>JARHVA010004803.1:0-475000 GCA_037957365.1 Torreya grandis | reverse complement strand
GCATAACTAGTGGAAGTAATCTAAAAGGTGTCCTAAAGCTAACTATGGGAGCCTTGTGCTTCTACAATTGTCTTTAGCATGTTTGTTTTTTTGTTTCTATGTAAAGGATCTTATGATGAATTTATGCCCCCATTGTCCTTTGTATATTTCACTCTTTGGTAGTTGAGGTGGAAACTTTGTGCTACACTTCATCCTACTGTGTTGTTGTGCCCTATTACATTTACTTGTCACTACTAGAAAAATTCTTGTTGTTTTCTAAACAACACTTCTGAAAGAAGAGAAGTACCTTCTATCATTTCACCAAGATTTCTCCTTTGATTTGTGAACATCATCTCTAAAAAAAGAGAGATGGATGGTGTTATCCTACCCCTAAGTGTTATTTTTTGCTTATATATATAGTATATAACACCTCATATTTATAGGGAACTTCCCCTTGATGAGAGGAGAGATTTTTCCCCTTTTGATGTGGTCGACCTACACATTTGGAAAATAAATCTCCCTATACTATGGTTGAAACAAACTATTTTTCCCATCAGTTAGCTGGTGACAAAATATTCATCCAACAATTTTTGGCAACTCTACTGGGGATCATTTTGTATAGTTTGAAGCCTCAAGCTTCATTGAAGTAGTCGCTATCCTTATCCATTTTAGCTTTGCAATCTGGTAACTCCACAATATATGAAAAACTAGAGATCCAAAGGTGTTGTTGACCCTATTTTTGAGTTGGTGCAGTAGAACAATTTTGATTTGTTTCCTCCATAACCTCACCTTCAATGAACTAGGAGCCTTCCTCCTACCAACACCAGGTCACCAACACAAGGCAAAGATTCTTTTTCCTCTACTAGCAGAGCTTTGCCCATACATACCCCACCAAGATTTTTTGTCCCCCCTTTCCATAGTCATATAATGGCAGTTCAAGGCCCCTGGGGTAACTATTTTGGTCTGCTCAATTTAACTCCACCTCTACATGAATTGCCTCACAGTTCTAGGAAGAATTTCTCCAAGTTCTTTGTTGATGGGAGAGTTCATTCTGATGAACATATTGCAGCCTTCAACATAGCTTGTGGCATGATAGATGTGGAGTATGAGGATGTAGCAGTCAATCTATTTGTAGAAACACTACAAGGCACTACTGCAGACTAGTTTTACCATTTGTAGGCTCAATCAGTGACTGATTGGAACACTCTCAAAGCAAAATTTGAAGCTAGATTCAAGCTTGCAGAAGATACGCATGCCCTATTGGCCCAGCTCACATAGATGAAGAAGGAACCTCATGAGCATATGAGAGATTTCACAGCAAAGTTTGACAAGTTGAGGAATAAGATTCCTATAATTGATCAGCCAATAGCTGAGAATCTCAAATGCTTCTTCATCAATTTATAGCTACCTAAAGTGAGTTTCCTATTGATATGAGCTAGCCACATAGACCTTACTGCAGCTCAGTATTTGGCCACTAAAGTGGAAGATGATCTCATCTTGGTGGGGAAGATAAGGAGAGATCCTAACAGAGGTAAATCTTCTTCATCCTATGAATATCAATCTACAAGCACCACTGATCCAATGGTGCAGAAGCTAGAAAATGAGTTGCTAGCTCTAAAAAATCAAATGGCACAAGGGATGTCTTCTGCTCCTTTGTACATAGATATACCAAGGAGAACATTTCCCAATCAATCGTACCAAGGCAATGCTGCTAGGAATCAAGGGTAACCAATTCATCTTCCTCCCCCACAAGGTAAAATTGTCATTGAGGTAGCTCCAGCCAACTTAGCAATTGGATACCTTAAAACTAAATCAAATTTTTCTTTCCAACCTGAGTTGAACCTAGAAGATGGCACTGATCTCTTTGTAGAAGACCAAGATGAACCAGCTGGCAACTCCAACATTAGTTTCTTGAATTACAAGGATGAACCCAAAAATAAAGGTGAAGCAGTTGATGGATCATATACTATATTCACCCAGTCCCAAAACTAGTCAGCCCAACAAGTTGATAATAAAAAAATAGAGGAGCATTCTCAACCAATAATTTCAATTGCTAAGTGGGGAACCACTCTGCCTTTTCAATCAAAGGACTCGGTGAGCAATAAAAAAGTAAGTACTCCAAACATTCCTTCATCTTAAACTTTAAATTTGTAGACCAGTACCACCCCTCCAAAAAAATAGAATGATGAACTACCTTCCCCTATTCTTAATTCATTTTAGACATTTGATATAATTGACCATGTTAAGAAAACCAAAATTCAAATGTCTGAATTTGAATTCCTACAATCCAACCCTGAGCAGTTGGATAAGTTGGTTTAATGTGTGAAGAATAGAATCATCCCTATAGGACCAGTTGTTTCAAAGCTAACTCATGATCCCCCAAGGAACATGTCCACCTAAAATAACCTTGTCATTACTCCTCCTACTACCCCTATGAAAATAGAGCCCTTTTATGTTTCCTTATTGATAAATGGTCACAAGTTGAGCAACTGCATCATAGACTCAGGTGCATCTGACAATGTCATGCCCACCAAAGTGGTAGAATCTCTTGGTCTCACACTGACCAAAACTTTTAGGAGATGTTTCTCCATGGAGAACAAACAAGTGTCACTATTGGGACAAATCAAGGATGCCCAATTTGCATTTGCGGCATTCTCAGACAAGAGGATCAAAATGACAGTCCTAGTTGCTGACGTCCCAACCTTATACAACATTCTTCTTGGGTGAAATTTTGTAAGGATGTTGGTGGCAAGTTAAGTATGGACCTATCTGAAGTAAGGATCCTAGTTAAAGGCATCATGGAGAGGCTGCTTCTTGAGAAGGATGCAAAATATATTATCACCCAAACATCAGCCCCTGAAGCTCAAATTTTGTTTGAGTCTTCAAGGGTGGGTAATTACTTCTTGACCATAGAGGGTGTTCATGTTTCAGCAGATGAAAATCCTATAGGTGGAAATCTAAAAAGTTTAGATAGGATAGTAGAAGAATTAATAAAGCACAATGCATGTGCAGAAGGACCCTTCCCTCCAAATGAAGGAAATTTTGAGAAAGGAGTAGTTTTTAGTGGCATGTGGATTTTGGAATTTGATAGCAGCTACTCTTCTACCACTTCTAGAGTTGGGATTGTTCTAATATCTCCTCAAGGAGATATTTTTCCTTCTTCATACAAGTTTCAATTTAGCAACACCAACAACACTACTGAGTATGAATCTCTATTACTCAGGTTGAAGGCTGCTCAAGACAAAGGTGTCAAGCTCCTTCATGCCAAAGGATATGCTAAGATGATGATTTGTCAGGTGAGGAACCTGTGTCAAACCAAGAATGAAATATTGTGCCATTATAGAAATCTAGTATGTGACTATATTGAAATTTTTGATGCTTTCAATATATCTACAGTACCCAGAGAGCTTCATAATCATGCAAATTCATTGGCTATCCCTGCAACCTTCATGGTTCCTCACCTTGATTTCAAAGATAATAGGTACACTATCAAACTGGTCTTTCAACCAAGTGTGCCTGATGAAGCTAACCATTCACATGTGTTTGATGCTGACAATCAAATCATGTGCTTCACTGGACCAAAATAGAAACAAGCTATGGTAGTGGACCGTACTACTACACGCCAAATTTAGGAAAAGAAACTCTTTGCCAAGAGAGCAAGGATTTATACTTTTTAGATTGGAGACCATGTCTTGCCATGGGGAAAGAAGAGAGAACCAAAAGGAGTGCACAGAAAATGTGATACCTGGTGGAGAGTTTCATTCACCCATCATTGATTCTAGGGAGAAAATTATTTCTTACTAGTTTATCAGGATAGAATGCCATTTTCATTATCTCACAGTGGGTGGCATCTGAAGCACTTCAATCCTTGAAGTATCAAATCAGATTAGCTTGTACATATGTATAATTTTTTTTATAGTATTTAGTTCTATTTTGTGTTCATTTTTGTTTCTTTTTGGCACCTTTATTTTTGGGTAGCATGACTTTGTATCCCAATGGCATACTTAAAGGCACTAGAGATTCTGGATTCTACTCCCTTCGATTATTTTTACAATTGATAGAAGTTCTCCAACTGTATCCATCTATTGTTCCCAAAATTTGTCACTTGTTTTTGGGGACAACATATCAACTATTTTGGTCCTGCAGGCCAAAATTCTCTCTTCCCTTCTCAAAAAATGTTTTGAGCATTCAAGTTCTTCAATTATTCAAGCATTTTCAAGCTAAAGAACTCATTGGTTCAATGCTGAGGTTTGACCAAAAGGTCCATTGGCAGGCTTCAAACAAATTAAATGAACCATTGAACCATGAACCCCACCTCCAAAGGTTCAACGGGTTCAAAAATTCAATGACATTGACAGACATCAAAGATTTAAGCGCTTTGGCAAGTTTAAAGTTCAACTGCTTCAGAAAGATCAATGGCTTTAAAGGACTTAAAGAAAAGAAGACTTCAAAGATTGAAGGTTGAATTATTAAATCATTGAACCTTGAATGAAAATGGTTCAATGAGTTCAAAGGTTCAATGAGTTCAATAAGATTAAAAGACTTAAACAAAAGAAGACTTCGAAGAAGAAAGATTGAACCGTTGAACCTTGAACCAAAAGAGTTCAAAGTTCAAAGGTTCAATGAAGTTCATTAAAGTTTGACAGACTTAGAAGAACAAAGGATTCAAAGAGTAAATAATGAACCATTGAATCGTTAAACCTTGAACCAAAAGAGTTCAAAGTTCAAAGGTTCAATGAGTTCAAAAAAAAAAAGATCCAGAAAGTTTGAAGGAACAAATGATTCAAATAAAGAGAATGAAACATTGAACCTTGATCCAAAATGGTTCAAAGTTCAAAGGTTAAAAGGTTCAAGTGACCAGTGACCAGTGATGTCCCCATGGACATCAAATTTAGAAGTCATGAAATAATCATTGATTTTTGAATGTGGCGTGGAACCTAAAAACAAACTCATCAACTGGCCAAAGAAGGAGGCAAAAGAGCTAGCTAAAAGTGAAAAGATAGCCTAAGAGACAAAATATGTGGCAAGGAAAGAGGGAAAGACCAAAAATATCTGCGTAGGAGTTATTTCTAGTTGGTGAAATAGTCCACCAAGTGGACATCAAAGAGTGCAAGCACTCAAGGATGTGTCCTATTTTTCTCCATCCAGTAAAGGTAAAATGGATAGCTACACAAATATCAGAAAGAGGACTAGGCAGCCCATACTTTGGAGGAGACATTTGAGATGAATTGACATGCCATAGTTAAGGCTGACACCCTATACCAACATGGCCCCTTAACTAAACTAAAAATGCATTCAAGGCATTGAATGCAGCATGGGCCATTCCATGAAACAAAGCACCAAGTCTTTCTCAACAACTATATATTGTAATCTCTTATTTTATGCAAATGAGATCTCTCTAATATAGAAGCAAAACTCTACCCAAATTGAAAGGCATTACTGAGACTTTGAGCTCAAATTGTTAACCATATTTCTTTATTTGAATGAGAAAGCAAGTGACCTTTCAGACATTGTGCTGAGATAGCTTGTGTTGTTTAGGGAGTTGTTCTTATGTTCTATTTCTTGAATACCATCTTGTCCATTCAATTAAACAAGCAGAACTAGTGGAAGTAATCTGAAAGGCATCCTGAAGCCAACTGTGGGAGACTTTGTGCTGCTACAATTGTCTTTAGCATGTTTGTTTTTCTATTTTTGCATAAAGGATCTTGGGATGACTTTGTGGCCCCATTGTCCTTTGTATATTTCACTCTTTGGTAGTTGAGGTGGAGACTTTGTGCTACACTTCATCCTACTGTGTTACTGCGCCCTATTACATTTACTTGTCACTACCAGAAAGATTTCTATTGTTTGTTAAACAACACTTTTGAAAGAAGAGAAGTGCCTTCTATCATTTCACCAAGATTTCTCCTTTGATTTGTGAACATCATCTCTAAAAAAAGAGAGATGGATGGTGTTATCCTACCCCTAAGTGTTATTTTCTACTTATATATATAGTATATAACACCTCATATTTATAGGGAACCTCCCCTTGATGTGAGGAGAGATTTGTCCCCTTTTGATGTGGTTGACCTGCACACTTGGTTGATAAATCTCCCTATGTTGTGGTTGAAACAACCTATTTTCTCCATCAGTTAACTGGTGACAAGATATTCACCCAATAACACAAAACATGAAAAATGTTGTATTTTCATAGATAGATTTCATGGATGGATACAATGACCACCCAAGTATTAATAGGCACCCATGCTTTTATTCATCCTCCGCATCTATATATGTATGGTTTTCTAAGATTTCACTAATAAATTTTTGTAATTACTTTTTTAGGTTGACCAATAACATTTCATAAATGGTTTTCTAGTTTTACAAATAATGTTACACAAATGGTTTAATAGGTTCACCAATAACCTTACATAAATGGTTTTACATGTTTACCAGTAGCCTTTCTAAATGGTTTTTTATAGGTTTACCAATAACTTTTACATCATGATTGCTACAATGCATTTTGATAAACATTTTATAATTCTTATATAGAATGGGTTACATGGTGAATACTCACAAGTGAACAAGAACATATTGCATTTGTTTTTATTTTTCACCACACTAAAAAAGAAATGCATCACACCACACAATTGAAAAATAAGTCATCATACTAGAAGTGCGGACCCATCATTGATGACTGATGAGAGGTCACTAAAAAGAATATTTTCTGCATTACCTTTTATCTCCTTTCCTTATCTCACTTACTCAAATTGGTCATGATGTGATCCAATGGTTATGGTAGGTTCTCTATTGGTTGCTTCCATAGAAATGGGATCCCCATAGAAATGAGATCCCCCCATACCATGAATTTTTTTTGTTGGACATTAGTTTTGAACCAAAAATGCATCCTCCAAAATATAACAAATGTTGAATTTGACTCTTGACTCTTTTTTACTAAATACATACTATCGACATTTATTTGACAATAAGAAGACATAGAAACCAAAGATGAATTTTGATGCTATATAGAAAATTAGATTTTTAATAACAATTTTATTACAAATATATTTATTTAGATAATATAACTAAAAATAATAATAAAAATAAAGAAGACATAAATTGAAAAATACTTGAAACACAACTTATAACATAGAAAAAGGACATTACATATCCACATGAGAAACATAAAATGAATTGACTATGATGAATGGTGGTTGAATATTTTGTTGATCAGCGTACTGATAAACAAAATAGGTCTGATCAGCCAAAGTAGGAAGATTGGTCATCCAAACGTGTAGGTTTACCACATCAAAAGGGGACTAATCTCTACTCTCATCAAGGGGAGGTTCCCTATATATATATATATATATAATATAAACAAAAAATAATACTCGAGGGTAGGATAAACCATCCATCTCTCTTTTTTCAGAGATGATGTGTGCAAATCAAAGGAAAAGTCTCAAGGAAAATGACAGAAAGCACTCCTCTTCTTTCAGAAGTACTATTTAGCAAACCACAAGAATACTCCTGGTAATAATTGCAACATGTAACCAAGGATGTAGTAACCAACAAATTTAGATGTAGCATAAAGTCTCCACCTGAATTGCCCAAGAGTGAGGTATGAAGGACAATGAGGGCACAAAGCATCCCAATGTCCTTTACACAGAAACAAAAAAAAAACACACTAAAGGCAATTATGGAGGCACAAAGTCTCTCCTTAGTTGACTTCAGGACAACTTCCTGACTACTTTCACTAATTTTGCTTGTTGAATTAAAGGAACAAAAAATATATTAAGGAAAAAGACATAAGAACAGTTTCCCCAACAACAAAGATATCACAGCGCAAAGTCTAAAAAGTCACTTGCTTCCTTATTCCAATAACAAAATATGATCAACAATTTGAGCTCAAAATCTTAGTAATGCCTTCCAATTTGGGTAGAGTTTTGTTTTTGATTGTCAAAGAGAGATCCTTTTACACTAACAAGAGAGTCCCTTATATAACATCTTCAAGACGGACTTGGGAATAGTAACACATCATGTTGCATTGAATTTTGTTAAGAAGACAAGCTAGAATTTATGGGCATTTACCCATTTGCTTTTTTCAATGCAGAGAAACAAGTCACACTATTGAAAGTTTGCATCTTTCAATATCCACTTGGCAGTCTGCTTCTAGAAACATATCTGATGTGTAAATGTTTTTTATCCTTCCTCCTCGCTCCTCCTTTTCTAGTTAATTGAATTGGGTCCTGGATTCAATTTGATGCTATATTCCTTAGTCACTTCTTGTTGATCTTGGCCTTAAAGCCTTTGAATGCATTTGGGTTTGTAGATTTAAATCTACAAGGATTAATGGCTATTTCATTATCACAACTTTGACATCCATGGGCACGTCACTTTCTTCAACAATTCCTTCAATTTTGTCATTTGAGCTTTCCCAAAGGAGACCTACCCTTCGAGCCTTGAGAAATGATCTACTTTGGGTTGGGAAGAGCCCCCCACAAGGGTATCTACCCTTCGAGTTATCTTTGGATGGGCTTCGGGCTTCTTTCTTCTAACGGGTCACTAAGTCCTTTGTCTTCTTCTTTAAGAATTTTCAAAATCAATGGCTATTTTACTAACCTTGAAATTGATGTTCGTGCACTCGTCAATATGCTTGAATTTCCAATGGTTAGCTCATCATTCTTGACTTTGACATCTTCGAGCACGTCACCCCTTAGGCCTTCTTCAACTTTCTTATTTTTCATCCTCTTGAAGGGAATGTGAACCTTCAGCTTTGGGAAGTGTCCTTTAATTGGTAGCCGAGAGTCCCCTGTAAGGGCACCTGCCCTTCAGGGTCCTTCAATGGCCTTTTGTCTTTGGAATCCTTTAGAGCTTTCCTACAGACTTTTTTTGTAGACATTTTCTCACAGACAAAAAGTCTACAAGAATTGTTTTGTCTTTGGCCTTTGGAAATTCCTTTGAGCTTTCCTCCTGCAGCTTCTTTCTCGAATTCCTTCGCCTTTCAACTACCTTAAACAAAATTATAAAATAATTTACCTTTGCGGCTTCTTTGAAAATGACCCTTTTAAAGGGTTCTTTTATCAACCAAGTGCCCTCCACAAGGGTAGTTGTCCTTTGGGAGGCTCTCTTGAACTTTTGCATTGAAACGCTCCTTTGAACCAATCGTTGAACCAAGATTTGAACCAAGCTTTGAACCAAGATGATAAATCATTTGATGAACCAACTGAGTGAACTAAAGCATTAAACCACTTTGTTGAACCAACCATTGAACTAACTTTGGTTCAATGGTTCAATGGTTCATTCCCTTTGATTTGGCTAAGTCCTTTTGATCCTTGTTGAACCAAACACGTTGAACCTATTGAACCTTGAACCTGTTGAACCTTTGAACTAAACTGGTTCAATGGTTCGATGGTTCAAGCCTCAAAAACTTGTTTTTTTGATTGAATATGCTTGTGGAAGCCTTTGAACTTGACTATAGAGGCCTTTGAACCTGAAATTGGTTGAACTCTTGCTGATAAACTCTTTTGGTTAAACCTAGTCATTAACCCAACTTTGAGACTTCCTAAGTGTTGAGAGCTTGCTTCTTTCCTGCAGAGTCCATAGAAATCAACTTGTGAAGCCCATTGAACTTGGCCTGCAAAGTCTGTAGATTTTCTTTTCATGCAGAGTCCATAGATTTAAGCATGTAGAGTTTGTAGATTCAAGCCTATAGAGTCCATAGATTCAAGCGTATAGAGTCTGTAGATTTAAGCCTGCAGAGTCCATAGATTCAAGCCTACAGAGTTCATAGATTTTTGAGAAGCTTGAAAAATGAAGAATTTGAATGCCCAGGACAAATTTTGAAAAGGGAAGAGACAATTTTGGTCTGTAGGACCAAAATAATTCAAATGTTGTCCCAAAAATGAGTGATTTTTTAGGGGACAATAGCTGGCTCTAGTTGGGGAACTTTTATCAATTGTAAAAAGAATTGAAGGGAATAGAATCTAGAATCTCTAGTGCCTTGAAGTATGCCATTGGGATATGGAGTCATGTTACCCAGAAATGAAAGGCATCAAAAATTGAAACAAACAAAATAAAATAGAATTAAAAACTATACAAATATACATATATACAGATGCAATGATCTGATACTTCAAGAGTTGAAGTGTTTCAGATGCTGCCCATTGTGAGGCAGAGAAAAGAGTGTGCCATCTTGATATTTCAATAGAAATCTATTTTCACCATTATGTTGATGAATTATAAATGGGCCTCTCCAAAGGGAGTCAAACTTTCCATGCATCCCTTTTGGTTCTCTCCTTTTGTCCCACAGCAGGACTTGATCCCCAATCTGGAAATCACAATTTTTGGCCTTCTAGTCAAATAGTTTCTTTACCAAACTTTGATGAGTAGTAATTAGGTCCACTACCATGGTTCTCTATTCATCCAGCTCAGTTAGGCACATGAGTCTCTTATCAAGAGAGCTTTCATATGTCTGATCTTTAATTGCCTTTGCCAATTTTAAGGTTGGCAATTCTAAGGTGATTGGTATTTCAGCATTGATACCATAAAGAAGTTGAAAAGGAGACATACCAATTGCCCTCTTTTGTGTGATTTTATCTGCCCATAGATCATCAACCAATGCTTTATGTCATGTCCTTTGATTGTCATCTGCTAGCTTCTTGATGATAGTTACTAGGTTCTTATTGCTTGATTCAGCTTGTCCATTCCCTTGTGGAAAATAATCAAAAGAATGAGAAAGTGTAATTCCATAATGAAAATAGAATTGTGTAATCTCCTGGGAGGTGAAACAAGCTACATTATCAATAACAATTTTGGTTGGAACTCCAAACTTGGAAATGATATTCTCCTTGAGGAAATTGCATACAACTTTTGAAGTAGCATGTTTAGTTGGGATTGCTTCTACCAACTTGGTGAAATAGTCAGTTGTTGTAATGACATAATCATATCTAGCGCTTGAAGATGGGTTTATAGTCCCAATAAAATCAATCCCCCATTTCTAGAAAGGTTCTTCTATGATCACTGGCTTGAGAGGTAGGGCAGCTAACTTGTGTCTTCTAACAAATTGCTAACAGAGTTCACATTTTCTCACCCACTTATATGCATCTTGGAAAAGAGTTGGCCAGTAATACCTAGCTCATAGAATCTTGTGAGTAGTTACAAGAGCAAAAAAATTTCCTCCATAGGCTAGATTGTGAAAAGATTTCAAAAGTTGACTTTGTTTCTCTTTGTCTACATAGCGAAGGAATACTCCATCTATGTTTCTCTTGTACGAGCCGTTGTCACAAAAGCAAAATTGGCATCTTTCAACTTGATAATCCTCCTTTATTTATAAGATGAATGAGTAGGACATTCACCATAAGTAAGGAAATGAGAAATATTTGAATACCACTCATTGGTAGTGGAGACAAAAAAGACTGTTGGTATATCTTCCACTTCAGCTTCTGCATGTTGTGTATCTTCTAGCTTGTTATTAGCAATTAATTGGCATAAGCCTTTTCTTCTGACCAAATTTGTTGGCTTGATGTATAGATCAAAATCTTGGATCTTTGCAATCTAATTACCTCTTTTTGTGCCAAACTCCTGCTGAGTTAATATGGACTTGACTGTAGTGTCATGAACTAAGGTAGTCGTGTGTGAATTCAAGATATAGAAGTGAAAATGTTTGACTACTTTCACCAACGCATAAGCATGATTCTCTACATTTGAATACTTCATCTCATGGGTTTTGAGAGGGCAACTTAGATTCCATACCCTTCTTGTCTTGTTGAATAAGAATTGCTGAAAGCGTGTGTTCAGAAGCATAGCTATATATGATGAAATCTTTGTTGTAATTTGGACAAACCAAGGTAGGGGCATAGGCAATGGCAGTCTTGATATCCTGAAATGTTGAATTTCCTTCTCTAGTCCAATTGAAGGTGGTCTTCCCTTTCATCATGTTCATGATGTGTCTAGTCTTCTCAACAAATTTTGGAATGAACCTCCATAATAAATTCACCTTTCCAAAGAAAGAGTGAACATCATTTTTACTTGTAGGAAAATTATGTTCTTGAATAGACTTGACTCTATCTGAGTCAATCTTTATGCCTTCTTTAGACACAATGTGTTCGAGGAGTTTCCCCTCTGTTACTCCAAAAATAGACTTATTAAGGTTTAAGGAAATACCATTCTGGTGGCAGTGCTCCAACACTTGTTGTAAGTGGCGTACATGATCAGAATGGTGCTTTGAAAAGATGGTTAAGTCATCAAGGTATACCACTATGAATTTACCTATCTCATTTTTGAAAGCCAGGTCCATTACTCTCTGAAAGGTGGAACCAACATTTATCAAGCCAAAAGGCATTCTTCTATATGCAAATGTATCCCAAGGTGTGGTGAATGCAGGCTTGTGTTGGTCTGCTTCACCAACTTCAACTTGATTATATCCTGAGAAGCCATCTAGCATTGATAACATCTCTGAACCTGTCACTATTTGAAGCACTTGATCCATAATTGACAAAGGGTAATTATCTTTCAAAGATGCCTGATTCAGATTCCTGAAATCTACACAAATATGAATTTCACCACTCTTCTTCCTTATAGGCACTATGTTTGCAATCCATGTGGAATGATGGATTGAGAAGATAATTCTAGCATTTAACATTTTTTATATTTCAGATAGAATAGTACTTGATATTTTTGGATTGTACTATCTAGATTTTTGCTTATAGGGCATTGAGTTAGCCTTGAGAGGAATGTCATGGCAGATTTCATCAGGTCTGAGAGACTTCAGGTTGTCATAAGAATAGGCTAAGACATCCATGTATTGACGAAGTAAAGTGGTGAACTGTAATCTTTCTTTAGGGGTGCAACACTTACCAATGTTAACCATCTTGGGATTTTCTTTAGTAGTCCGATTTTCTTGATCAAATCCTTGAGAGAAACTTGAATCTATTTGATATTATTTGATGAATCTATCATGCTTGTCAAATAGTTTATCAAGAGAAACCAGGCCTTTGGAAATTTTATTTCCTTTCAGCTATAAGAATTCTTCATTAATATCTAAATTGGATTTAGAGGTTGATTCATACTTCTAAGGTTCACTGCCTTCAAAATGTAGTTGTTTAAAATTGTATTTTCATTCCAGGAAGGCAATGATTTGATGATCATCATTGAATACTTGCCAATGATCAGCATTGTCAGGAACACTTAGTCTATAGACTAGCTCAATAGTATACTTGTCTTCTTTAAAATCTGAGTGAAGAACTAAAAGAGTTCTTGAAACAACAAGTGCATCAGCTCTATCATTAGATTCCCTGAGTATGGTAGAAATGTTGAAAGCATCAAAGCTTTTAATTTAGTCCCAAACTAGGTTATGATAATGGCGTAATCTTTCATTCTTGGTTTGGTATAGATTTCTCACTTGACAAACCACTAATTCAACATCCCCTTTGGCATGAAAAAACTCGATGCCTTTTTCTTGACTAGCCTTCAATCCAAGCAACTGAGATTCATATTCACCTATATTGTTAGTGTTGCTAAATTATAATATGTAAGATTAAGGAAACATATCTCCTTAAGGAGATATCAACACAATCCCAGCTCCTGAACCAGTAGAGGAATAACTACCATCAAATTCTAGAGTCCATACCTCATCAGACACTATTTTTTCTTTAGACTTTCCTTCACTAGAGAGGGAGGGTCCTTCTTCATTTGTATTACAACCTACTAGTTCTTCTACTATTCTAGTTGAACTAATTTCTGGGTTGACATTTTCAATAATTTTATCTGGTGTTTCATGCACTTCGTCTGTAGATAGAAAGTAGTTACCCATACCTGAGGATTCAAAAAGAATTTGAGCTTCAGGGGCTGATGTTTGGATTACCACATATTTTGCCTCCTTTTTAGGGAGTAATCTCTTCATTACACCTTGGATAGGGATCCTTGCCTCAGAAAGGTCCATGCTTAGTTCTTCTCCCATGTCCTTGTAGAAATTTCATCCAAGTAAAATGCCATAGGATGCTGGGACATCAGCCACCAAGACAGTCATCTTGATTCTCTTATCTAGAAAGGCTACAAATGCAAATTGGGCATCTTTGATTTGCCCCAACAATGATACTTGCTTGTTTTCCATGGAGAAACATCTCCCAAATGTCTTGGTCAGTGTGAGGCTAAGAGATTCAGCTACTTTAGCAGGCATGACATTGTTAGATGTGCCTGAGTCTATAATACAATTACTTAGCTTGTGACCATTAATTAACAGGGAAACATAGACATGTTCTATTTTCCCAAGGGTAGCTAGAGGAGTAATGACAAAAATTATTCAGAATGGGCATGTTCTTTGGTGAATCAAAATTTACCTTTCTAGCTTCTTATCTTACAGGGACGGTTTGGTTCTTAACACATTGGACCAACTTATCCAATTGATCAGATTGGAATGCAAATATTCAAATTTAGACATTTGTATTTTTGTCTTTTTGACATGATCTATTATGTCAAATGCTTGAATTGAGCTAGGTATAGAAGAAGGTAGTTCAACCTTTTGAGTTTTAGGAGGGATGGGAGGAGGGCTGGTTTGCAAAATTGAAGTAGAAGGTGAAGGTGAAATTAATGTACTTGTCTTTTGGGTGATCACTAGATCTTTTGACTGGAAAGGCAGAGTGGCTCCATGCTTAGCAACTGTAATTATTGGTTGAGGTTGCTCCTCTGTCTTCTTTTTATCAGCGTGCTGGACTGATTGGTTGTTGGATCTAGTAAACACTACATATGATCCATCAAAAGCTTCTCTTTCACTTTTGGGTTCATCTTGGTAATTTAGGAAACCAATGTGGGAGTCACCAGCTGATTCTTCTTGATTTTCTATAAGGAGATCAGTGTCATTTTCTTAATTCAATTCAGGCTGGAAAGAGAACTTTGATTTTGCTTCAAGATATCCCATTGCTAAATTGGTTAGAGGAGCTTCCAAGGCAAGTTTCCCTTGTGGGGGAGGAAGACAATTTTGTTGCCCTTGATTCCTGGCAACATTACCCTAATATGACTAATTTGGAAATGTCCTTCTTGGCATATCTCTATATGAAGGAACAAAAGACATTCCTTGAGCCATTTGCTTTTTGAGAGCAAGCAACTCATTTGCCAATTTATGTACCATTAGATCTATGGTGCTTGTAGATGAATATTCAGAAGATGATGAAGGTCTATTTCTATTTGGATTTCTTCTTATCTTTCCTACTAAGATGAGATCATATTTTACCTCAGTGGCCAAATGTTGAGCTACAACAAGATCTATTTGACTAGCATGTCTCGAAAGAAAACTTACTTTAGGTAACTGATAATTAATGAAGAAGCATTTGAGATTCTTAGCTGTAGGTCGAGCAATTACAGGAATTCTATTTCTCAATTTGTCAAATTTGGCTATGAAGTCTCTCATTGGTTCATGAGGCTCTTTCTTCATTTGTGTAAGTTGAGCCAGAGGGGCATGTGCATCTTCTACATGTTTGAATCTGGCTTCAAAATTATCTTTGAGGGTATTCCAATTAGTTACTGACTGAGCCTGTGGATGATAAAACCAATCTGCAGTAGCACCTTGTAATGTTTCTACAAATAGCCTACCTGCTACATCTTTAAATTTTACTCCAATTACGCCACAGGATATGCTGAAGGCTGTAATGTGTTCATCAGGATGAACTTTCCCATCACCATAGAATTTGGAGAAATTCTTCCTTGAACTACGTGGAAGCTTATGTAGAGGTGGATTAAGATTGAGAGGACCAAAAGCATTAGCCTACAGGCATTGAACTGCCATTATATGATTATGAAAAGGAGGAATAACAAATCTCAGAGGGGTAATTATTGGCAAAGCTTTATCAACAGCAGAAGTGGATACTTCATCTCGCAATGGAGATCTGACTTTAGTAGGTAGAAAGCTCTTGGTTCATTGGAGATGAGATGGTGAAGGAAACATATCAAAATTACTTTGTTGTACCAACTCGAATATAGGGTCAACAATACCTCTAGCCCTTTGGCTTCATGTAAACCTTGAATCTACGAGATTGTGAAACAAAATTGGAAAAGAATTGACCTTGCTTCAGTTTGAAGCTTGAGGCTTTAAACTATGCACTCTTTCCCAGTTAGTGTGGAGGTGAATGGTATCTATAATGGATAATGGTAGAGATTGATTTCATCTAAAACTTGAGGTTTCAGAATGCACATAAGTATATCCCCAGTGGAGTCATTAAAAACTATTGTGTGAGGTTGGGAGGAAAATTTTAACAATGGGAAAACATTGGAGCAGTTTGTTCTTCCACAATGGAGATGGATAGGTTATAACAATAATGGGTTATATTCCCAAAAGAGTTGCCAAAAATTGTTGGTTGAATATTTTATCGATCAGCATACTAATAAACAAAATAGGTCTGATCAGCCAAAGTAGGAAGATTGGTCATCTAAACATGTAGGTTTACCACATCAAAAAGGGACTAATCTCTCCTCTCATCAAGGGGAGGTTCCTTATATATATATATATATATATATATATATATATACACACACACACACACACACACACACTCAAGGGTAGGATAAACCATCTATCTATCTTTCTTCAGAGATGATGCGTGCAAATCAAAGGAAAAGCTCAAGGGAAATGACAAAAATCACTCCTCTTCTTTCAAAAGTACTATTTAGCAAACCATAAGAATACTCTTGGAAATAATTAAAAATGTAACCAGGGACGTAGTAACCAGCAAATTTAGATGTAGCACAAAGTCTCCACCTGAATTGCCTAAGACTGAGGTACAAAAGACAATGAGGGCACAAAGTCATCCCAAGGTACTTTACACAGAAACAAAAATAAAACACACTAAAGGCAATTATGGGGGCACAAAGTCTCTCCATAGTTGACTTTAGGATAACTTCCTGACTACTTTCATTAATTTTGCTTGTTGAATTAAAGGAATAGAAAATATATTAAGGAAAAAGACATAAGAATAGTTTCCCCAACAACAAAGATATCACAACACAAAGTCTAAAAAGTCACTTGCTTTCTTATTCCAATAACAAAATATGATCAACAATCTGAGCTCAAAGTCTTAGTAATGCCTTCCAATTTGGGCAGAGTTTTGTTTCTAATTGTTAGAGAGAGATCTTTTTACACTAACAAGAGAGTCCCTTATATAGCCTCTTCAAGAAAGACTTGGGAATAGTAACGCATCATGTTGCATTGAATTTTGTTAAGAAGACAGGCTAGAATTTAGGGGCATTTACCCATTTGCTTTTTTCAATGCAGAGAAACGAGTCACACTATTGAATGTTTTTATCTTTCAATATCCACCTGGCAGTCTGCTTCTAGAAACATATCTGATGTGTAAATGTTTTTAATCTTCCTCCTCATTCCTCCTTTTCTAGTTAATTGAATTGGGTCTTGGATTCAATTTGATGCTCTGTTCTTTAGTCACTTCTTGCTGATCTTGGCTTTAAAGCCTTTGAATGCATTCAAGTCTATAGATTTAAATCTACAAGGATTAACAGCTATTTCATTGTCACAACTTTGATGTCCACAGGCACATCACTTTCTTCAGCAATTCCTTCATCTTTGTCATTTGAGCTTTGGGTCAAGAAGAGCCCCCCGCAAGGGTATCTACACTTTGAGCGGTCTTCGGATGGCCTTTGGGCTTCTTTCTTCTGATGGGTCACTAAGTCCTTTGTCTTCTTTAAGGATTTTCAAAATCAATGGCTATTTTACTAACCTTGAAATTGGCGTTCACGCACCCATCAATATGCTTGAATTTCCAATGGCTAGTTCATCATTCTTAACTTTGAAATCTTTGGGTGCGTCACCCCTTGGGCCTTCTTCAACTTTCTTGTTTTGCATCCTCCTGAAGGGAAGGTGACCCTTCAACTTTGGGAAGTGTCCTTTAATTGGTAGCTAAGAGTCCCCTGCAAGGGCACCTACCCTTTAGGGTCCTTCGACGGCCTTTTGTCTTTGGAATCTTTTAGAGCTTTCCTGCAGACATTTTCTCAGAGACAAAAAGTCTACAAGAATTGTTTTGTCTTTGGCCTTTAAAAATTCCTTCGGGCTTTCCTCCCACATATTCTTTCTCGAATTCCTTCACCTTTCAACTACCTTAAACAAAATTCTGAAAGAATTTACCTTTTTGGCTTCTTTGAAAATGACCCTTCCGAAGGGTGCTTTTGTCGACCAAGTGCCCTCCACAAGGGAACTTGTCCTTTAGGAGGCTCTCTTGAACTTTTGCATTGAACCACTCCTTTGAACCAAACTTTGGACCAAGCTTTAAACCAAGCTGATGAACCATTTGATGAACTGACTGAGTGAACCAAAGCATTGAACTGCTCTGTTTAACCAAATTTGGTTTAATGGTTCATTCCCTTTGATTTGGCTAAGTCCTTTTGATCTTTGTTGAACTAAATGAGTTGAACCTATTGAACCTTTGAACCAAAGTGGTTCAATGGTTTAAGCCTCAAAAACTTGTTCTTTTGATTGAATCTACCTGTGGAAGCCTTTGAACTTGACTGTAGAAGCCTTTAAACCTAAAATCAGTTGAACTCTTGTTGATAAACTCTTTTGGTTAAACCTAGTCATTGAACCAACTTTGATATTGCCTAAGTGTTGAAAGCTTACTTCTTTCTTGTAGAGTCCGTAGAAATCAACCTGTGAAGCCTGTTAAACTTGGCCTGCAGAGTTCGTAGATTTTCTTTTCATGCAAAGTCCATAGATTAAAGCCTATAGAGTCTGTAGATTCAAGCTTGTAGAGTCTGTAGATTCAAGCCTACAAAGTCTATAGATTCAAGCATGTAGAGTCTGTAGAGTCAAGCCTGTAGAGTCCATAGATTTCTGAGAAGCTTGAAAATTGAGGAATTTAAATTCTCAAGACAAATTTTGAAAAGGGAAGAGACAATTTTGGTCTGTAGGACCAAAATAATTCAAATGTTGTCCCAAAAATGAGTGATATTTTTGGGGGACAACAATGAACATGCCAATCTTACCAAACTATAAATAAGCATTTTAAGACACAATTATAAACTAAATAACTTAAAACTAAAATAAATATTTTAAAGAGACTATTAAAACTAACAAAATTACCTAATAAAATTTTATCAGACATTTAAACACATTATGGACACCTACACCTTTGAAAATTTTCATTTCCTCGCATTTTTAACTCTATGCAAAGTAAAGTTAGGTGATCCCATTGATCTTAATGAAAATGTAGTGTTTGAGGTAAGCATGATGCCAATATGAATTTAACATTTTATGAAACACATTAAATAATAAAGTCACAAAACAAATTCATAGGATGCCATGTCAAAATGAGTTTGGAGCGCTTACAATCACAGCTAAAACTATCATTTATTAATATAAAGTCACTAATATTATATGAGTGATATCGAACTAGTTTTCATGATGATATTATCCAAATCATATACTAGATAAGCACATTGATATAAATGCAATGGAATAGGAAAAGAAGAATCAATGTATAGAAATATTGTATTTCAATGCATGCACAAATAAAGAGCATAGCCATTAAATAGCATAGGTCATCACATATTAGGCTGATTAGTAAATAGTAAAGGTCTACATAGTAGAATGATCAGTAAATAGCATGGTTCTAGAATTGAAACATGAAAGAATGATATATGAAGAAAGGATCGAAACAAATAAAGGACATAAAATACTACTACTATATGTTGTAATTTTAAACTTCACTTGTCAAAATTACAACACCTAATTACATTGATTGATCTTTCATAAAATGACTTCCCAACATAAAATGAAATTGTATTATCATTAAATTATTAAGTTTCACCAAATGTAGATGACATACAGTTATGAGATGGATAACATTGAAGTATTATTTATCATTCAATTTTCCACATGCACATGCATTGAACAAATATTCTTTATAAACACCCATGATAGATTATTACCACTCTGATACTATAAAATGAGTTTAGCCCATATTTAAAGAATTTTAATATATATAAATCACACTCTATTACATTAAATTTGAAGAATTAAAAAAATATATAAGAAGAATATTTATTATTATCAAGGAGGTTGCTTTAACAACTCTCTTATATTCTTGAGTTAGTTGAACAACTCCACTCATGTATAAAAAACTATAACTATATATATTATTGTTACACAATAATAATATATTATTAACTTATCATAATTAAATAATAGTTACCATATAATAAATAATCAACTACCATGTGAATAATAAATTCTGGTAGCACATGCTACCATATAATCTTATCTTGGAAAGGATCATGTTCAAGTATCATATGAACATTTCAGCTCATCCACCATTACCTAAGATAAAGAGAAAGCATCATTTCACATCCTTGACCAAATAACTAGTTTGCTTGATGGTTAAATGTTGAATAAAAATTCTAACTAAAAATTATGTGTTATGCTTAGTTAGTGTAGAGTAAGAATCTTATGTGAGTTATATCATGCATTAGTCAAGTAAACCCCAAATAAGCATAAAGAATATAACTCATAAATCCAATTCCCTCATGGGGTTTGGAAAATGAAATTTTCATGTTTTTAAAAGAAGGAATATAACTATCAAACCTTCCCAATAGCATCCCTTATCCAAATGTATCTTTAAAATGTGATTTTCCCCTAAGTTTGTGCTCCATGTCTTTATCAATGATGAGTGTCTTTCTCGTCCATCATCTCTCAATGTACAAATCAACTAGGCTCATCAAATTGATCAAATATATGATAGTAGTTGAAGCTATTCTATTGATAATTTAACATAACAACATTACACAAAAATAGCTTGTTAAGATAATTATGCATAATAAGTCTACACAAAAAGAGCTTGAAAAGATGAGTGAAGACCCTTATATTTATATATTTTTGAAATGATCAGAATCAACCATGACCATCCATATTGAGATCAAGATGTGTGGCCATGATAAAATTAAATTTTAGAGGCTCAATCCATAAATATTCCCATTAATATTTGGAAGAAAGGGGCATTAATGAGGCATGGGAGGGCTTAAACCTAATATTTTTTCCATTTATGCCTTGTGGATGCCACCTCTTTGATGATGTCACCATATGATGTAGTTATTAGAAATGAATTTTTAATTAATATAACTTCAATAATTTACATGGAGTTTCCACTTAAACTCTTAATTTGGTTTAATTTTCTTAAGTGAGGTTAATTAAAATTTCTTCAATTCTTTGGAAATTGGTTGCCCATTTGATCAAACTAGTTGAAATGTCAATTTACTGAGTCAAAATTTAACTAGAGTATAATTATAATGTGTTAGTTGCGTATGAATTAATACCCCATTTACGACATTTTTGATATGAAATAACACATGCACATGTCATATACCTCCAAATTAGAAGAATTTAGTAGTTTATAGCATCAAATTGCATTTTCATCATTTTAACTCAAAGTGATTTGGGAAAAATTAATAATCACATAAAATGTAGTTCCCCATCATAGATACATTTGCCTATATCGGTACTTGTATATAACAAGCTCAAACCATTTAGCATGTTTTAGTGATTTTGACCTCGATTGTATATTGTCATAAAATTGTGAGTAAGATTGACAATTTCAACCCAATAGAGATATGAATTGGATGTCTAAAGTTTTCCCCTATTTGAGAAGGCATGGTGAGACACTTAGTCAAATCAACATCTATTCAAATAAAAGAGTATTCAAGAATAAGTTGGAGGGTAATGATCTATGATGCCAACTTGAGAGGACATATGAGGATGAAAGAGAGGGAAGGAATCTCAAAAAGAGAGAAAGTGGTAATTTAACGCATGGATGAGATTAAATCTATATGATCTAATGGCTACACGCATTGATTCTCAATGATAAAAATATAATAGAATATAATGGGCCCCAAGGTAGGGGGAAGTGGGAAAGATGAAATCCCAAAAATAAGTGATACACTTTGACACACCTAAAAGAGGGTGAAAGTTGTAGGCTTAGGGAATGATCGATCCTAAGATAAGTTACATACTTTAAAATTGACAGAACAAGGGTAAAATCCATAGAGATTAGAATTAGAATAAAAATGAAAGCATCACTTCAGAGAAATAAAATAATAATGTGCCCCAATAGAGTGCATTTGATCAGTTGAGAAATTAATTTTTCCCAAGTAGGGTTGATTTTGATCACTAATAACTAATTGTGCCATAGTAGGGAAAATTGGCAAGCAAACCTCAAGAATATTACATATTACATATATTAGATATGAGTGGGCATAAATGTAGATGCCAAGGTTGAATGGCTAAAGTAGACAAAAATCCAAGGATATGAGGATGTATAAAGTGATGAAAGAGATGATCAGAAAAAATAGGGTGGTTGAGTTGACTCAAGATATCTCATGTATCCAAGCTCTACCTACATAGTCCAGATATACCTCAAGCCAATGCAGTTCACCCAGAAGTAGGATAAAAATGGAATGAGAAATGAAGAATAGAATAAATATGGACCACTATTAATTAGACTCATAGTATTTACCAAGAGATGCATATATTTCATAGTCTCATATTAGGTATGGTACATTGAGAGCTGATCTTTGGAGTTGCATTGATTTTTTGGGCTTGGAATCCAAATAAATTGGTGCTTACTATAACAAAGGTGAAATTATGCATCATAAGTATGCATAACTTACAATAACATTATATTTCAATTGTGATGAGCTGGTTCAAATGTGAATATTTATAACCAAGTGTAATAATAAAAACTACTAATACCAAAGTTACAATGATTTACATTTGAATAAAAACAAAGATAAAAACAATACATAACTATACCTTAACTTAGAATCAAGATATGAACAATCAAGATTTAAGTAGGAAAAATAATGTATAAAATAAAATCAATAAAACTTAATAAAAAACATGAAAACAAGATATGAATAATCAAGATCCATGTGTATGAACAAGGTTTACTTGAAAAACCAAACAAAAGAACAAAATGAAATAGTAACACAAAAGACTAAAAGAACAAAACACTAAGAATAAATAATGAATTAATTAAAAAGAACAAATAACTTGAAAAATAAATGAAGAGACAAGAAATCATAATGAAACAATATTAAAAATCAAATAAAGACACATAAACAAGAGTTAGTCATAATTTTACTAGAAATAAAAAACAATTGTTCATGTGAGCATAATGGAGGCATTACTCTCTACAATAAGGTGACCCAGAATCTAATGAATAATGAGACTAGTAGAACAAAACAAGAAAAAAGAGACAAAGTTACCCCCAAGTGATAGGTAAACATTAAGATAAAACAAAATGGGGGAAAAATAAAAAAATAAAGGGGTGGTTGAGCTAACTTCAGATGTACAAGACAAGTGGACACTACCTTCATAGTTTCATGGATGAAAGGTCAAACATGAACTTCAAGCCAAATTTAATCCTCTTTAGAAATGGGATAGATGAAAAATGATGATAAGTAAACATGATTTATGTTGTAGAGGAAATGAGGAAATGAGATCACAAAGTGATGAGAGTGTTTAAGATGATTACTTTCAAAATGGCAAGAGCATGGGATCAGAATAAACTAAAGTGCAAGACAATGTTTTTGTTTTTTTGTTGATTAGTTTCTAATTTTTTGGATAAAACCAAAAAAAATATATTAACAAAAGTCTCAAGGAACTACCTAACTAATGAGATACATGTCTGTAAGCAAGAGTTCAAAAAATAACTAAATTGACTACAATGGGGTTTGTGAATATAAGCAATGGCACAAGGAACCAACTAATCAAGGAGATGTATGTCCAATAGTAGGAGTTTAACTAATAGCTAAATCTAGCTGCAATGGTCTGAACTCATAAAATGAAAAGAGTGTGATTATGTTAGGCTAATAATGCCTACCAAACAACAACAAACTAATAAAAGAACAATATGCAGTGTTAGATAAATCTGTCATACCATTTAGAAAGAAACCATGTGTTGATTTATCTATGTTCACTTGTTTAGAAGAGAAAGCTAAAAAATACTATCCAATCTTAACTTCTTTTTAAAACTACCATAGAGAGTGTCTAAAATGCCTATGATTCATAATTAGGAACACAATTGGTCAAGGGATAGAATAGTCTAGGTTACAAATTTCCAAGGTATGAAAATTATAGGGTTCTAAGTAGAATAGTCAAGGATAAAACTATATAATAATAATATGGTCTAGAAGAGGATAGTTCAAGATGGGATAAAAAGAGTCTTATTTTAATATAAAAAATCCAAAGTACCAATGGTCCAAAGTTTCAATAGTCTAGAGTCGTAAAAGAATATGGTTCTCATATAAATGTTCCAGGGTATGTCAAGACACAATGAATGTGATCCAAGCTAGGATGGTCTATGATATAATAGTGGGATAAAATTAATTTAGCATAATTTTCCCCCAAGTGAGGGATTTGGTAGACAATGGTTCAAAATTTGTCAATCATAGAACCATTTGAGACATAAAATGTTCATGAGCTTTAGGAGTTCTTCACCATTTGGAGTAATCAACTGATATGCCCTAAATCTATAGTTTGTTATGATAACATATGAACCTATCCAATTTGTTTGAAACTTACCCTTCTTCTTTCATTCAACATTAGTATTCTTATGATTCTATTTCAAGAACAAATCACCAATTTCAAACTCTTGAGGAAAAATGCACTTGTTCTAGCTTCTACACAATATATTCTGATAGGCTTGCAAATTATCTATAGAATCCAAACACTTTCAATCAAGGATTCCTATCTCTTGTAACCCAGAGACTCTATAATATTCATCATCTTCAATATTCTCCAAAAATACTTGAAATGAAGGCAACTCGATCTCAATCAGTATGATAGACTTTGTTCCATAAACAAAGGAGTATGGAGTAGCTCATGTGGGGGTTCAATGACTAGAGTGACAAGCCTAAAGGGAAGGAAATTTTTATAAGTGTTAATTACAGCCAACATCATTAAAAATATTCTTTAGTATCATAAAAATGGTTTTGTTTAACGAACCATTACCTTGGAGGTTATATGGAGTGAATTTCTTGTGCTTGATTTTAAATATTACACAAAGATCTTTAACATATTGGTTTATAAATGATCTATAATTGTTAGATTTAATATGGTTGAGGATACCATATTGACAAATGATATGGTAATGTCTAAACTTGGCAATCTATTTCTTGGTGGTGTAAGTGAGAGGAATGGCCTTGATCCACTTAGTAAAATAATTGGTAGTAGTAAGAATATGTTTGTGTCCATCAGAAGATGTTGAGTTTATTTTATCAATGAGATCAATACCCCATGCATAAAATGGCCATGGTGTAGTAATCGATTGTAATGGTAAAGAAGGTGTGTGTAACGAATTTCCATGTTCTTGAAAAGAAACACACTTCCTTACATAATTACAAGCATTTGTCCCCATTTTGGGCCAATAGTAATCTATTATGAGGGGATTTTTAGCTAAGAATACACCATTGGTGTGGACCCCACACATTCCTTCATGAACCTCCTTAAGCACTAACTTGTATTCTACCAATGATAAACAATGAAATAGTATTCCCTCATAACCTTTATGATAAAGTGTGTTCCTAAGGAGGGTATAATAGGCTATGTGATGAAGGAAAAGCTTGTGACAATTATTGGAAAGGTTTTGTTGAAAAACTTGGTCAGGAAAATAATTATAAATGTCTTAAAACCAAGGTAGTTCAAGTAGGGAATTGGTACTTGCAATGGTGCATACCCTTTTTGAATCTAAAAATACATGAGTAGGTTACATAAGATTTTCAATGAGAAACTAATAATCTTTAGTGATGTTATCGATTTGTATCATGGACCCAATTATTTCCATTGCATCAGTAGATCTATTATTGGCTTGTAGTAATTATTTAAATTATAGGGATTTAAAATGATCCTTGAGATTATCCACAATATGATTTTAGGGTATAATATTGTCATCTCTAGTTTGATATTGATCCATGGTTTGATTGATAATTATTTAGGTATCCCCATAAACCATTAACTATTGGATATCCCACTATACTACAAGATGAAGTTGTGTGATAAGTGCCTCATATTCAGCTATATTGTTGGTATAATGAAAATTACTATGAAATGCATTATGATTCAGATCCCTTTACATTGTAATCAATAATATGTCAGCCCTATATCCATGAGATTTGAAGGAACCATCAAAGTATAGTTTCCATTGTTTAGGTCCATATTGTACTTCTTCTATTGTCATAATAGAATCATTTAGAAAATTTAATTTGAGTGGTTGAATGTCTATAATAGGGGTTTCTATAAGTTGATTAGTGATAACTTTCCCCTTGATAACTTTTTAATTCTTATACTCAAAATTAAATTCACTTCAAAGCGTGACCCATTTGTCCATTTGGCCTATAAGAGTTGCTTTGGATAATAAATACTTTAGGGGGTCCACTTTAGTGATACTAATAGTTTTTCTATTCAACATTTAGTGTCATAACTTTTGGGATGTGAAAACCATATCTAAATAGGAATTCTCAATAAGCATATAATTATGCCCTTAAGCCACCAGTGTGTAGCTCATATAATAAATTACATGTTCCTTCCTTCCCATGATCATCATGTTGGGTCAAGAGTACCCCTAGTGCATGTTCAATCATTGAAATATAAAGAAGCAATGGTTATTTAGGTATTGGTAGTCTCAAAACTGGTAGGTTGGAAAAATATGTTACAAGATTTGAAAATGCTAATTAACACTCTTTGTCCCATTAAAATGTAACCCCTTTATTTAAGAGATGTGTAAATATGTGGCACATATTTACTAGTTGTGAAATGAACTAGTTGTAACATCTTTTCTTTCAGTTGATGGAGTTATTTGAGATTAGAAGGTGGAGTCATTTCAACAATGGCCTTGACTTTAGCATCGACTACTTTGAGGAAGAATGCACTTATTCTAGCTTCTACACAATATATTCTGATAGGCTTGCAAATTATCGATGGAATCCAAACACTTTCCATCAAGGATTCCTATCTCTTGTAACCCAGAGACTCTATAATATTCATCATCTTCAATATTCTCCAAAGATACTTGAAATGAAGGCAAGTCGATCTCAATCAGTATGATAGATTTTGTTCCATAAACAAAGGAGTATGGAGTAGCTCATGTGGGGGTTCAATGAATAGAGTGACAAGCCTAAAGGGAAGGAAATTTTTATAAGTGTTAATTACAGCCAACATCATTAAAAATATTCTTTAGTATCATAAAAATGGTTTTGTTTAATGAACCATTACCTTGGAGGTTATATGGAGTGAATTTCTTGTGCTTGATTTTAAATATTACACAAAGAGCTTTAACATATTGGTTTATAAATTATCTATAATTGTTAGATTTAATATGGTCAAGGATACCATATTGACAAATGATATGGTAATGTCTAAACTTGGCAATCTATTTCTTGGTGATGTAAGTGAGAGGAATGGCCTTGATCCACTTAGTAAAATAATTGGTAGTAGTGAGAATATGTTTGTGTCCATCAGAAGATGTTGAGTTTATTTTATCAATGAGATCGATACCCCATGCATAAAATGGCCATGGTGTAGTAATCGATTGTAATGGTAAAGAAGGTGTGTGTAACAAATTTCCATGTTCTTGACAAGAAACACACTTCCTTACATAATTACAAGCATTTGTCCCCATTTTGGGCCAATAGTAATCTATTATGAGGGGATTTTTAGCTAAGAATACACCATTGGTGTGGGCCCCACACATTCCTTCATGAACCTCCTTAAGCACTAACTTGTATTCTACCAATGATAAACAATGAAATAGTATTCCCTCATAACCTTTATGATAAAGTGTGTTCCTAAGGAGGGTATAATAGGCTATGTGATGAAGGAAAAACTTGTGACAATTATTGGAAAGGTTATGTTGAAAAACATGGTTAGGAAAATAATTATAAATGTCTTAAAACCAAGGTAGTTCAAGTAGGGAATTGCTACTAGCAATAGTGCATACCCTTTTTGAATCTAAAAATACATGAGTAGGTTACACAAGATTTTCAATGAGAAACTAATAATCTTTAGTGATGTTATCAATTTGTATCATGGACCCAATTATTTCCATTGCATCAGTAGATCTATTATTGGCTTGTAGTAATTATTTAAATTATAGGGATTTAAAATGATCCTTGAGATTATCCACAATATGATTTTAGGGTATAATATTGTCATCTCTAGTTTGATATTGATCCATGGTTTGATTGATAATTATTTAGGTATCCCCATAAACCATTAACTATTGGATATCCCACTATACTACAAGATGAAGTTGTGTGATAAGTGCCTCATATTCAGCTATATTGTTGGTATAATGAAAATTACTATGAAATGCATTATGATTCAGATCCCTTTACATTGTAATCAATAATATGTCAGCCCTATATCCATGAGATTTGAAGGAACCATCAAAGTATAGTTTCCATTGTTTAGGTCCATATTGTACTTCTTCTATTGTCATAATAGAATCATGTAGAAAATTTAATTTGAGTGGTTGAATGTCTATAATAGGGGTTTCTATAAGTTGATTAGTGATAACTTTCCCCTTGATAACTTTTTAATTCTTATACTCAAAACTAAATTCACTTCAAAGCATGACTCATTTGTCCATTTGGCCTATAAGAGTTGCTTTGGATAATAAATACTTTAGGGGGTCCACTTTAGTAATACTAATAGTTTTTCTATTCAACATTTAGTGTCATAACTTTTGGGATGTGAAAACCATATCTAAATAGGAATTCTCAATAAGCATATAATTATGCCCTTAAACCACCAGTGTGTAGCTCAAATAATAAATTACATGTTCCTTCCTTCCCATGATCATCATGTTGGGTCAAGAGTACCCCTAGTGCATGTTCAATCATTGAAATATAAAGAAGCAATGGTTATTTAGGTATTGTTAGTCTCAAAACTGGTAGGTTGGAAAAATATGTTACAAGATTTGAAAATGCTAATTAACACTCTTTGTCCCATTAAAATGTAAACCCTTTATTTAAGAGATGTGTAAATATGTGGCACATATTTACTAGTTGTGAAATGAACTAGTTGTAACATCTTTTCTTTCAGTTGATGGAGTTATTTGAGATTAGAAGGTGGAGTCATTTCAACAATGGCCTTGACTTTAGCATCGACTACTTTGAGGAAGAATGCACTTATTCTAGCTTCTACACAATATATTATGATAGGCTTGCAAATTATATATGGAATCCAAACACTTTCCATCAAGTATTCCTATCTCTTGTAACCCAGAGACTCTATAATATTCATCATCTTCAATATTCTCCAAAGATACTTGAAATGAAGGCAAGTCGATCTCAATCAGCATGATAGATTTTGTTCCATAAACAAAGGAGTATGGAGTAGCTCATGTGGGGGTTCAATGACTAGAGTGACAAGCCTAAAGGGAAGGAAATTTTTATAAGTGTTAATTACAGCCAACATCATTAAAAATATTCTTTAGTATCATAAAAATGGTTTTGCTTAACGAACCATTACCTTGGAGGTTATATGGAGTGAATTTCTTGTGCTTGATTTTAAATATTACACAAAGATCTTTAACATATTGGTTTATAAATGATCTATAATTGTTAGATTTAATATGGTCAAGGATACCATATTGACAAATGATATGGTAATGTCTAAACTTGGCAATCTATTTCTTGGTGATGTAAGTGAGAGGAATGGCCTTGATCCACTTAGTAAAATAATTGGTAGCAGTGAGAATATGTTTGTGTCCATCAGAAGATGTTGAGTTTATTTTATCAATGAGATCGATACCCCATGCATAAAATGGCCATGGTGTAGTAATCGATTGTAATGGTAAAGAAGGTGTGTGTAACAAATTTCCATGTTCTTGACAAGAAACACACTTCCTTACATAATTAAAAGCATTTGTCCCCATTTTGGGCCAATAGTTATCTATTATGAGGGGATTTTTAGGTAAGAATACACCATTGGTGTGGGCCCCACACATTCCTTCATGAACCTCCTTAAGCACTAACTTGTATTCTACCAATGATAAACAATGAAATAGTATTCCCTCATAACCTTTATGATAAAGTGTGTTCCTAAGGAGGGTATAATAGGCTATGTGATGAAGGAAAAGCTTGTGACAATTATTGGAAAGGTTATGTTGAAAAACTTGGTCGGGAAAATAATTATAAATGTCTTAAAACCAATGTAGTTCAAGTAGGGAATTGGTACTAGCAATAGTGCATACCCTTTTTGAATCTAAAAATACATGAGTAGGTTACATAAGATTTTCAATGAGAAACTAATAATCTTTAGTGATGCTATCAATTTGTATCATGGACCCAATTATTTCCATTGCATCAGTAGATCTATTATTGGCTTATGGTAATTATTTAAATTATAGGGATTTAAAATGATCCTTCAGATTATCCAAAATATGATTTTAGGGTATAATATTGTCATCTCTAATTTGATATTGATCCATGGTTTGATTGATAATTATTTAGGTATCCCCATAAACCATTAACTATTGGATATCCCACTATACTACAAGATGAAGTTGTGTGATAAGTGCCTCATATTCAGCTATATTGTTGGTATAATGAAAATTACTATGAAATGCATTATGATTCAGATCCCTTTACATTGTAATCAATAATATGTCAGCCCTATATCCATGAGATTTGAAGGAACCATCAAAGTATAGTTTCCATTGTTTAGGTCCATATTGTACTTCTTCTATTGTCATAATAGAATCATTTAGAAAATTTAATTTGAGTGGTTGAATGTCTATAATAGGGGTTTATATAAGTTGATTAGTGATAAATTTCCCCTTGATAGCTTTTTAATTCTTATACTCAAAATTAAATTCACTTCAAAGCATGACCCATTTGGCCATTTGGCCTATAAGAGTTTCTTTGGATAATAAATACTTTAGGGGGTCCACTTTAGTAATACTAATAGTTTTTCTATTCAACATTTAGTGTCATAACTTTTGGGATGTGAAAACCATATCTAAATAGGAATTCTCAATAAGCATATAATTATGCCCTTAAGCCACCAGTGTGTAGCTCAAATAATAAATTACATGTTCCTTCCCATGATCATCATGTTGGGTCAAGAGTACCCCTAGTGCATGTTCAATCATTGAAATATAAAGAAGCAATGGTTATTTAGTTATTGGTAGTCTCAAAACTGGTAGGTTGGAAAAATATGTTACAATATTTGAAAATGCTAATTAACACTCTTTGTCCCATTAAAATGTAACCCCTTTATTTAAGAGATGTGTAAATATGTGGTACATATTTACTAGTTGTGAAATGAACTAGTTGTAACATCTTTTCTTTCAGTTGATGGAGTTGTTTGAGATTAGAAGGTGGATTCATTTCAACAATGGCCTTGACTTTAGCATCGACTACTTTGGACCCTCTTTATTGTACAATAAACCCTAGAAATTTTCTTGAAGTGATACCAAGGACACACTTATTGGGATTTAGATGGACCTTACACTCATGAAGTCTCTCAAAGATTCTTTGTAGAACAACAGGTTGTCTAACACATGTTCTTTATTTCACTAGGATGTCATCAACATATTCTTCAATAATATCATGCATCATGTCATGGAAGATGATAGTCATAACATGTTTATAAGTGGTTCCAACATTCTTCAAGATAAATGGCATGAGTTGATAAAAAAATGCTCTCCATGATATGGTGAATGCAATTTTGTGTTAGTCTTATTGAGCCATTTTAATATGATTGTATCCAAAAAATACATCCATAAGGGATAACATCCCATACCCAGTAGTAGACTTGACAATCATATCGATGTTGGGCAGAGGAAAATCATCCTTGGGGAATGCCTTATTGATATATCTAAAATGAGTGCAAATGTGCATACCTTGTGGCTTTTTTTTATTGGAATGTTTTATATCTATTTGGAATACTCCAGTGGTCTGATGAATACTACTCTTAATAATTTCTCTAGTTCTAGTTTTACTAAAAGAGCAATGCATGGATGCATCTTCCTTATTTTTTGTTTGATTAGCTTGACATGTAGATGGACAACAAGTCAATTCACAACCAAGTTAGAGTCTAACCTTGGCATGTTAGAGTAAGTCCATGATAAAATATCAATGAAATTTCTTTGAGTAGTAATAATTTCATCACGCTCCTCATTAGTGATAGAAGTGACAAGATTAAAAAAATTTAGGATCATCACATATTCCTATGTTCACTTCAGTAAAATTTTCTAAGAGTATAGAACCATCTTATATAATTGTAGGAAATGTTTGATCCTTATCCTCTTCTTCTTTTATAGTTTTTGGTTGTTCTTCCCAATGTTCTAGGTAATGTGATGAATCTGAATCTATTGATTTAGGTAGCGGCCAACTAGAAAATATTTTAGTAAAGTCAAGAGTGAGATTCTTAAAGATTTATTGTTATTTTGATGAGATGTTAGTATTGGCTATGGATCTAGGACTTGATTGACCTTACACATCCTTTGAAGTTGAGCAAACATCCCCATCCAAGATTGCCTAAAATAGGTTTTCACTCAAGAGCTTGTCTTCTTCTTTACTATTTCCCTGATCAATGAGTTCCTCAAAGAGGATTTCACCTAAGGATATTGATGTTTTATCTTTTTCATAACCAAGAATTTTTTTTTCTCTCCAAATTAGGTATATGGATCCAAATAAAAGTTAAATCCTTTTTTATGATCACCAGTGGGCAATCCATCTTTGAGGCCCACATACTTGATAATAGATTCTTCACTCTGGAATTCATCAAGACATATGACAAAATTTTTTTGGTCCCAATCAATGAGTTCAAGATAGAAAAGGAAAAAGGAACAATGGGATATGATAGTCATAATGGAGTTTAAATCAAATAAATCTATTTAAACAAGCTCATCCTAAATACTATAATGGGATGATACATCATTGTCAGGAGCCTTGTTGCTAGTCAATTCAGAAGAATCACTATCAAAAGTCATGAAGTCACCCCCAAGTTGTATAAATCTAAGAACATGATTTATTTTAGATTTACCAACTCATAAAGGTTCAATCATTCCTTACTCTCATGGGCCAAGGAATTTTCTTGTATAATCAAAGTTATCCATAATCTGATTAGGGATATGATATTTGGGATTCTAAAAATAATCAACAATGCCATTAAAATATAATTAATCTCCTTCAATAAATGCTTCTTGATCCTAATTTGGTGAAGTAATAGGTAAAAATACCATCAGTGGTTTTTTTGTATCTTTATTCTTTTGCCAAATAATGTTAGAAATGTAATGGATTTTACAAGGTTTGGGTTTACCAAAAGATGTAGGAGATTTGTGCAACCTAGCAATATGGAAGGCATTTTGCAAATGATATGTGGAAATGCCTACATCTTCTATAACAAAATTTTTTGTAAGGGTTGTGGGAAATAGATTAGTCAAAGTAGAATCAAGGTCACTTGGGTTGATATAATTGGATTTGGGTAGATGTGAAAATATTTACTTATTGTTCTTTGCAACAAATTTAAAACTAGGATAATAGTTATAATTATGAAATTCAACCTCTAGGTTTTCATTAATGTTAAGGTTATAGATCAACAAGAATGGTGACTTAAATACCATCATGGGGTAACTTGAGGCACTGATGCAAAGTGGATGGGATAACTTGTACTTCATGTATCCAAGGATGACCAAAAAGTATATTATAAGGCAACTTAATATCCACAATATGTAACAAGGTATGATGAGACACAGGCCCCATAATGATTGGCAAACAAATAATATTAGAATATTCCCTTTTGGAATTGTCATATGACTTGATTGTAATTTTCTCTAGATGAATTTCCTTTTCCATATAACCCAATCACTGTACTAGCTTGAGCTACACTATGTTCAGCCTTGAACCATTATCTATAAGAAACCTCTTGATTTTATGGTTTTCAATGATAACCTCAATATACAAGGGGTTATTATGTTTAGGAATAAGAGTGGACATGTCTCTTTGATCAAACGTAACCTATCAAAATGAATAAAAATTCCCTATAAGTGTTTGGAATTGTTCAAGGTTAATGTCTAAGGGAATAGTAGATTGTTGAAGAAGGTCATTCAAAATAGTTTAATAGAATTAAAAAGTATGTAAAATATCTAAGATATAAATTTTCACATGGGTTTTACTTATTTGGTCTAAGATACTTTACAAATTTTCAATATTAGACTGAGAAGTTTTAGCCTTAGTTGGTATGGTGTTCAACTTTGGATCTAAAAGCACAATGTTCATGTTGGGTCTAGTGTTAAAAAAGGGCAAAGGGCCCTGAAGATTAACTCCTGAGTATCTAGTTGTGATTTCATAATCTATAAGTGTCAAGGAACCATTATAGTTAGAAAATGAAGGCAAAGGACCTTGGAAGGTGACTCACGAGCATCTAGTTACATTTGCATAATTTCAAATAAGTAAGGAACCATTATAATTAGAATAAGGGGGTCTTGAAATAGTAACCCTTGAAATCTAAGATGTAATAGAATTGTTTAATTTTGATGCAGTGTTATTTAAGGGGAGGGTGTTGAAACTATAATGGTGGGCCCAATACTTTGGGAAGAATGAGATGATTCATGAGTTTTGGCAGTGACAATGGTAACATGGTTTCCATATATATGTCACATAGTGTTATTATAATCATAAGGCATGTTGTTGTAACCTAGGTTATTAGCATGGGTATTATGATCTTGATTATGATCATGATAATTATGATTTTGACCTTGGTTTTGTCATCATTGATTCTAGTTTTGATTCTAATTATTTCTTACCAATTTTTTATTATGTATAGGAAATAGATCTTTTTAGATGCCCATATCTTGATTAGTGTTTTGTGAAGCTTAATTTCAACTTCACCACTTTCAATCAAATATTTAATGAGATGTCACAATTGAAAAAATTGATATGCACCATGACCAAAAACACAATGGAAGTTGTAAAATTTAGTTTCCTGATACCAATTTAGTTTTAGTTGATCTTCAAGAAATGGCCTTGGTATAGGTTACATAATCAGATTAGCTAGTACGAGCTTTTGGAACACTGCCTCAATAAGCTCCCTAAGATATCTAAAGACTCTATATTTATTATTTAATGCCATTAATAGGGGAACCCTTTTAAAAGTAGTTTGTGGATTAGATGGATCTAATTACACATTTGGTGTTGGTAGAGCCTGCACCATTTATACATGTGTAGATTCTATTACTCTATTTCTTACTATGTTATTGTTTTTGTTAAACCCCTTAGGTTTTTATATTAAAATATATTGAATAGGTGATTTGGTGCGATTTGATTTTTGACCCTATGAATAAATCTTAACAAGACCTTTAGTGATAAGCACCTTCTTAATCTACACACCCTTATCTATAATTTCATTAAATGTGTTAGCACAAGTAAGTCGTAGATTATACACCATATCAAGGTGTAGTTTTGTGAAAAAATATCTGCCAGTTGTTTATCTATAAAATTATGTTAAAAGCAACTAGCTAATGCTCTCCACCATTGTAGATATGTTGTGAAGCATTCTCCATCTCATTATTTCAATTTACACAAGTTGACCATAATCAAGTCATGCTTAATATTGTATCAGAAGTAGTTGACAATTTTTTTGATAAATCATTCTAATCTACCATTGATCTCTTGGGTAACTTAAGGATCTAGTCTAAAGCTTGTCCTATTAAACTTCATGAAAACAAGTGAAGCGAATAAATGTTGTTATAAGCTACATCTTGGCACAACACAAAAAATGCCTAAATATGTTCATGAGGGTCACCCTTTCATTTCTATTTGTAAAATTTGGGAGCCTCAAAATGAGGTGAAAAGGGGAATTAAATAACACACAAGTCAAATTGATAGGGACATATCTTGTCAAACTTATATTTTTTGACTCAGTTTATTGTCTCCAATCTTCATACAATTTCCTTCATCAAATTCCACTCTTGCATGTTTGGTACATTCATAGGTGGAATATAATTCTATTAGGGTGGTATGTTCCTCTATTATATTGATTTCTTAGGGATATATACCTTATGATATGCAACTTTGTTTTGACTTACTCCTTGAGTTGAGTGAGTTGTTGGTTCTTGGGTTGATAAACATTCCTTAAAATTTGTAGACTTGAATTGCAAGTGCTTTATTTATTTTGGGGAGGTTGTAGCAGATTCAAAAAAGTACGCATTAGTTGATAATAGATTACCAAAGTGTTTTGAATAATTTCCTCAATATGTATTGCATGTTTCATTCTTTGATTCTTTGAAGGAACTAGAGGCTCTTGGTGATTGAAAAAAGTGTGCTTTATGTCTAGCAAAGCATGTTGTAGAACCTATTAAGACTTGTTTTGTTTAATTCAGATACCATGATCTATCGTATATGTGTTTTCAACTAAATTATGTTATGTTTATTCTACCACATTCTCTTGTTTTTTGGAAGCATTATTGTCTATTGAAGTGGTAGTTAAAGAGTCAGTTAAGACTGTGATAATCTAGTCTATGTATCATTAACTTATCTTCTTGATATTGGTGTAAGATCTTGATCATTAAGTGTTTAATCTATGAGTGCTTCCCTTCCTTTGATAAAAGAGGTAGTGTTAAATATTATAATGTAAGTTAGGAATTATTCTCACTTTTGTTCTTCTACCCTAACCAAGGTATGCAATTATTCCATAGAAAATTCTAACAGTAGTCTAGTGTCAGATTCAATCAACCTTAGAAGGGATTCCTATTTTTCCTCTAAGTTTTGATGTTCAAAATAGTCTTCTTCAGATACTATGGTTGTTGGAACATCTTCAAACACCATTTAATTATCTTGTCCATCATAAAAATGCTCTTCCTCATAGCTAGGGTCATAAGAGACCCCAGTATTATTACTAATAAAGAATGTAGAGCAATAATAATGAAATAAAGATAGAATTAAATTTAGAAAACACAATAGAATAGAGATATATTTAATGTGGTTTACCCAATATGAGTTACGTCCACACAGAAACTGCTAATCCTTCTTATTATTCAATCCAGCAAATGAAGGGAAAACCTACAATGCATCCACTAAAATATCCTCTTCACTCTCTCCCTCCTTCTACCTAATTACAATGCCCTCATATAAAAAGAGGGTTATAAATTAGGGAAAAAATGCACTAATTTAATTTATATTTTTAGATCTAAAACCTAATAGTAAATAGTCCAAATTAACTATAAAATTATAATATTTTATAATGCATTTTTCACAACCTTGGAGCACCTAGACCACCATGGTGACCCTACTGGGGGGCATTATTCCCCCATACCCTTTGTCAAGAACTAGGAAATAAAATAAGATTAGGCTCCACCATCCAATAAGTATGAGTATACCTTTGTGTCATGTCTAAAAGATCGTTCTCTACATTTGCTAATATTAGAAATGTTTTTTTCAAATGTTTATAAGGTTTGACTTGATTTCTTCAAACAAGTGACAATGTAAAAATAGACTATAATAAAAGAAGTGGTATAGTACCACATAATTTATAAGAAATGGTTATGAAATTACTCAACTTTGGTGGGTTAACATCGTTAAATTGAAAGAGGGTATGATAACATTGAAACCTAAAGTGCAAGATAGTCCAACAAACTTAGGTTAAAGATATGTCAATACTGTAAAAGCTAGATATAAATTAGATGAGTTACAACTAGAAAATTAGAAGATATTTTTTATTAGGAAGGTAAAAATGCAAACCAAGAAGTTCAAAATGTGAAAACACACAAGAAATCCTATGTATAAATCTAAAACCAAATGGGAAGCACAATGCCACCATATGGTAATAAGAAGTAGAATGGTCCTAGATCTTAGAGTGTGAGTGAATGAAAGATAAACTAAGTATATAATGATAAAAAATATGATGATTTTATATAATTACCTTCAACCCAAATGGGAAATTGTACCCAAGTTAACTCAAACCAAGTGCAAATGGTGAACCGATTAACACATTGGCCTAGAATTTAGAAAGGTGAGATTCTAAATTTGAATTAAAAAATGGACTTGGATATTTTTGTAAAATGGTATAGACTCAAATGGGTAACATAAAAACATTGCATTTAATCAATGTCTATGGACCAAATAATAGAGCTTTGAGATAGAAATTATGGATAGACCTAAGCAGTTTCAAGAATAATCCCCAGAACATTAGATGGTTGTTAGCCAGAGATTTTAACACTCCTCTATACCCTTTTAAAAAATAGGGTGGAATTATGGATTACTCAGACAACATGTTTGACTTTGTTGAATTCATCAATGATTGGGGATTATTAGACATAGAGCTACAAAACCAAAATTTTACCTAGACCAATAGAAGAAGAGGATATCAAATGCTTTAGGTTAAACTAGATAGATTTATTATATCAATCAACTGGAAGGATTATCATAATATGCAAGCACAGGCTTTCCCTAGAACCATGTCTAACCACTGCCTGATCTTCCTCAATTGGAGAGACATTTAAGACCTTCCCCATTCCATTTTGAAGCTATGTGGATCAAACATAAAAACTTTAGACAAATGGTGGCCCAATGGTGGAAAATTCCTATTCAAGGTACTCCTATGTTTAGAATATTCAAGAAACTCCAACACATTAAACAAGAAGTTTATGGATGGAATAGATACAGCTTTGGGTAGGTCTTCCAGCAGAAGAAAAATATAGTGGGAAAAATCAAGGATATATAGCAACTGATAGATCAAGGGGTTAACTCTGAGGACACTTTAGAAGAAGAGAATATCCTATCTTCAAAATGGAAGAATCTTATGGAAAGAGAAGAGGTTTTTTGGAAATAAAAATATCATGTTCAGTGGCTTAAAGAGGGGGATAGGAACACTACCTTTTTTCATCTCTCAGCTATGAAACATAGGAAATCCAACTCAATAACTAAGCATGTCCTAGATAATGGTGACATTATTACCGAGGATAATGAAATAAGGGAACAAGCTAGGGATTTCTTTCATAATTTGCTTATAGAAGAAAATAATAATGATAAAATTGATAGACTTATGAATCAATTTATTGATAAAATCCCCTATTTGATAATGGAAGAAGATAATCTGGATATGTTAAAGCCTATATCTGAGGAAGAAGTCCATGCTATTTTATTCTCCATGGGTGCTTTTAAAGCCCCAGGTCCTGATGGCTTTCCTCCTATATTCTTTCAGGAATATTGGAAGTAGTAGGAGTGGACCTCACGGTTGTTGTGCATGATTTTTTTAGATAAGGTAAACTTTTGAAATAAGCTAATAATAACTTCATAGTATTTGTTCCTAAAAAATCACAAGCTTCACACCTCACTAATTTTAGGCCCATTAGTCTATGTAACACTGTGTATAAGCTATAACTAAAATGCTAGTCATGAGGATTCAACCTTTGCTAGACAAAATTATTTCTCTTACTAAAAAAGGTTTCATCTTGGGCAAGCAGATTCTTGATGCTGTGATCACCACACATGAGACTATTCACTCCATGGATAAGAGCAGAATCCCTGGGATGGCTCTCAAGCTTGATATTTCTAAAGCTTATGATAGAGTCTCATGGACTTTTCTATTCTAAGTGATCAAAAAAAATTTGGTTTAATGATAAAATGTCTCACTTGTTATGGAACGTGGTCTCTTCTACAAAATTCTCAGTGTTGGTTAATGGTGTTCCTAGAGGGTTTTTCTCATCCTCAAGAGGAATTTGTTAGGGAGAACCTCTCTCCCCATACTTATTCATCATTATCGCTGAGGCACTGGGAAGATACATACAAGCAAATATAGCCTCAAAAAAGCTAGTGGGCATCAAACCTGCCTCCTCCCTTTGTCCTATGGTGGTACATTAGTTTGTGGATGATACCATCTTCTTTGGAATCTCATCAGTGATTGAAGCTAGAAGATGGAAGAATATCTTAAATAATTATGCCAGAGAGTTGGGACAAAGGATAAATTTTTAGAAAAGCAATTTGTATTTCTTCAACACTCCTAATGAACTTAGACATATAATCATTGATATATTAGAATGTGCTAAAGTTGGCCTACCAGCTACCTACCTGGGTCTCCCACTCTCGATCAAAGAGGTATCTCCTAGATTTTGGAATGGAAATGTGGAAAGAATGTAGAGGAAACTTCTTGGTTGGAAGGGGAAACTACTCAGCAGTGTTGGTAAACTTCAACTTCTTCGGGCTTCATTGCAAGGTATTCCTACATACTTCCTGTCTATTTTTAAAATTCTTGCATATTTTGTAGAGAAACTAGAACAGATCCAAAGGAAATTTTTATGGATAAGAGTGGAAGACAAATAGAGAATGTCTTTAGTCAGATGGGAAAAAGTGTGCCTTCCAAAATCTCATGGTGGACTTAATATTAGGTCCATCAGGAACATGAACAAAGCCCTTCTCTCAAAAGTTAGTTGGAACCTGATCCATAAAAATAATGATTGGGGGGAAATAATGTATGCCAAATACATGCATATCATTGGTGATTGCAACTTTCTTCAACATATGGGATTACCCCAAGGATCTGTGATATGGAATAAAATGCTAAAAAGTAGAAGCCTTCTCAAACAGGGAATTAGATGGAAACTTGGAAATGGCCAGCATATTAAATTCTAGGATGATATCTAGTTAAAGGACAAGGCTCTCATCACACAGGGAAACTATGGAGAGCTTTCTGACTTGACTACCTAGTTTTTTGGAGATAGGGTCAGTGATTATATGGAAAATAACAATGGGATGAGGAGCTAGAAAAATATTTTGGATTGTTGTGTGCACCAGCCTAAGCTTTTCTCAAGAGTTTAGGAGATCTAGAAGTGCATTCAAGAGATCAAAATCCCTCTCTTCCCTAGGAGGATGAAAAATACTCGTGGCTGAATAAGAATGGTTCATTCTTTGTCAAATTTGCTTACCATCTACTCATTCCTGAAGCTCAAAATAAAGATGTATGGAATTTTTTTTAGAATCATAAACTTATTCCAAAAATTAACATGTTTTGGTGGGCTACTACTCATAACAAAATACTTACTCATGATAACCTTCAAAAGAGAGGGTTTACTTTGGCTAATAGATGTTTCCTGTGTGGTTCAAAAGAGGAATCAGTTTAATACCTCTTTATCCACTGTGAGTTTGCCCAGGAATTATGAGGCACAATACTTAACAACTTTGGTATTGAACGGGTCTACAATTTTGGCCTTAAAGAAGTAATTCTATGTTGGAACCCAACCTTCACACATCCCTAGCTTATGGAATTATGGAAGCAAGCTCTACCATGTTTGAGTTAGAATTTATGGAAAGAGCACAATCACATAATTTTTAGAGACACTGCTAGAAATGCTTCTCAGGTGTCTAACTCCTTTGCTAAGACCATTATGGAAAGTGTTACAATAGCTCATATTTGTGTTGTGGAGAAACCCCTATCTAAAATTGAAAGCCAAATTATAGCCAAATGGAAGGTTCTAAACTAGATCCTTGGGTATAATAACACCAAAATACTACAGAGACTTAATACTAAATGGATCCCCCCTAAACCTAACTAGATGAAACTAAACTTTGATGGGGCATCCAAGTTGGATGGTAAAGCTAGTGGAGGAGGAATTATAAGGAATGATAAAGGATGGATGTCTATTGGCTATGCTAGTGGAATTAGATTCTAGAGCAACAACTATGTTAAAGCAATGGCTTTACTATGGGGATTAAAGTTAGCTATATCCCTAGGAATAAGGAACTTGAATATACAAGGAGACTCTAAGATGGTCATAGATGCCATTAATAAAGCTTCAAATGTGGGAATCAAGATAAAAGACATCATTTTTGATATCCAATTTCTTTTACAAAAGTTTTTTGAAGTTGAGATTTCACATACCTACAGAGAAGGCAACAGGGTTGCTGATGCTTGTGCCAACCTTGAGCAACAATTTTTAGGTTGGAGGGTATGGCGATAAGGTGTTCATATTCCCTTAAACATTAGGGAGATCATTCAAAAGGAGATGACTTGTCAGGAATGAGGCATATTGATGACCCTGAAAAGACCCTTGTTGATACCCCTAGCTCTTTTGCAGGCAAGATGGGCAAGAAGAGAAAGGTTGATGAAGAGGAAGAAAATATTAAAGAGACTACAGAAGGGACCCACATTTGGGCAGGGCCACAAGGGGCCAAGGTGGCAAATCTCACAATCCTTGCAAAATTAATAAGGATTCCCCTCTGGAGTGTGAAGGTTAGGGCAAATTGTTGGTAAACCAACCCTGAAGGCCAGATTGATTGATTATTCAGAAAGTGCTTCGAAAGAAGCAACCCATGATGAAGAGTTTGAGGAGCTAGAAATCTAGGAAATTTTAGAGGACACTGGAGGGAAGCAAGCTACTAGGGATTTTGAGGTTACTGAGGAGTAGGGTGTTGACACTATGGGAACTACTGACAATAAGGGGAAAATGTATGTTGAGGAAGCTAGTGAGGGCACTGAGAATGAGACTGATTGGAAAATTAAAATTGGGGCCCTAAAGGACTACATTCAGAAGCTGGAGAAGGTCTTCGCCAAAGGGATTCATAATACAATTCTATTGAACATGTCTATGCTGGAAGTGGTGGGTAATACTGGGTATGCTGACAATGTGGAGAATGAGAAACTCAGTGATCTTATAAAATCAATAGTTATGTAAGGGGAGACCTCTCTGACTCTGGTCTTCCCATGGCTTGTGTTTTGTTTTTGTCTGTTATTCTCAGCTATGCCATCATCTCTTTGAAGGCATTTTTTGTTTGTTTGCCTTCTTTTTTTTTTTGATTGTATAGGATTCAGCCCATGGTTTGTCACCTTACTTTATCAAAAACATAAAAACATTGCATATATAATATAAGCTTAATGTTTAAAATGATGATTTCAACAAGGCAAAAAGAGGCTTTGATTTACTCAGCATATTGCCTCCTTGTTCAAATAAAAATGGTGGATAATAAAGGTATTTGGTTGTGACATGTTTTTGTTTTCAAATAAGTTTTAGACTTAATATGATCAAGAATTTAAAGGTTAAAATTATAAAATACAACTAAGTATAATGTCCAAAGTCCTAAAATTGACAAGTTTACATCGTATCATTGAATTTCATCTATATGTGTGCTCTCATAAGGATTTTAAGTGTTAATACAAAAATGAAATCACATGAATAAGTAGGGATTTTACACCCCCCTTCTCCCAAGATATTTTAAAATGACATGGAACTTCAGGCTACTTTCCCTACATCAACAATATGTTTGTGGTAAGTGGTGTTGTTGTAAAACTAAATTTTCATACGTCTAGAGGGTCCCAAGTGTGGCTAACACTGGAGATGCCTCATGTTAATTAGATCTATTTCAATTATATTTTTGTGAAAAATTATTTTCATTTTCACAACCACTATATATGTCACTTTCTTAGTACAGTCTGATGTTTGAATTACCCCTATGATATGAGTTAGAGTACCAATAATAGAGTTTGCTTAACTGCTTAAACAAATGCCCCAGTGGGTCACCCTCAATTTATATACCCCACCATGGAGTGTGGATAACATGATGTTGGGAGATGATTTCCCAAGTCAATGATTCCATATAGAACCCTGAAGATGATATGAACTCCTGCTCACAAGCCAAGTTGCATAAAAATAAATGACAAAGTAAAAATACTTTAAGGTCACATTTTTTATCACCCAAACCATATGGATTTAAAGAGAGCCTTGATTAAATTATTATCATGCCTTTGTACAAGTAATAAATTCAAATAAATAGTTCTTTTGGGCACTTGAGTTATCTAAAGGGGATGGGGGAGAGCTTGCACACATCAATCACCTTATGAAAACAAACAATTTTGAAAGATCTAGCATAATGTAAAAACACTCTTAAGAGTTTGTAATATAAATGTGAGTTTTTATTTTAATGCACCAAGTGAGGTGTTTATGAAATTTGGCCCCTTGGCCTTATTTTAAAAACTTTTTAAAAGAGATTTTCACAAACAACTAAGCACAAAAAATCTAAATTCCTTTCAAGCACCAAATGAAGTATTCAAAACTTAACCATTTTTAAATTTATGCTTTTGTCTACCTTGTGATCCACAATTTTTAGATGGTTTATATTTTCCTTGAATCCCAAATTTAAATGAGAAAACAAGATTTTAAAACTTTCTCTTGGTTCTCTATTTTCTTGTTATAGATACCAACATCAGTCCAATTCTAGTTGATTGGCAATATTACCTATAAAAATTCAAGAAACACACAATGATTTTCACAAAAATGATGGTTGGGAAAATAAGTATAAAAACTTGAAATGTCTTTGGATTTTTCAAAATAAAGGTTAGATAGAGAATATGCAAGTTCTAAAACAAAGAGCAAAATCCAACAACTTTCAATAAAAACTCAAAAACAAAGTTTTTTGTCATGTTCTTCCCTTCACACAAGGACCAATGCTAGTTTGTAGAGGGCCAATATTAGTCACATACAAGCTAATGCCAGTCTTTGTGTAAACTATGTGTCATTAGAAAGAATATAAAATATGTGAAAATGAAGACAAAACTTGATTTTTAAAGACTTTTAAGCATGATTTATAGTATCTAAGAGTTAAAAATTAGTTTCCTTGCTTGTATATAATGTGTGGTCCCACTATGCATGCCAAGATGTAGAATAGGATTACAAAGTGAATTAGATCATGCATTAGACATGTAAAACCCAAATAACCATAAATAACATAAATCACAAAGCCAAATCCCTCATGGGGTTTTGAAAATGAAATCAAAGAGGTTTTAAAATAAGGAATACAACTATCAATCCTTCCTAGGAGCATCCCTCCTCTAAATGTTGCTCAAAAATGGGATTTTCCCTTTATTTGGTGTTTCAAGTCTTTATCAATGATGAGTGGCTTACTCCTCCATCATCTCTCAATGCACCAATGAACTAGACTCATGAAATTGATCAAATGTGTCCCAATAGTTGAATCTATTCTATTGATAATTTATCATAATAACATTACACCAAAATAGCTTGTGAAGATAATTTTTCATAATAAGTTTACAAAAAAAGAGATTAAAAAGATGAGTGAAGACCCTTGTATTTATAGATTTTTATCAATGATCAGAATCAACCATGACCATCCATCTTGAGATCAAGATGTGTGGCCATGCATCAATTTAATTTTGGAGGCTCATTCCATAAATACCCCATTAATATTTGGATGAAAGGGGCATTAATGAGGCATGGGAAGGCTTAAATCTGATATTTATTTCATTTATGGTTTGTGGATGTTACACCACTAATAATGTCACCAGATGATGTAGATATTATAAATGAATTTCCATTAAATATATCTTCAGTAACTTCCATGTATTTCCACTTAAGCTCTTAATTTAGTTTAATTTGCTTAAGTGATGTTAATTAAATTTTCTTCAATTCTTTAGAAATTGGTTTCCCATTTAATCAAACTGGTCAAAATGTGAATTTATTGAGTTATAATTTAACTAGAGTATAATTAAAAGAAGGTGTCAATTGTGTATGGAGCAATACCCTATTCAAGACATTGTCGACATAAAATAACACATGCACATGTTGTGTGCCTCTAAATTAAAAGAATTTAGTAGTTCAAAGAATCAAATTACATTTTCATCATTTTGACTCAAATTTATTTTGAAAAAATTATTAATCACATAAAATTCATTGCCCCATTTAGCTATATATTAGCTTAAATTGGCACTTGTTTATGACCAGCTCAAACCATTTAGTGTGTTTTAATGATTTTAGCCTAGATTGTGCATTTTTATATAATTTTGAGTAAGATTGAAAATTTAACACAATGGTGATATGAATTGGATGTCTATAATTAGAATTGAAAAAAATATGAAAAAAAATCAACCATGAAAACACTTGGGCTTGATCAACACACTAGTTAAAAAACTAGTTTAATGGCTAACCACGGCATGAATAAAGAGCTCTTATTGGAAAATGAAATTTCTATACAATAAAGTTAAAAATATATAAATAGTTTTTTAATCTTTCCTTTGGTAATTAAATAATTTCCATCTATAGGATTTATAGATTTGTTCCATGACGTCTACATGTAGAGCTCTATAGATAGGATAATAGTTGTTGTGGGTTGGATAACAATTGATAAAGGAAAGGTAATATTTTTTAGAGGATATGTATCATTTTATATAATAAATATTGAAGTTTTTAAAGATATATTTCAAATGATACATTATGTATGAATTAAATATATACATGCTAGTAATGGATTCTATAATCAACATCTAGTTTCCATGGGTTATTCGAAAAGTGATGTAATTTTCAAAAAAATTGTTATATGTTTCACTTGTAAAAATGTAGAAACCACCAATATCCCTTTCTGGAAACAACATACAACTACATAGCTTACCAACCAAATAATTAATTAAACTAAATGCACTAATGGAAGATTATCAAAAGTAATTGGCCTATTTTAGATTACTAAATGACCTATGCCTATGTCTCTTATAAGTCCAAGTAGTATAAACACCACTCTAAAATATCATCACCAAGATTAGTGTTTGTTCCCGAGTAATCAGTCATAACTAGTTCTTATTTCCTCTCTATCATGCATGCTTTCTAGCTATCTACTACATGAATTTTTAATCCTTGATACATGAAGATAAAAACTAGTTATTACATGAATTTAGATTCTAATTGAACATTCTAATTAAAATTATAAGTCATTCACCAACTAAAACCAACTATCATTTTTTATCTTATAGAATATGATTTTGTAAATTAAATTCTTCTTCAAGTCTCACATCATCCTGCATGACTAATCAACAAGTTGCAAAGATTAATATAGACTCCATAACCATAAAATTAAATCATAAAAATAAAATTCATTGGTAAAACAATACATAATAGGTAGTGATATCATTAATTTTTTATAGTAATCATATTTTTCATATAAAACTTGTAAATTAATGTAATCATGTGCATTAAGTATTGTTCCCTATACTACGAGTTTATCCCATGGAAACATATTATTCTCTTGTAATTATGTCAAATCAATTTAACTACTCTACCACACATCTAATCATTCCTAATTATTCTCGTGCATTACATACTTTTTCCCACATTTATCAACTTATAACATTAAACTTTAAATAGAGTGATTTGATGGTTGTAGGAGGAATGACTCATCCTGATTTTATGAGATAGAAAAAATAAGTTAGATGGAGAGCCCTATTAACATTATTAATGTTGGCACAAGTGGAATAAGTAGATAAAATATTAAAATGATGAAAAAATAAATACCAAAGACCATCACATCATTAAACACATAAAACATAACAAGCATTCCAAACTACAACTCTCTTGTTTAATTATACAAGCTATGGATTGTATCTTGGCATAGGAAATAACATATATCAAACATGGTTCAATATGTACTATAGATAAATATGATAGATCTCACACCATTGATAATAATACATGATCCTACTAACATATTCAAAAGCATAGGTTGGTTGAGATATTTTTAAAAATATATGAGATATGACAACTAGATTTCTAAGGAGTTTACATAAACCATGAAAGATGATATAGCTCTCATTCAGGTGTTATGGGTTGAAATCATTAAGGAAATAATTTTGGAAATGACTATCCTACCATGAACATGAGAATTATAATAACTAATACCAAGTTCTTATACAACAATACATATATTCTACACAATCAATGAGTTGTTAGAGTCTTCTAACCAGAAACACTTCGATCTTCATTACATTTTCGTGGGTAGAAGTTGTTGTCTTCATTATAAAATACCTCACATATTTTTTAACCATTTTAATAAATAAGGATTAACAATGAATTATTAGCCTCACAAATCAAGGAGTAAGCTACTCTAAAAATCAGGACAACTAATGAATTTATATTATATAAATATTATGATAAGAAATATTGAATCTAAGCATATATCAAATATACAAAGCACAACATTTAATATCCTAATAATATAAATAGGAAGGAGAAATTTTACTTAGCCAATAAATTGATGCACAAACAAATATAAGTAATTTAGGTGTAGAATTATATTATATGAAGATTCTGATCTAGTCATCATATTTTGAAAATTAGCTTTCTACAATTAAATACACTTGTGTTACCCTAAGAAAAATTATGTTGATGCTCTTTTCCTTCATTAAACACATTTGTCTTTTACATATAATTTATTGTTGACTAAAACTACCTCATAGGTGTTTGTTTATTTTATTTCACCTTTTAGATTATGTGTTTGAATCATGTACATAGGCTCTCGATATTGAAATATAGCTCAAAACCATAGATTTACTTCTTAGGTCTTATCATCTTTCTATGATGGATTAATTATCTCATGAAGTATAGATTAAATCAAGGACCCCTTTATCAGTTAGTGTTTCCTACATATCCAAATACACCAAAAATGACCTTAGATAAATGTAGTTCTCCCGTATGTGTTGGATTTTGTGTCAACAATGGTATAGAATGATATATGCAAGTGCATGAGGTGATCATGGGTTTTTATTTGAATATTTTAAACATATAATATTATAGTTTATATTATTAATATATATAGGCAAGAATAAGGCATTAGAACATAGTTTTACAATTGATTAAATGTGTTTGAATAGGTGTTTGCTTAGTATTTTCTAGATGAATAATTATTTGGATTTAACTTGTATTTATACAACCTCCTTTAAAAAATTTATCACAAAAAGGGTTAATAAAATATAATAAGTTGACATGTACACATTGAAATATTTTTAATTTTTACTATTTATAATAAATGGACACTTGTGTTGGATAATGGATAATCACATCATTGCTAATATCCAAGCTTGAGTAAAACTATATAGAAACATTTAAGGTTGTTCGATATTTGTAACTAAAAGTGAAGGATATATATTAGAATCACTAAAATAAGTGGGTGTGTTTGGGGGAAAAAGTTAGAGATAAAATTATAATTTAGTTTCTAATTTTCGTCCCTTTATTTTTTCAAATTTTTAAGAAAATGATAACTTTTTTATTTGGAAAATAATTAGGGGTAAGGGAAAAATAGGGTTCCTATTCATTGGATTTCATGATCCTATACTGATCATCATAGGGATTTTATCTTTTGCCTTCTAATGGTCTATGTTGCATTACCATGTTTCCCTAACATCTCTTTCCTCAACATCTTCCATCATAGATTCAATAGTAAGCATAAATTAACTCTTTCGAATTCCATTTATATATGTGTATTTATTTATTTATTAGTATTCACATTTTTATATTTTTTAGAAAAATATTTCTCTATTCATTATGTAGGTATGCACTTACACACCTTCTTGTTGTCTACCTCAAGCCTTTATGACAAATACCACTATGTCGGTCCATTGTGTATACACATAATATTTTCAAACTTTATAAATTACTAATGATTTTATCTTTTAGGAAGCCTTAGCATCCCAATATCTTTGAGTGCATGACTTATGGGGTGCACTAGGAAAGGACTAGGTAGACCATTGGTTCTTCATAGGATTATTTTACCTATACTATCACTTTATATCTACACAACTATCTCCTAAAAAGAGTTCCCTAAGATTTGCCTCCTAATTTTCACCATATAGTAATTTTCCACCTTCATTATTCCATCCCTAACCCAAAATAATTTTTAGTAGTTTATGATATGCTATTGAATCCATCAACCATTTAATCTAATTGACAAAACTTATTTAAGGTCTAGGTCAGCCTTCGTTGACATAGACTAAGACATAAATTATATTTGTCAATAATGAGATAGAGTTAATTGGGATGACTTTGTTGGCTAAAATTTTAGAAATGACTAAGGTTATATTTAGCTATATAAACACATTCATTTCACCATTATTAGATAGACAAAAAGAGTTAATTATTCATTTATGGTTCTTTACAATCTATTCTTCTTCCATTCTACTTAAGGAGTCTTAGCTTAGGGTTTCTATTTGGAGAAAAATCTTACCTTATGAAAAAGTCTTGGATGGTTTTTCCTTTCTTAGTGATCCTTACAAATCACAACAACCTCTTACAAAGAACCCTTGGCTAAGGGAGAGATTGAGTCTTGATGTGTTCATCTTCAAGGTAAGTATCTCTAACTTTGATCATCACTTTATTAGATAGAAGTAGCATAAATAATGGCTTTTGAATATATTTCTCTCTCCATGAATTAGGGTCTTACCTATACATAAATTAAATAGGATTATCTTATGCATGTTTAGTTTTATGTTTACTAACCTCATTTTCAGCCACAAGCTTTTGTGAGCACTATATTAGATTTTAATTCAATTGTTATTATTTTAATGAATATGAAAACATAGGAATTAGTTATGGTTATTGTATAGTTTTGCTTGACATGAGGCTTTGGAACCCTCCCTAATGATATTATTGTGATAAGGGATCCATTGGATAGGTTTAATACATCCATCTTCGTCATGATCCTAAATATCTAATGTATCGACAATTATAAGTGTAAGTAGGATTTATCTTCTTTAAGCTAGGATTGATTTATAGATCAGTTACATTTATCTTTACATACATTCTAGTGAACCTGATGTGAATCTAACCCTTGAAGGTTTTATTTGACACCATCATTGTTTTCATTTTATTGTATTTTTACATATTTGTAGTATTGTATCAAGCCAATCAATATAGTTCTAGATTTATTTGCATATTTTTAAACACATATTCACTTCATAATTATTATGTTCTATATATGTAGGTATTCATCAACTACAGTTTATTGGATTGATCAATTTGACATAGTATTATTCCTTAGTTCTAGATTAACTTACACTATCAAAAATGTTGAATTTATCTATTAATTCCTTCTGCTAACATATAGGTCAACAAACACTATCAAATAGGTCAACCTTATTCATTATTCTTCTTTAGTACACAGGGTTTTGTAGAACTTGGTCGAACCAGTCAACCCAGTTTGTAAAATTTGAAAGCAAAAACTAAAACATTATAGCAAAAAAAATTTCAATCTAAATCATCTTCAATTCTACCAAGTTTCATTTATTTTATCTCTCTATCATTTTGGTACTTCTCTCATTTCTATTTTTCACAAGTTGGAAGTATTCAAAACTACAACCCTATAGCTAATGAGGTTAATATGGTACACTTAGTTTTATAGTTTGCCTTTTGTCTGAGAGACATAGTTGACCTATCAAAATTTGTTCTTAAAGGCCTTACATAGAAGAGTAGAAACCCAATTGACTCTATTCTATATTATTTACATACAGTGTCAACTGAACTGACTCTATACTATTCTTAATCAAGGAGTTAACATTTATTTTCTAGTAATAAATTCACATTTCCTTTTCAATTATTTCCAAGCTTAGAGCAACTCACATAGTCTAAATAGGTAGTTTTTATAAATTACCATTTTATTTACACTATTTTACTCTTTCTCACACACTACCAAATCACTTAAAATTCAAAATGCATCTAAAAATTTGTCTTCCCAAGGCTTACTTACTCGGATTTCATCACCAAAGGGAAAGCCAACTTAGTTTTTTGTCCAAGTATAAATATGTGGTTAATGGTATATATTTTCAAATCACCCAACACCCTTATCTTTGTGGGATTGTTAAGTGAGGGGGTATGCCCCAATACAAAGCTAGTATTATTTCCAATATAGATCCCTTTCAACCCAAACATCTTAAAACCAACTTTAGACTACTTTCTCGTTCCCTATTTTAGGCAACTTTCCTATCACATTAAAATCGAAACATTCTAAATAATCTAAGAACACTTAGGATTACTAATTATTTAGCATTTAACTTTTGATTGCATACTCTTTGATCATTGTGTGTTGTATTACAAAACTTTCTTTGGCCAAAATTACTATAAGGTTTGTGTTGTGTGTCCCAATTAGATCAATCACACTGACTAGATTGTTTATATGTTTGATTCATTCTTGCTTGAAACTATCTTGCAAAAATTCTTCCTCTGTTTAGAACACTATCATCTAATAGGATAAAGTTTCTTACATAATGTTTCTCACCTTCATGTCTATAATACATAGTCAACCTGCATGCAATTTATTACTAATTCTATTCTATCCCTTATCCATATGTACACACTCAACCCATTTGCCTATGTATTATTTTTAGCCCATATATTGGTAGTACCTTGCCAACATAGTTTATTATGTATGTATTGGCCAACTTTTTTCTCTATCTAGATGACTCTATGCTTGAATATCTTTTTTATTTTCTAAATTTTTTGGTTTTTTCATCAAGCATAATGAAATTCCCTATCAGAATCTTCTTCGATAGCCTAAATTCATTTAGACATTATATGGGGTGTTCTTTTCTTCTTATTTTTTCTTATATTTTCTTCTAATTTTTAACCTTTGGGGCATCTTAAGATGCCCATCCACATATTACTTTAGACTTTGGGGTATCTTTAAAATCCCACCAATATGTTACTCTAGCATTTGGGGCAACTTGTAATGCCGATCACTACATCCAATTACTCATTATGGCATCTTACAATGCTCACTCTTATTCTACATTTCATGATACCAAATTAATTTAACTTCAATAAAATTTATGAGACATATAGGTTTATCTCTCACATGCTCATCCTTGATATAGACATTATCCTACACCTTTCCCTTCTTATCATGTTTTCCATATGCTATTATGCTAACTCTTTTTGTAGGATATCTACATAGGTCTCACCCTTTAAAACAATTTCTCTTTCCACAAACCTTAGTCCTTTATTTCTAATCCATTAGTTTCTCTTTTGTGAGTGATAGTGTAATACCATGTGTTTCTATCGCTAATTCGCTTTTTCAGATTCAAGAGAGAGAAGAAACTAAAGAGATAATGGACAAGGCATGTGAAGTACCTGGATGAAGATCACGCACTGTAATCCAGACGTTTGTGAGCACCCCTCTTTGGTTGTGGAGGAATGACACCTGCAAAGAAAAAGAACTTGGACAAGAAAATGTTAGATGGATAGGCGGTGGGTTGCCAAGCGAAAGCTTGTTCCCGAAAGTGTGAAAACTTCCTCAAGGGAGGTCAACCCACTCATAACAGACAGATAAAAGACCAAGAAAATACAGGATGCCAGAATACAGAAGTGATAAACAAATTAGAAAGGAAAGAAAAGACAAATGATTACCTGAAAGGAGCAGTCGGGCTGATGACAGTCGCCGAGGTCAAAAATGTTGCCGGTGTCGGTTATCTAATCTACCGACGTCGGTTATCCTGCCGACGTCGGTTGGGGAAGTGACTGGCGTCGGTCAGGGTTGTGGCCTGTGGTCAGGTCTGGTTTGGTTTTGGTCTGTGGATGGGTCTGAGACAGAGTTTATGGACGTGCTTGGATGGTTTGGAGAATGCTCTGGGTCTGGTTGGGTGCCCTGTGCAGGGTCTTTTGTTGGCAGGAGGGGCAAGGAAGTTGTCTGGGACTAGATTAAAAGGGGGACAGGAAAGAGGGAGATGGACAAGGGACAGGGTCTGAGAAGGCTTTTCAGCCTCTCAGGGGAAGGACACAGCAAGTAGAAGATAGTAGATAGGATAGATAACTGAGACTAAATGAAAGAATGGAATAAAATAATGAAATTGCTTACCTTTTTGGCTTGCTAACTGAAGGACGGAGGAGCTGTTGTTGGAGCCACAGAAGACTTGTTGCAAGAGGAAATCCCTGATCTAGAGTCCCTGCCTCTGTTGCTACTGTTGCACGAGGTCCAGAGAGAAGAGAGTCGAATGCCAAAGCGCCGAGAGGATTCTGTTTGCGAGCTCAAGGATCCAGGGGCTGCAACGGATGCAGAAAGGGGTATTGAAGGCTATCGATGCTGGTAGTTTCGCTGACGTCAGCCGAAGGGTCGTCGACGTCGGCGGTGGCAGAATGGGGACAGAGGCTAAAAATAGCCTCTGTGCATTCTTGCACGCCGCTGGGTGAGGGATTGTGGGAAGAACGGTCATGAGGGTGCTTAAATGGGCGTGGGGGGAAGATAATGAGGATATTTGGCATAATAAATGCTAGGGGGAAGGTGGAGGGATTCAAGGGAGGATCCAAGGTGGCAAGGTGGCAAGGGTGAGGTGGAAAGGGGGCCACTAAATTAAAATGTTTTAAGTTATTTTAATTTAATGAATGGAGGGGACTAGGACAAGGGTTAGGATATGGATCGAGGTGGACAAGGGGGAGAACGAAAGGTGTAGACACATTTGTGGTGTCTACATTTGCCCCTTTTTGTCTTGTTGGTTGTTCTTGATGAACTGCAAGACAAAAATAGGAGTTGGTTGCCCCAGGAAAAGGATGAGGTGTTCCCCCCTCAAAGCAATAGTCGAGAGAAGGGAACCGAAGATCGAGTGTCGATTTGATAGAGAAATGGATAGAAGAGAGTGAGTGAAAATGCTGCAGTAGTCGTGATTGCGCGTAGTCCACTTCACGGGAGGGTCGGGTCAAATTGTCGCATGTCGAGGGTCAAGGAGTGCCAAAATTGAAGTAATCAGGCCCCAGCATTTAGTCGTCTACTGATCGGGTCACTCAATCTAAGCTGAAGCTCCAAATGGTCATCGTGTTCCAGGTATCCCAGGCTCAGGAAGTGCTCCCAGAGACACGAAAAAGTCACAAGTAGTAGGGATCAACTGGCTTGCGATCCTATACTTGTGAAGGGTCGAAAATAGGGTCTGCGGACAATTCTGCTAACCAGCTGTGAGGTAGCACACACGCAAAAAATAACCAAGGCAACATTGGCTTGGAAGTAGTCGAAGGTCGAAGGAGATATGCATGATCTCCAATGGTCATTGGTCAAGGGGATGGATGGACGAAAGGATGTGGCCAAGCTAACCTCAGAAGATGTCATGTGATCTGAGTGCTACCTACATAGCCCCTGTCGTTAGGGCCCTCAGGCTAATGTAGTTCTCCCTAAAAGGGAGGAAGGGTCAGAGAGATTGATTGGTCTTGGTCAAAGTCGTAGAAGAGAAGGTTTGTCCATTAAAGAGATGAACAAATGGGGGTGGTCGAGCTAACCTCAGAAGATGTGGTATCTGAGTGCTGCCTACATAGCCCTGGTCATAGGGCCTCAGACCAATGTAGTTTGGACAAAAGGTCTGATTGATCAATGATTGGATGTGGTCAAGTGTCAAAACGATGAGGGTAAGATGATGCTACGGATGTCATATTGGTCGAGAGGATTTCATCTCTAGCAAGTTTCCATAGTCGTGATGGATGTATGCTAAAAATGAATGGAAGTCTATTTATGCTTCAGCAAGTATTGGTTTATGCTTAACATAAATTGGGTCTGGTCGGTAATTTCCATGTGTATTGGTGTCCATAGAAACTATGTGAAATGGACTAGGATGATGTCAGTTGAAAATGATGAAAATGGCTTGGTTAAAGATGAGTCAACAATTGATGTGGTTAAATGTGACCAAAGTGTAGAGAAAAGATGAAAGGCAAATTGCTCTTTCATTGACAAGGACCAGAAAGGAAGCATAGATAGGGGTTATTAGAACCAAAGCCCCGTTCATGCATTACGTCGTTGACCAGTGTGGTGTTAGAATGGTAATCGAATCACTTTGACATTAAAGTGAGCTCGAAGTCCCCTGAGCAGGTGATAGGAGGTGGATAGGGTAACCCAATTTAAGAGCAGGAATAACCTTGCCCCTTTTTATAGGAGACCCTGAGACAACTACAAGCCAAGTCCATGACCCTTTTTTTTTTTTTTTGGTGCAGGCTGATCGATGCGGGAAGCCTACATAGAGATGTCTTTTAATTGAGTGGTCATGTTGCGAAGCTGATCAATGCGAGAAGCTTCTAAGAAAGGTTGTTGTTTGATAGCCATCCTTCGAGGGAGTGGTCTATATTTTTGCTTTATAATGTTTGAATAGCTATCCTTTGAGGGATTAGTCTATTAGCTACAGCAATGATAGTACAGCTGTCCTTCGAGGGAGCAATCTGTCTTTTTGATTTGATTTTGTGACCTTGTTTATATTTTGACATCTTGATATATTTTTTGATTTTTTGATTTTTTTTTTGTGGGTCATGGACAAGACTGTAGAAGTTCAAGGACTCCCTTTCATTAGGGCAAAGCATGCATGCGTCATAAAAGGGTTGTAGAGGACTTGTTAAAGGGGAATAGGGTTGAAAGGGATGAGGATTAAGAGGACAAGGATTGCTCAAGGGACGAGCTCAAGTTACGTGTCAAGTAGGTGAGTACTCGACTAACAGAAGAATGGTCAAAGATGCAACGCATTAAGAGGCTCAGGTTCTGGCTGTCCATCGAGGGAGGACAGACGATAAGTCCCTGACCCATACTTGTGTGTGATGATAAAAGGTCCAAGCCATTTGGGGGCGAATTTGCCTTGTTTACTTTGCTCCATATTAGTCACGTGCTGATTCTCTTTGAGGACGAGGTCTCCAATGTTGAAATCTTGTTCTCATAGATTTTTGTCGTAGGCCCACTTGATGCGACTTTGGTAGACATGGAGATGATTGAGGGCAGCAAGACGGCGCTCGTCGAGTAACTCAAGTTGAGCTAAGCGATCTTGACAAAAGTTGTCGTTGGAGAGAATGTCATGCAGGGAGATGCGGAGAGACGGGATCTGTACTTCAAGAGGTAAGACAGCCTCTGTTCCATACATGAGGGAGAAGGGAGTAACACCTATAGAAGTTTAGATGCTAGTGCGGTAGGCCCATAAAGCGAAGGGAATATGAATGTGCCAATCCCTTCCTGTATCGTTGACCACCTTCATGAGAATTTTGGTGAGAATTTTGTTGGAAGCCTCAGCCTGCCCATTTTCTTGTGGGTAGTAAGGTGAAGAAAAGCTGAGTTTGATGCCAAATGAGTCGCATAGTTTTTGGACAGTCTTGTTTTTGAAGGACTTGCCGTTGTTAGTGATGATTTTGTGAGGGACACCAAAACGACAGATAATGTGGTTGCTGATGAAGTCGACAATTTTGTCAGCTTTTGTGGAGACAAGAGGAATGGCTTCCACCCAATTGGTGAAATACTCAGTGGCAGTGATGATGGACTGATGATGAAGGGATGAGTGAGGGTTGATCTCACCGATGAGATCTAAGCCCCACTGAGAGAAAGGCCAAAAATCTTGAGTGACTTGCAAGGTGTGGCTGGGGAGATGAAGCAGGTTAGAGTGTTGCTGACACTTGATGCAACGTCAAACATAGTCACTACAGTCTTGATGAAGGGTGGGCCAATAATAACCCAGGCAAAAGATGCGCTTGGCAATCGAGTTTCCACTGAAGTGTCCACCACAAATCCCATCGTGGACTTGCTTTATGGCTTGAGGAGCTTTAGTGGAGGTTAGACAGCGAAGAAGGAGGCCGTCGAAGCCTCGCTTATAAAGAAGACCCCCTAGCATGGTATAGCAAGCTGTGCACTTGATGAAAGCTCGCCGCGCATTGCTAGAGAGGTTGGGAGGAGTGACAGAAAGAGACAAGTAGTCCACAAGTTGCTTATACCAGTCATCTCGTGGGCTAGAATTGATAGTGTGGATATGGTCGATGTGAGGAGAGATGTATGAAGGCAAAGGTACATGATGCACTATGACAAAAAGGCGAGATGATGATGATGAAGATGGGATATGCGAAGCAAGAGAAGCCATGGTGTCGGCAAACTTGTTCGTAGAGCGTGGAACAGTTTGCAAGAGGTAATGGTCAAAAGATGCCAAAAGAAGGTCAGCACGATTCTTATACCTCTGTAAAACTTCATTTTTACAGAGATATGAACCGTTAACTTGATTAACGATGAGTTGCAAGTCGCCGAAGATGTTGATAGACTTGATGTGGAGGGAAAGGGCAGTCTGAAGTCCCAAAATTAAGGCCTCGTATTCGGCCATATTATTGGTACAATCAAAGTCAAGTTTAAAAGATAGAGGCATGGGCTCCCCTTCGAGTGGGATGAGGATGACCCCCACACCCCCACTGAGTTGACATTTGGAGCCGTCAAAGAACATGGTCATTTAGTAGACGGTGTCATCGGTGGAAAGGGTAGCGATAGACTCGTCAGGGAACTCAAACTGTGAAGGTTGATTGTCAGGAAGAGGGGCATCTGCCAGTTGGTCAGCGATGGTTTGCCCCTTGATAGATTTCTGCTGGATGAATTCGAGGTCAAACTCAGCGAGCAGCATAAGCCACCGAGCCATACGTTGATTCTGATATGGCTTGGAGTGCATGTACTTGAGAGGGTCAGTGTGAGTGACGACAAAGGTTTTGTGGTTGAGGAGATAGTGGCAGAGCTTGGTGGCAGAAAAGACTAATGCCAAACAGAGTTTCTCGGTATGAGTATACCGAGTTTCATAGTCAACCAGTGTTCAGCTGATGTAGTAAACCGCTTGCTCACGATGATGCTCGTCTCGGTGCGCGATCATGGCACCTAACGAATGGTTGGTGGCAGAGATATAAAGGTAGAAGGGTTGGTCGTCTTTAGGTGGAATGAGGACTGGTGGAGAGACCAGATAGCTTTTGAGGGCTTCAAAAGCCTCTTGACAGTCCTTATCCCATTTAAAGGAGACGTCCTTCTTAAGGAGATGATGAAAAGGTTGGCAGCAGTCTGAAAGCTGCGAGATGAAATGGTGAATGGACTGGAGCTTCCCTTGTAGGCTGCGAAGCTGCTTGAGATTGGTTGGGGGTGGCATTTCGAGGATAGCGTGGATCTTGGCGGGATCTATCTTGATACCACAGAAGGAAACGATGAAGCCAAAAAGCTTGCCTGAGAGGACCCCAAAGACACACTTCTTGGGGTTAAGGTAGACATTGTATTGAAGAAGGCGAGAGAAGATGATTGTGAGAATGGTCAAGTGGTCGCGGCGAAGTTTGGACTTGCCGAGAAGGTCATCCACATAGTCCTCCATGATTTTGTGGAGGAGATCGTGGAAAATGTAGGTCATGGTGCGCTGATATGTAGCACTAGCATTTTTCAAGCCGAAAGGCATGACTCGATAGCAGAAAGTCCCCCATGGGGTGATGAATGTAGTCTTGTGCTGATCTTCCGGTGCGATCAGGATTTGATTGTATCCTGAAAACCCATCCATGAGAGATAGCATCTCATGGCCGGCCGTGAGATCAACAAGCTGGTCAATGTTAGGAAGAGGGAAGTCGTCTTTGGGATAGGCTAAGTTAAGGTCACGATAGTCCATGCAAATCCAAATCCCCCCAGTTGCTTTATTAACTGGGACGATGTTAGAGACCCACTGTGGATAATCGATGGGTTGGATGAAGGAGGAAGAAAGAAGGCACTGAAACTCCTCTTTGACAAGGAGCGCAACACGAGGATGCATCTTTCGAAGCTTTTGCCTAACAGGCTTAGCCTCTGGTTTGGTGACAATGTTATGGGTAGCAATAGTGGGGTCGATGCCAGGCATGTCGTTGTAAGTCCAGGCAAAGGCCTTGCTATGATTGGAAAGGAACTGGGCATAGTCAAGCTGCTCCTGAGCATCTAAAGATTGGCCAATCTTTAAGACATGGGGAACATCAGAAGAAGAAGGGAGGTTGATGTCAATGGTGGATTCATTTAACATAACCTGGGTCTTGAAAGGGAGGAAACACTAGATGAAAGAGTCATCGGCACCCATGTAGGAAAGGATGGCGTCATCGTCAATGCAGTAGATAGTGTGAATGGTTGCTGACTCATCCTCTACCATGCTAGGAAAAATGAGAGGGAGAGACCTGGACACCCCATTGAGCTAATAGGTCAGGGGTTCCAGGCGAATGGTGTTTATGGAAAAAAAAACTAGGAGGGATGGAAACCATCGACTCCGTAGGTGACAAAGGAGAAATGGGTGAGTTTGGAGGAGATTGGTCAATGGTTGGCTCAAGACAAAGGTCAGAAGGAGCCTGAGTGGGGTCATGATATCCCAGGCCATACTATTTCTTGGCATCGTGATCATTGAGCATCTCGATGGGCTGATGGGAGCCCTGCTCATAACGTCCGAAACCAAAACCCTTCTATGCACACCTGTGAAGGTAAGTGTGTGCAAAGGTGGGGTTGCCAAGAAACGAGAAATCAGATGTAAAAGGTTGGGGTGAAGAGAGGGAATTGCCGTTGGTAGGAGCTTGATTGAGCCCCCCATAGACAAAGTTGGTTCGGAAGTGAGGAGGACCATAAGGCACGACCATCCTGATCTGATGGTCGTAATTGGGACTGAGGTGAAGGCGTCCATACTCTTTTGGAGTTTGGAACATGTCTAGGGTCAACAGGCGATATTCCCCAAGTGATAGTCATTGGAAGATGTCTTCCATGGGGTCTTTGGTCGGCGCTTGAAGGGGAGGGGTGAGGGCGACCGCCGATTGCAAACTGGTCAAAGCTTCCACAGATGGAGGCAGTGCCAGAGTTGATGGCTTGATGGGAATGAGAACATCATTAGGATAGTAGGTTGTGTTACAACTCTTGAAGGGTGAAGGGTCAGCAGGGATGGTGTGGACTTGCCCGTCATGCTCAAACTTCACACAATGGTGCAGGGTGGAGGGTATACAGGCCATGGCATGGATCCAAGGTCAGCCCAGTAGAAGGTTGTATTGAAACTCTCCTTCGATGATATAGAAGAGCTCCGGGACTATGCGTGGACCAACGTGAATGTGAAGGATGACTGTGCCAATGGTCGTGGCGGTGGTGTCATTGAAAGAGCGTAAGATCGCGTCAGTTTTGGAGATGCAATTCTTGGGAAGAGCTAACTGATCAAAGGCGTGGGTAGAGATTATGTTGATGCTAGTGCCGCCGTCGATCATAATGCGTTTAATGCGTGTCCGATCAACATAGGCAGTGATGAAGAGGGCAACGTCCTGATCTTCCGTGTTAGATGTGGGAATCTCAGAATTGCTGAATGTGATGGAGGTGATAGGAGATAAAGAATGGATGAGGGCAGCAAGTGGTTGGGGGTGCTCAAGTTGGACCTCCACTACCTGCAAGGCTTGGATGAGGGCTTGTCAGTGCTGAGGCAAGGTTTGGATAAGGTCATAAAGAGACATCTTTATAGGTGTCTGGTGAAGCTGCTTCAGCATGGAGTCGTGAATTGGCCCAGAAGAGGAAGACAAAGAAGGTTGGGATGCGCCAAGGATAGAAATTTTAGGCTTGGGTGCAAGAGGTGGCTTGATGAAGGGATAGGTCCAAGGAATGGCAGCTTTTTCTTTTGCCTTGTCCTTTTGCGACCTAGTGGTTATACGAATAGCATTGATTTCGAAAATAGGAGGTGAAGAAGGGGTTGTGTCTTGCTGGTGAGATGTTGACGTGGTAGAAGGGGTTGGATGGGAAGGAGTCGGGGTCTGGTTAAGAGTGTCCTCAAGGAAAAGAGTGTCCTTCTCCATATAGCGGCGGATGACGGATTTGAGGGCACAACAAGTCTCAGTGTCATGTCCTGGTGTACGATGATATAAGCAAATTTTCGTGTCGTCGAACCAGGAGGGCTTGGACCTGAGAGGTTGGAAAGGCTTGATGGGGGGAAGGGTTATGTTGGAGGTCTGTAGAAGTTAGCGCAATATCAATGAGTATGAGCCCACTAAAGGGTCCGTGCTAGTTGATATGCGCGAGGTTGGTGACTTTTGCTTGGGCGAGGTTAGAAGAGGTTTCCGTACCACCTTATGGGTTGATGGTGCGGTGACAGATGGAGACGGCTCTTTCTTGGTGATTGGTACCATCTTTTTGGGAGAGGGACGGCTGGAGGTAGGCAGAGGAAGCAAAGGAGGCAACGAGTTTTTTTTGGAGGCCGGAGTGGGGAGGATGCTAGCCAAGGTCGAAGGATGGGGGCCTAAAATGGATGGCAATGGTGACGAGGAAGGAGGCATTTGCTTCTGTGGTTTGGCAGTCTTCTTTGATTTAGTTGGAAGACTACTACTGGTCGAGGTCTGGCCTAGGTCCACCTTCACTTGCGGGTGAGTGAGGGTTGAGACAGGACGAATGCCAAATGATTTGATGGGCTTAGACGAGATAGATGCAGGTTTCGGTTTTGATGGGTTTGGTTGAGGTTTGAGAGTCTGGTCTTTGTCAGGAGTCTGACGAGATTCTGCCTTGGGAGGATTAGCAGCATGTGATGAGAGGGCGCGAGTATGTTAAAGGGCTTTAAGACGCTCCCACAACACCTGAGGTGTCACTTTCCTCGGAGGGAGAAGTGCGATTTTCTCCACTAACTGGGAAAATGGCTGAGAAGAAGATGTTGATGGTTGCGAGGTTGAAGACGAGATGGGTGTAGTGGTCTTAGACGCATGGTGTGGTGAAGTCATGACAGATTTAGATGAAGACGAAGGGGAGACAAGTTCTTCCCCGGGTGGAAAAGAAATCAGGGAGCGAGGCTCCTCCAGCGGGTAAAGGGCAGGGATGATGGTGCCCTCCACTTGCGGCTGAGGAGTAGGAAGGGTCGGGTCCTCCATAGGTAGCAGAAAGGAGGACGGCGAGACCGGTGGTGCTGGTAAAGCTGAGGCATCCTCCAAGATGAGAGAGGTCGATGGAGAACCAGCCGGAGAGAGAGGTTCGTCCACATGTGACAGACTGATTGATGGACTAACCTCTTGAGGTTGATTGGGGATGAAGGGAGAGACCGTATTGACTGTTCGAATATTGTGCTCATGGTTGTTGTCAATTAAGGTCTGGACGTTGTTTTGGGTTGGCAGATGATTAGGGAATGGCTATTTGAAGATGTCAATGGCCTGATTAGGAGGTGCATTTAGATTTTCTAAGATGAGATCCCCCTTTTCAAGCATGTCTTGGATTATGTTCTTAAAAGTTTTGCAGTTTTTCGTGTCATGGCCCTTAACACGGTGGAAGCTGCAGAAGTCTTGCTCCCTATACCACGCAGGGATGGCGCGTGAGGGATCGAATTGTGGAGGAGGTCGGGCTTGAGGGAGATTGAGGGCCCCCTGTTTAACAAGCTTTTCCAGCACAGACGCGTATGATTCTCTGAGAGGAGTATACCATCATTGTACATATCTTTGCTGGAATTGGTAAGTGGCGCTCTGAGATGTGGATGGCTCAGGCTGATTGGTCAAAGAAGATGAAGGTATAACAACCACGGCATTAGCTGAAGCCTTAGATTTAGAATTGGATGATGATGGCTTAGCAGAAGAAGAGTCATTGGTCTTAGAGCTGGGATTCTTACTCTGTAACTTGACTTTATTCTCCTCGATGGCACGCAACTCAAGTTTGTGGGCCATCGTGAAGGCCTCATCAAAAGTGTGGAAGGTTTGAACCCTCAGGGTGGAAGAAATATGTCTGGCGCAGGCTTGGGAAAAGAGTTCAATAAGCTCGGCCTGGGGTAAGGAAAAGGAAAGTTGATTGATGAGGCCTCTCCACTGAGCAACGAAGTCGGCTATGGACTCGTCCTCGAATTGCCGGATAGAATAGAGGTCCGTGATCGAGACCTTCTTGGTTATGTTGATGGAAAAGTGATCGAGGAAGAGCTGAGCCAATTGTGTGAATGAGAAGAGAGAATGGCTGGGAAGGGAGCTATACCAGTCGAGCGCAGCACCTGAGAGAGACATAGGAAACGTGCATAAGAGTAACGCATCGTCATGGCCGATGAGGTAACAGGCATGTCTGAATGCCCGCAAGTGTTGTTGTGGGTCTTCCTTGTTTTGAAAGCGAGAAAACTTCAAAAGCTCCCACTGGGTAGGATATGGTCTGATTGGGATAGAAGGATGGATGGGCTCGTTGCAAATTTGCTCGTATGAGAGAGCATTGCACGAGCCGGAAACGGAAGTCTCAAGATGGGTCATCTTGTCTATCAGCATTTTGATGATGTCTACCGACGGATTGACGGGTGGTGCACCCCCTAAGTTGTAGGGCGCTTGGAAGAGTCTAGGGGAGGCATATGACGTAGTCGGTTGCCCCTGTAAAGGTGCAACATAGGGGTAACTAGTCGTAGAGATAGATGAAGAGGCTAAAGGTGGTTGGGTAGAAGGCATAGCTAGGCCCGATGTTGCTACGAGAGGTTGGACTATGGTAACGGGGGCCAATGGATAAGAAGCCACCCTGGTGTTGATAGGGGCCAGGGTAGGCGGAATAGAGACGACAAGGTTCTGAAAAGGAGTGAATAGCGGTTGAGCGGGTTGAGGTTGACAGGGGGCCGGAACTCTGGTGGAAGTGGGCCCAATGATAGAGGGAGAGGCCACACCTGGAGGATTGGTCAAAGTCTGGTCAGCGGTCGAAGTGATGGCTTGAGTGTCCAAAGGTTGGACTACGGATGCTGTCGATACAGCCGTAGTTGCGGCAAGGGAGGTTGGCATTTCGTAGATTGGATTGCCCAAGGAGTCTCGCATTCGGCTATGCGCGAGATAATGTTGCAAGGCCTTGATGTTGAGGTCCAAGAATTGTTTAAAATCTTGGTCCCCTTCTTGGACAATAGGAGTCTACGGCGGGGTTGGACGGGTAGGAGTTCTTTCGGTCTCCGAGTTGAACTCCATTGTAGGCTCGGTCACGAATGGGGTAGACGGAAGTGGTTGGCAGCTGGCGTGGTTGACAAGAGCCTTGGCTTGGCTACGAGTCAAAACCATGCAAGGCAAATAAGGTTCAGGTTTCAGGAACTGTGTTGTTCAGTTTCATAAAACCAAGATGGAGTCTTTGACAGAGAAGGGATAGGTTTTAGGCTGCTGGTTCTGAAAAAAAAGGACAGTGACAGAGACCGATGTGAGTTAAAAAAACCAATGTCGGTAATAGATATGGCCGACGTCGGTCAGATAACCGATGCCGGTAATAGAGGAAAGCCGACGTCGGTGACAAAACCAATGCCGGTGACAGGGGAAAGCCGACGTCGGTGGAAGAACTGATGTCGGTGACTGTGTTTTCCAGAGAACCAAAAGATTTGAAGATTCTTGGAAAAACAATGAAGAAAGCGTCCTCACTCACTCAAACAAACAGATGAGAAGAGGAAAATAGAGAGAGACAGACAAGCCTAAGCGATAAATCCTAGGAATTAACTTTAGAAGCTGTGGCTTATGCCTTAAATGAATGTTTGGGGAGATTGGCTGCAAGAAGGGTCCTAGAAGAAGGTGGTCTAAAGATGGTTTCAGGTGTTGTTTTATGTGCTCAAAAATCTGTGTTAGGGTCTGGTACGTGGCCTTGTGCTAAGGAGCAAGTTCCCCTCACTTCACGATTCCAGTGGTTAGCTGGTCTTGCTTAGCCAAGATATACCTCGCCTAGAGTTTATCCTCCGCCAGAGAACGGAGTGGGCTTCCCCCTTGGTGATGAAATCCAAGTAGGGTCACCGGGATGGGTAAGGTATCCGCTGGGGGATGAAATCCCAGTCGGGCCTTGTCTCAAGTAAGTTTTATGTTCGTTTTAGTGCATGTGGTTTGGTAGTGTAACATCAAGTGTCTACGATTTATTCAATATGCGTCTAAGTTACTAGATGTGGACTAAGAAGATGCAAGCACAAGCAGAAATGAATGCAAAGTGTTTTAATGCCCAAGTCGAAATGTGACGTTTGTTATGAAGACAAGTTTGAGAAAGGGTTGAGAGTATGACGTTGGATTAGTCTAGAATGTGCAAGAAAGAAAAGAAAGATTCTTTTTAAATTCCTGCTTATAGTGTCATTGAGAAGAAAAGAAGGAGGAGAAAAGGTAAGAACCTAATGCTCCTAAATGAATGAAGAAGAAAAGGAACCCAAGAGGAACCTAGTGTCCCACCGGGCGTGCCAGAATGTTTCTATCACTAATTCGCTTTTTCAGATTCAAGAGAGAGAAGAAACTAAAGAGATAATGGACAAGGCATGTGAAGTACCTGGATGAAGATCGCGCACCGTAATCCAGATGTTTGTGAGCACCCCTCTTTGGCTGTGGAGGAATGACACCTGCAAAGAAAAAGAACTTGGACAAGAAAATGTTAGATGGATAGGCAGTGGGTTGCCAAGCGAAAGCTTGTTCTTGGAAGTGTGAAAACTTCCTCAAGGGAGGTCAACCCACTGATAACAGACAGATAAAAGACCAAGAAAATATAGGATGCCAGAATACAGAAGTGATAAACAAATTAGAAAGGAAAGAAAAGACAAATGATTACCTGAAAGGAGCAGTCGGGCTGATGACAGTCGCCGAGGTCGGAAATGTTGCCGGTGTCGGTTATCTGATCTGCCGACGTCGGTTATCCTGTCGACGTCAGTTGCGGAAGTGACCGGCGTCGGTCGGGGTTGTGGCCTGTGGTCGGGTCTGGTTTGGTTTTGGTCCGTGGATGGGTCTGAGACAGAGTTTATGGACGTGCTTGGATGGTTTGGAGAATGCTCTGGGTCTGGTTGGGTGCCCTGTGCAGGGTCTTTTGTTGGCAAGAGGGGCGAGGAAGTTGTCTGGGACTAGATTAAAAGGGGGACAGGAAAGAGGGAGATGGACAGGGGACAGGGTCTGAGAAGGCTTTTCAGCCTCTCAGGGGAAGGACACAGCAAGTAAAAGATAGTAGATAGGATAGATAACTGAGACTAAATGAAAGAATGGAATAAAACAATGAAATTGCTTACCTTTTTGGCTTGCTGACTGAAGGATGGAGGAGCTGTTGTTGGAGCCACAGAAGACTTGTTGCAAGAGGAAATCCCTGATTTAGAGTCCCTGCCTCTGTTGCTGCTGTTACACAAGGTCCAGAGAGAAGAGAGTCGAATGCCAAAGCGTCGAGAGGATTCTGTTTCCGAGCTCAAGGGTCCAGGGGCTGCAACGGATGCAGAAAGGGGTATTGAAGGCTACCGACGCCGGCAGTTTTACCGACGTTGGCCGAAGGGTCGCCGACGTCGGCGGTGGCAGAATGGGGACAGAGGCTAAAAATAGCCTCTGCGCATTCTTGCACGCCGCCGGGCGAGGGATTGTGGGAAGAACGGTCATGAGGGTGCTTAAATGGGCGTGGGGGGAAGATAATGAGGATATTTGGCATAATAAATGCTAGGGGGAAGGTGGAGGGATTCAAGGGAGGATCCAAGGTGGCAAGGTGGCAAGGGTGAGGTGGAAAGGGGGCCACTAAATTAAAATGTTTTAAGTTATTTTAATTTAATGAATGGAGGGGACTAGGACAAGGGGTGAACGAAAGGTGTAGACACATTTGTGGTGTCTACACCATGGATAGGACCTAGCCTTCCTCACAAATACCATCTTTATCTCATTTACCTTTCACATGCTTTATGCACCCCTTAGTTCTCTATTTTGTGAGTTACAATGTAAGACCATAGATAGGATCATGCCTTCCTTATAAAATTACCATATTTAATTTAGTATTTATTTTATATAATGTGTTTAATAATTGTTATGAGTTTTTTATCCTTGTTCTCAACTTTGGATTTTGCTTCTTTTGCATTTAAAATTTGCACAAAAAACTATATTAACATTTTGTCCTACACTTCCCTCTTTCCCATGATAAGGAATCACAGTTTATTGTCATTGTATCCATTTTTTAACTTTTGTCACATTTTTTGTGATTTGAATTAATTCAAATTGTTTAATGTTTCATTCCTCTTGATTTCCTTTCCTTTCACTCCACTTTGGACAAGACAAGGTCAAATTCAAGATAACACTTTTTATTTTACTTGAATTAACTAGACTTTTAGACATCATTCTCTCTAAGTTCTCTTTATTAGTAACCAAGTCCAAAGTATTTAAATAAAAGTTATGTTTAACACCCATTCTTTATTCTTTGAATCCATATGGAGGAGGAATAGAAAAATACATCAATAAAGTTAAAATCCAAATCATTTAAAATAAAAGTCAATAATACAAAAGGCAACATACATAGTTATAAAGTCAAAGTCATACCAAAAATGTGATTCAAAGCACATCTCCTCTCTCTAATTGAATCTAAAAATAAATATTTGGCCTCATGATAGAGCTGAGGTCCATTGGGGTGTGGTAAGTCAGTAGATTGGAATAGTAGAATTCAAAAAATTCTATGGTGCTACCTAATTTCTCACACAAGTACCCAATCTTCATATTAGGTTGACAACTCTATAAAGGGCCCTGAGGAATGGGGAACACATTGTGGGAAGCTAGGTCCATTTTATTTTTTATGAATATAGCCTCTATGGTATGATTTACATACTTAATTTTTTTGACCTAAGACTTGTGTGGCTAGGAGAAGTTCTTCAGAGTCCTTAATGTCGAAAGTCCTCTTATTTTGATAAACCTAATTTGAGTGTCTTCACTTTGATAAAGATTTCCTATACCTATTTTCTCCTTCATTCTCTCCTCCACCCATTTAATTTCCCCCCTTGACATCCACGTATGATTCTAAATATATTTTCCCTCTTCTATACTTCCCTCTTCTTCACATCTTAAAAACATAATATCACTACTTTGTTTCAATTTTAACTATCCATAAAACAAAACAATATGCTTGAGCAACTCTAGTTTACTTTCTTTACACCATTATTTGACATATTTAGAATTACTTTGGTTTATTTTTCCATTTTTAATTTGTGTACCTCCATTGTTTATAGACACATAAATATATTTTTACTTTCATATTATTTTTTCATTATTGAGTGAGGTTGGCTTGTTACTTCTAACTCACCAATGTTGTTTTCCCTTTTATGCACTTTTTCCATTGGTGATTAAGTCATGATTTTTACTACTCACTCATCAATGTTGCTTTACCATTTTCTTTTCCATCTTTGTCTAAGTAAGGATTGTTACTACTTTAACATTGATGTTTGATTACCATTTTTAACATGTATCCTTGGTTTGACCTTATGAGTTTGCCTTTCTTACTTAAGGTTTACTTGTTTGAGTTTTTTGGTTTTTAGTAGCTTTGGATTTTCATTTATCCAATTTAATATAAATTTTGACTTGGTCAGGTCATCTAAAATAACACTTATCACCTCAACTTAACAAATGTCTAATTACATCTCCTCCACATAGCATCTATTATCTTGGCTTTTCTACATTTTTCTATTTTTATTCTTTAGTTTTTTATCCTTGAGTTTATTGAAAATATTCTCTATGACCTCCATGATCAAAACTAAAAAGACAATATAAAACCATCCAATAATAAATATAAGTCAAGGTATGCATACATTAATTTTATTTTTTAGTTGTTTCCCTTTTAGTCATTTAATTTGAGTTAATTTTTCTTTAAAATATTGCAATTCTTTTAGATTCACCATTGTGTTGTTATGTTCTTTTAACTAAGTACCACCCCCCTTTACACTTGAGTGAGACATGATGATATTTGAGTAGGTAATATGTACACATATAATATTTTAAAACTTTATCAGTTATTGATGTTTTCTCTCTTGCAAAAACCTATTGAGTCCCAATCTCTCTGAGTGATTGTCTTAAGAGGTGCACTTAGAAAGGGGGTCGACCACTGGTGATTTACATGATTTTTTTACATATATTACCACTTGATACCTACATAATCATCTCTTATACACATTTCCCTAAGCTCTTCTTCCTATTTTTTGTAGACACCTAAATCTAGCCATCAATAACCTCCAACCAGGCTTTTGGCCAATTTCCACCCAAAAATTTATAATTTGGCTTAAAATCACTAAAACATGCTAAATGATTCGAAACTGACATATTCAAGTGCCTATTTTGGCCAAGGTATCCCTAAATTGGGTAATACAATTTATGGGCCAGCTAACTTTGATTAGATCATCTCAAGTCACAATGCCAAATTTGCACCTAGGTGCTCTAGATTGCTCTTTCCTATCAAATATCTTGCACAAGATGCATACCTTTGCTTTTTTGGTAACATCCTAAATGGGAATACAATTCCAACATATCTAAAAGTGACTTCCAATTCTAATCTAGTCAAATTTTGGACCAATAACAAGGCATTCTGATCAATTTGAGTAAGTTGTGCAAAAATTGCTTAATCATGATTAAGAGCTAATTAACCTAAATCAAAGCCTAATCAAGAATTCCATAGAAACTTGTTTAATACTTATTTTTGGAAATGAATATTGAATATCTACATCATTAAGTGACCTCATTTCTTGAGAAGACATCTCTAGGTGATAAATGCCATAAATATCATGATTGATGCCCTCCATGCCTCATCAATGCCTTCCATGATGCCCTCCATGCCTCTTAATTTCCCCTTATTCTAATTTAATGATGAGGATAATTATAAACTTAATTACAAAAATTTAATTAATCCTCAACCACACATCTCAATCTCAAGATGGATGGTTTAGGTTGATTCTAGACTTTCTCAAAAAATTATAGATAGAGAGGCCATCAACATCATTTCTAAGTTATTTTAGTGCAAAGTTATAATGCACAAATATCTTCAAGATTCCATTGAAGCTAGTGTTACCATGCTAAATTGATTCCAATACAAGCTAAGTTATAAACCAAAGGTGCCAAGGAAAGATGAAGGTAGGCAAGCTTCCATTGCTAAGGACTTTATGAGCACAAAATTGAGAAAGCCACTACTACAAAGGCATTTAGAGCATCCAAGGAAGGTGAAGGAATTCTTGTGTTTTATTCCTTACTTTTTAGTTTTTTTGGTCATTTATTTTTGTTAACTAAGCTCTCCCTAGTGTATAGGCCTATAGATGTTATGATAGTTAGTGTGTTTCTTTTATTTTTATTTCATTTTGGAACTAACATGATACTTACCATCCTTTCTTGAGTCAAATTCCTAGATCATATTATGCCACGCCTAATGGGACTAGATGCATCTCACACCTGAAGAAGATCATTTTTCAACTCTAAAATATTTATTTGGACCCTTAAAACTTATGTAAATTGATTTTCTAGCTTTATTTTGCCATTTTTATTTGCCATAATTTTAGACAATAACTGACATTGGCATGTAAGTCCAACATCAGTTACAAAGCTTAACCAATGTTGGTTAACAAAACTAACATCGGTTATATTTCCATTAGCCAAGGTAACAATCATCGGTTGTATGTAACTGATGTCAGTCGCTGTGTTTTTCAAAAAACACAAACCCAAGAGCTATTTTTCTAAAGTTCATTATTTCAAACCAAATAAAGCTTCAAAGCTAAAGGACATGCTAAATTTTTTGTTGTAGGACCAAGCTTGATATTTTCTGAAAACATGTTTAAATGACCTTTTCATTCTTAAAAATCAACTAGGAACTTGTTTTCATGTTTAAAAATTTTAGATGTTTATGATGAATGTTTTCAAAGTTTGCAACTAAGACCAAGGGTTCAAATGAACACCACCTCACTTTTATTTTGGCTTAAAATTAAACACACTTTTCAATTCTTGTTTGCAATAGTTATGTAATCAAAATTTTGTTTAGAAAAAAGAGGGATGTTGCATGTATGCTCTTCTATTTGTCCCTTATAGGGAACCCTTGGAATCAAAAGTGCCATTCATATTGCAAATAGCCTAGTCCAAGGCTTAAAAATAAATTCATATAAATCACTCCCCAAAAACTTGTCAAAGTTTGTGTGACCTTAAAAACAAACCTAAAGTCTTTCTATTTCAAGTTTTCTTTATTTTTTTGCAAACTTGGCTTGTAAGGGAGACTTCATCACCTCCCACAAGTTATTTAGGGAAGCTTTGACCTGGGGTTTCATCTTCTAGCATTGACTTCATTTGGATACTTTGGAGTTGAAAATGGGATGTAGTGGCACTTTGAACATCACACTACACTGAATGAATAGTAGGATGTAGTGGTTGAAAAAGGACTAGACCTTTTTGTAACAAGACAAGTGATATGGACCCAAAATCCATGCTTTTATTTTAAATTTTTTAACATGAAAGTCATTATGCAATTGATTTCCCTAGATCATTTAGAAACTTGTTAGATCTTAGACAAAGCCCCACTTGCCATGGAAGTATTATTGGTTTAAGGTGTGCCTCAAGGTCCATGTCATAGTACTATCATTTGAGATAAGGGGGGTGTAAAAACCCTGCTATATAATGCGCATTTACTTTTGGATGAACACTTAAAATCCTCTCAAATGGTGTATATTGATGGATTCCACCAATATCAAGCAACCTTATCAGTTTAAGATCTAAGATAAATTAATTAGTTGGGCTTGACCTAGATTAAAGTCTTGTTTGAAGTCAAACTTTGGTGTAAAAAACAATCTAAACCAAACACATAGTCCAAAATTTCCTTTGAATAAAGAGGTGTTATGCTGCCCATGTGAGATCATCAATTTGCCTTGTTTAAAATATCATCAAAAGCTTGAGAGTCATATCATCCACTTTGGTGAAGTTATGCTATCCAATTGAGTCTAGAACTTTACCAAAGTTGTTTAAGTCCTTCACTTATAATCTAAATTTGAAATTACACCTTTATAAGTTCATAAGATTGATGTGTTAAGTGGGTTCACCATTTGCACTAAACTTGAGGGAACTTAGGTTCAATTTCTAATTTGGGTTGAAGGTCATTTAAGACTCATAATCATTATCATCACTTGATAGACTTAATCCATTTTATGCTAAACACTTGCACTTTGAGTCTATACACCTCCATAATATTTTGAATGAATAAAAGTAGTGTTATGCTGCCAAAATTGTAGGAAAATGTCTTTGCCTTAGATTTTTTTTGAAACAAATCTTTTTTATCACACCTTTTGGGTGGTATGGCATCATTACGCTACCTCAAACATCTCAAATATTATTTTATAGACCCTCTAGCATAGAGTTCCAAATTTTCTCCTACATTTTTAGACTAATCCAAGTGTACTTTTATGATCTCTTGTCTAATAAGTTATACTATTCACTTTTGTCTAGATTATTTGTTATAAGAACCAAGTTTTATACCATTTTTTGTGAGAAAATAAACTATTTCTAAAGTGCCTTTTATTTCATACCTTATACTTAGTTGATCAAGTTCATATCCAAGAATCAAATGCCTAGTGTTTATTAGAAGTGTTTCAAATCCATTAGATTAAAACTTTCATCTATTGGAAAGTCTAGATTTTGACATCATTTGGCCAAGAGTCCTAGTACATGTCTTGTTTGAGCCTATCTTTTGATAGCATGTTTGGCCAAAATACCCAGAAAATTTTAAATTCCTAAATTAGATTGATTTGAAACACTTCAACCTTAGAGTTTGGCATTATGATTTTAGGTCCATTTACTTACTTATCTTTGTGTGAATAGTGAATTATTAGATACTTCACACTAGCTTGTTTCCTCACAAACCTTTACATAAACCTCTTAATCCTTCTGAAAATATAGACCAAGTTGAAACATCGTCTATTTTAGACATTATCATTTTTAGAGTTTGTATAACTCTTTGTCCTTTTATCATAAAATCATTAACTATGGATCCCAACATGTACTACACTCTTAGTGGACTCATATACAATCAAGGGATTAGTAATGTAGTTGTATAGGAAGAAATGGTACAAGACCCCTATCTAGATAATATTGCTTTTGAGACGGGTTCTTATCCCTCTTATAATACTCAATCAGGGGTACAAAGCCAAGATCCATTAGTTAACTATCTAGTTAACACACCACCTTATTCAGAAAAAGACCAAGAGCAAACCACACAATACCTAGCTATAATACTTATAGTGGATGATCTAGTACTTCAAAAATCATATTCTACTAATACAACTTCCATGTATGATCCATTTTTATTTGAGTGATATTTGTTAGAGAATAAAGATAAGATTTTGGTTAGAGCCATAGAGGTAGGGTCAAAATTTCCAGTAGACTTCCCTCATAAAAATTTATTGAGTCTAGTAAGAGTGCCCCACCATATCATTTATGATCAATAGGGTTCTTCTAGCAATCCTATGGCTCTAGTCCAAACAACCTACCAAAATCTTAATATATTTAATCGAGGTAAAAACATCATGGAAGATCACTTTAACCAAATTCAGATAGCATATCAAACCTACCTGAATCTAGCATGTGACTTAAATCAGATGAACATGGTGAGTAAGCCTCTCATTGACCTAGTTCCTTTAACAAGAGTGTTGATAGAGTTAACTAGACAAGAGAATCCAAATTTTTACCAATGAATATAAATTGCTTCAATAGATAACTTGATGCATATGCCTATTATTGAAGAAGTGTCTTCGGCTTATACATAGAATAATAAACTAAACATAGTGGATAATGTGAAAACAACATCCAATCCTGATCAAAGTGGTACTAATATGAAAAAAATTAGCCAACAACATGTGCCTATAGTTAATCCTATGGATAGGTCATTATACAAGGGAGTAGGAGTTTCTACACCCCAAAGTCAATCAACTGATTCCTCAAGTGAGAAACTTATGGGACTAGGTAATAAAATAAAGGCTAATATCATGCCTCAATGATAGAATGTGATGAAGCCTACTCCTCCTCAATAGGTAATGATTATTATTCCATAACAATAGGTACAATATAGTGTATCAATGTAACAAAGGAAAAATACATTGCCACCTTAATCAAGGGAAACTAATGTTCCACCTCCCTAGGTAATGATGAACATACCTCTTCAGTCATATACTAATATACCAATCTAAAACCAAGCAATGACTAGTCAATAATGTGCAAATATGGTTCAGTGATAGATGCCAAATCTACAACCTAATTTCACTTCCTCATAGAGATTCATGCAACAAAGAGGTCCCCATGTTTCTTAGGTACCTACTAGATAACCATTGGTTCAAAATGTGCCATAAATCTAGAGATAAGGTCTTGGTCCACAAGTTTCCACTCAATAACAAGGTTCAATTAGTTATTATCATGTCCCTTTTCAACCACAACAAGAATAGTATAGTTATATCCCTTCATCCCAACCACAAAATCCTCCAAGTCAAACTTTTATCACCAACACAAACTAGAATATCGCACAACCAATTGTGCAATTTCAAATACATCTTAATCCATGAATGTGTATTCCTAGTCCATTCCCCTACCAAACCAATGTACCCCAATAAGTATCCCCATTATACCCTAGTAAAAGTGTCCCACTTGTGACCTCCTAACCATCTATCCAAACCCAAATTCTCCCTCAAACCAATATTCCTTCAAGTTTTCTATCGCAAGAATTGCAACAAATGAAGGATGCAATTGCTACCATTCAAGCTGGTAAACAAACTAAAAAGTTCAAATTAGATGACATATGTTCCTATCCATTCAACATGGAGTATTTTTAGATACCATTTCATCCAAAATATGAACCATTAAAATTCAATAAATACAAAGGGAAAGGTGACCCTAAGGTTCATTTAATCAAAAAATTTGTTGCACATCAACTAGTGGCATATAGAAACATATACCTTTTGTTGTTGTTTCCAAGGATCTTGGATGGACAAGCCTTGGAGTGGTTTTTAAAGTTACCAAAAAAATTAGTAACGGATTTTGATGATCTTTCTGATAAGTTTGTGTAGCACTTTTCCTATAATCTTGAGCATGAGATTTCTTTAGTGGACTTAATGCAAGAAAAGCAAAAATATAGTGAGATTTTTGTAAGTTATTTATAGTGTTGGAGATCCCTTGCAAGTTGTTTCACCCACAGCTTACCAGATAAACAATTAGCCACTATGTTTACCAAAAATTTGCATAGTGAGATAGCTTATCATTTAGAACTATAATGTGCACATACTTTCAAGGAAATCATCGACAAAGACTTATTGATTGAGTGGGAAATTAGAAATAAAGGATTTATCAAGCTTAATTAAACTAAACAAAATCAAGGTAGCAATTAGCGAAATGACCAACATCCCATTCAAGTGTCAGCATCATAACCAACACAAGCCAATAACCATGAAAGACCAAAGTAATTCAATCATAATAGGAATGTTATGAGGAATGGAGTAACTAAATCCTAGCATATGCAAATGATGCAAACGTCATCTGCACCACCCTTTTAGCTTACTCCTACATGTAAACCTCTCTAACCAATTCCATAAGTGAAACAACCAAGACTTACATAAAAAATATAGTAGCATTTACCATTATAAACCCCTCCTCCTAGGAGAACCATGCTTGCATGTCATGTCCTTAGTGACCTAAGAGAACCTATCGAGACTGTATTTCATAATCTTACTATTGGTAATTTAACTAGTTGACCTATACCAAAGCATTATCCGTAAGACATTCCTTATCTTGATTGGTACCATGAGAATGAATTATGTGATTATCATAGGGTCAATGGGCATAATTTATGAAGATGTGTCCAAATCAAGAATTTAATTTGGAATATGTTGGAGAATGGTGAGATAAAATTAGATAATGGTGCTTCCACTTCTAATCAAACTATTGGTATTTATTGAAACCCTTTTCCTTGACAAAATAATCAATAACAACAAAATAATCATCAATAACAATAAAAATGGCCAGTGTAGCAACAAAATCAATAATATCAATATCAAAGGCTAAACTAATTGAATCAAAAAAACTAGTAGTAGAACCTAAAATGATAGAACAATGGACAAAACCAAGGTCATAATGGTAATAACCAAAAAACCTACCATGTTGTTGCACATGACTACAATAGGGTTGTAGGTCATATTGTAGGGGGTAGCATTAATACCATCTCCATTAATCCTAGACCAAACACTAATTATCCTAGACTATTGCTAAATAATAATATTCAACCAAATTACATGTATAATTCTTCTTTGACTTGGAAGTGTATACAAGCAAACCAAGAAACTAGGACTTCCCCTTTTGGAACTTATATAACAACTCTTTCTTGCCATGTGACCACGTGTAAGTGCACTAGCAACCAAGACTTGTCATGTCTAGTCCCACACCATTCCTAACACCGGTTAGCAATAATGGTCTAGTATTTAATCTTGATTGTGTAATCACAACTCATAGGTTAAAGATTACTATCCCAGGCCCACAACCATCCACCACTATACCTATCATCTAACCAGCCATTCAACCTCAGAATAAACTATTCACTACTGACAAAAATAATAAGTTTGATATTGTGGAACAATTGCAAAAGACACCAAAAAAAAGTATCTTTTAGATTTTTTGTGAATGTCAATAATCCATAAAAACATCTTGAATGAGTTTCTAACCCAATCCAATATTGATAGTGACATATCCCTTGATAAATTTCAAGCTTTGGTTAGGCACTTAGCTCCAACCCAACAAGTCACATTCAACCAAAGTGATATGTCTTCTCTTGGCTTGCTCCATAATAATCCATTATACATAGAAGTTTATATAAAGTGTCATAAATTGAAATGTGTTCTTATAGATAATGGATCTAGCCTCAACATAGTGTCTCTAAATCTCATCAAACTTCTTGGGTACATAATGATGATCTTTAGCCAGAAACAATAACTATCAAAGCCTATGATAATTAGGAAAGATAATTGTAAGGCACCATTAGTTTTTCAGTTATCATTGGGCATTTAACCCATGATACACTTTGCCATGTGCTTGATCTTGAGTTATCATAGAATATGCTTCTAGGAAAGCTTTGATTACATGAGATTCATGTAGTCTCATCAACACTGCACCAATGTATCAAGTTTTCCCACTTAGGGATAGAAGTGAATATTCCAAGAGATTTACACCCATATGAGCACTACAAACATCTTGAGGCCGAATTTCAAATCTATAATTATCAGTATGATATGAATCCTAGTTCCAAGTAGGATAAAGGAAAAACTATACTTATTGATCCTTCACCAGATAATTGCATAGATCCTAATACCTTAGATTTATTTTTCCACATACCACCTCCTGAAGCTTCTAATCATTTCACCATTTTAGATAATGGACTAGGAGATTATGTGACTCATGATATATTTTATATTTCCAATCTTCCTTAGAATCTAAAAACCTTTGGGCGACCTAATGTCACCCCACATATGCATTGGCAATAAAAGAACAAAGATAAGGGGCATGTCACATTTGTACTAGCCTCTGGCCTAGGACCTGACCTTGTTGAAGGGGATGAATCATGGTTATATAATGACAACCAAGCTGAGTGTTATAAAAATTTAAAGTATCCTATTCCCAATAGGATTATGGAGCATCACAATTATGAAGTAAGAGGCCTCAGACTGAATCAACAAGGAACAATTAAGAAAATTTCCATTACTAAGTATGAAATACCTTATAAACTTAGATTTAAACCACCTAGGGGTGACCTCACATATCTTATTCAAACTCCATCACTAGCAACTAGTTGTGATGATGTCAATAGTGAAGCAAAGTCTGATCATAGCATCACTTTTGATAACTTAGCTAAAACCAACCTATTTGATAACAATGACATTTGTACACTTACCTTGGCTATTCATCATGACCATTTTCCATTATACTATCCCCAAATGATATATTAGAACCAATAAGAATCCATTCTACCAATTGATGAGTTCTAAAATGATGAGGCATTCTATGACTTTGTAGACCTTAGAGACAATGTTCTATTGGGAGATCACAAAGTAGGATTCTCAATCACATTGGATCTTGTAGCCTATTTGGAGAGCAAGTGAACATGCTTAGCCAAATATAAATAAGTAAAAAATTGAGGTTAGAAATTGAAAACCTCTTGGAGGTACTTTTTAACCAGGGAAAAAGTAAATATAAAAGCCAGTCTAGTGTTGAAAACCTGTTTCAAGTGCCATTAGATGGGTGTGTTCATTCTTATTTTAATTTAGACAAAGAGACCACCAATGATGAACTTGCCTATGGATCCGAGTTTAAATTTGAGAAACAACAAGTATTTGATCAAATTTTCTAATAATTTTTGACTATTTTATTACATGGCCAAATCTCCCATCAAGGGACTCAAATTCATCATGCCTAGGAGAAGTTGAAGAACAAGTCTAAAAGAGTACCCTAACATAATCCAATAGTTTAAGTCATTTCCTACTATCTTAGAAGATGGTTCAACCCTTCTAGTTGAAGATACAATATAGGTAAACACTAGGACTCCATCAGACCTAAAATGGATAAAATTAGGAACATCCCTCACTAAGGAAGAACATGACATCTTTACAACTTTATTGAGAGAGTTTGTAGATATCTTTACATGGGCCTATTCTGACATGTCAGGTTTAGACCTTGATTTGGTTCTACACCACCTTATGGTTAATCTTAAAGCCAAACTGATAAAACAAAAGTTACATAAGATGCATCCTCACATTATTGTATTGGTAAAGAAAGAGTTGGAAAAAATCTTAGAATTAGGCTGTATCCAATCCATTAACTACTCAAAAAGTATCTCTAATGTGGTACCTATTAGTAAAAATTTTGAGAGGATCATAATTTATACTGATTTTCAAGATATCAAGAAAGCTTGTCCTAAATATGATTTTCCCTTACTATCGACATGATAATTGACTCCATAATAGGTTATGAAATTCTTTCACTCATGGATGGATTTTTAGGATACAACCAGATCAGAATAACACCACAAGATCAACATAAAATAGCATTCACCACTCTATGGGGAACATTTTGTTATTAGGTAATGCCATTTGGCCTTAAGAATACTAGAGATACATATCAAAGGGCCATGACTATCATATTCCATGATATGATGCATGCTATTGTTGAAGACTATGTCAATGACATTAGGAAAATCCAAAACTAGGATAGACCTTCTAGTAGTGCTGCATAAGATATTTGAAAGATTATGGGAGTACAACGTCATACTCAATCCAAAGAAATGTGTGTTTGGTGTAACTTTAGGAAAATTACTTGTCTTCATTATGTTTCATAAAGGTATTGAAGTTGATTTAGCTAAAGTCTATGTTATAATTGAGATGCCTCCACTAACCAATTTGAAAGAACTCCATAGTTTGCAGGGTAAGATCTAGTCAATCTCACTCTTCATCTCTCAGTTAGTAGATAAGTGTCATCCATTTATACACCTTGTAAAGAAGGGGGTTGCATTTCACTGGGATGATCACTACCAAATAGATTTTCAACAACTCAAAGACTATCTTGTGAATCCTCTTGATTTATTACCTCCTATGCCAAGAAAGCCATTCTTGTTATACTTTCAACCACCAACTATGCTTTGGGGGCACTCTTGGCTCAACAAGATGACAATATAAAATACCATGATATATAATACCTAAGTTTTACCTTGGTTACATAAGAACATAACTATTCACCCATTGAAAAAGCTTGTCTAACCATGGTCTTCATAGCTTAGAAACTATGCCATTACATGTTGAATAATAAGACCATGTACATTTCAAAGGTAGATTTGCTCAAATATCTACTATCTAAAATAGATTTACAATTTAGATTGAGTAAATGGATCATGCTTCTCAGTGATTTTGACATGGAATATGTCAATCAAAAGGTAACTAAAGGACAAGTTCTTACAAATCAGCTTGTTGAAGCAACTCTCATAAACACACAGCCACTCACATTTCAATTTCCTGATGAATCCATCCTGACCATAATTGAAACACCCCTTGAGGGGTAGCCCTAAAAGCTATATTTTGATGGTTCATTTAATACACATGGATTGAGGGTAGGCTTGTTATTTATTACACCATATGGGGATCTAATCCCTAAATCATTAAGAATCATCTTTCCTTGTATAAACAATATGGCTGAGTATGAAGCACTTGTTGCAAAACTTCAACAAGCAGTGCATTAGAACATATCCCATCTCCAAGTTTATGGTGATTCTTAGTTAATTATCAATTAGGTCACAGATCATTTTCAGACCAAAGACGATAATTTGGTTCTATATAAAGCCATGGTTGACAGTTTTAAGCAACAAATTGTCAATATTCAGTTTGACCACATACCAAGGGCTAGTAATAGAACTATAGATGCCATGACTACTATTGTTTCTCTGATTCAAAAAATAGATAAATTTATAGAATATTAGTTAGTCATCAAGAGTTCTTTAGCATTAGCTCATGAACCTTCAACTATTTCCATGATTTTTGATATTGTTGGTCTTAATTTTATTTGGTACTTAGACCTTTACAACTACCTTCATGATCAAGTTCTTCCACTTAACTTATCTCAAAAATAGAAAGCTTTCATTCATAATTCCACTCATTATAATCTACTTGGATCCACCCTTTATCATCACATTTTTGATGAAACTCTACTTCATTGTTTAACTTTAATAAAGTTTACACTAGCATTAAGAGAAGTTCATGAAGGAGTATGTCAAGCTCATTCTAGTGGGGCAGTCCTATCCAAAAAGCTTTTTCATACTAGTTAATATTGGCCTCCAATAGACACAAATGCCATTGCATATGTAAAAAAGTGTGACAAATGTTAATGTCATGCTAATATGATTCATGTCCCCGTAAAAACTTTGAAACTAATGTTGACACCATGGCCATTTTCTACATGTAGACTTGACTTGATTGCGAATATTAACTCCACTTAATCTGATGGCCATAAACATATCCTTACCACCATTGAATATTTCACTAAGTGGGTTGAAGCTATACCCATCACTTATGTGATTGGAAAACAAATTTCCAAATTCATTTTCAACCATCTCATTTGCCATTACGGTATCCCCTCTGACATTATATCTAATAATGGAGGATAATTCAAAAATAAGGATGTAGATCAGCTATGTACTAAATATAACATCATGAAACATTTTTTTAAAAACATATTACCCTCAAGGTAATGGCCAAGCTGAGTCATACAATAAAACCCTTGTCAATATCCTCAAAAAGATTGTCAATGATGTCAGTTGTGATTAACATCTCCAGATATTTCCTACCCTTTAGACATATCATACCAATCATCATACCTCCACAAGAGCCACTTCATACTCACTTGTTTATGGTACTGAAGCCATCCTTCCCATTGAGGTCAAGTTACCTTCAATATGCATCTTTTTCAAGCATGTCCTAGATGATCATGACTATTGAGTAGCTCACCTACAAGAGCTAGACCTATTTGATGAAAAATGCAGAGTCATACTCAATAATATTCAAGCATATCATAATTGAATCAAAGTCCACTATAATCGATGTGTTAAGTATAGAACATTTGAACTTGGTGATCTTGTTCTTAAAGAAAACCAAAATAATACCATAGCTGAGAAGAAGTGTGAAGGGAAATTCAAACCAAACTAGATAGGGCCTTTCATCATCATTTTAGATTCTAGGTTAGGGGCATATAGGCTTGCCACACCAAATAGAGATTAAATTCCTGAGCTGATGAATATTATTCATCTCTAGTGGTACTATGCTTGAGTGATAAGGTGTATTGTCTATAAGGACCATTTCAATTATACCATTTTATCACTATTCTTATTTATATAAATACCATCCTTACCATCCTCTTTATTGTATCCATTTTGATTTTATCGACCCAATGTATTCTAAATCCTAGCCTATTTGAACTTGGTTTTTACCATTTATTACATAGTTTTAGCATCAATGTATCTAATTAGTTTCATCAATTGGTTCAAGTAATTTAGATAAAGATCATATTTTGGGACAGTGTGATAAAAGTTTTGGTAGTTGCATCCTTCAAATGTTATTCATTTCTTACTACTAATTATAAAAACCTTTGTGAAAATTAGTACCATCAATCTATGCCATTATGTCTTGGTTATAACCACCTATGGGGAAACTAGGGGCAACATTAAGCCTTGATGTACCAACTTGCCACTTCCTATGTCATACTATGCTTTTTTTTTAAATCAACTATGCATGTTTTATTTAAATTAACTACTACACTAGTCAATTTCCTCCATTATAAGGGCAAGACTATAGTGACTTGAGGTCCTACTCTAGGACTATGTAGGCAATACTCAATACTTGTTGAGGTTAGCTTAGCCACCCTTTTCATATGCTCTCTCCATTTTGTGAGCAACCTAAACCACACTCTCACCATTTTTTGAACAACCTAAGTTTGAATGCTCTCATCATTTTATGAGTTTGAACCATTTAGTGTCTCATCATTCTCGATTGAGTTGAGATACTCCAAAATAATTATAAAAACATTTACAAAATCATTAGAAAAGAACAAAAACATTGACCACTTATTTTCTTTAAGGATTTTGGGAACCCTTACTAAGTTATAAAAAAATCACTTATCATTTAGTTTCCCATCTTTTTTGGCCTTTTTCTCTCATGTACTTGCCATTTTACAAGACCATTCCTCTTCTTCTATCACATCTATTCTATTTGTTTTCCTTAGTTATCACTTTGTTCCCATTCCCTGGGAGAACTACATTCAGCCTAAAGTTTTTTATTTGACATTACATCCATGGAACTGTGTAGGCAACATCCACTTGCCTAGTGCATATGGAGACAGCTTGACCACCCCCTTCCTTTTCTTTTATACCCCCATTTTATTTGTTTGTTAAGTTTCACCTATTTTCTAAGGGAAATGTTCATAGGGTTTATATTTTGTTGTTTATTAGTTTATTTTTACTTATTTTTATTTTTTTGTTTGTTGATGTCTTAAAATTGCACTAGATCTTAATCAACAATAATGGGAAGTTTCAAGCTATGGGACAATGCGGCTTGAAAATAACCTCCAGATTTTAAAGAAGCTGGTCTCTTCTTTTGTATTGGGTGTTGGGGAAAAGGGATAGGAGACTAAACAGAAATGCAAAATGTAGGAATTCAAACCTAATTATGGCGATGCACCTGAGAGTAATCCTAATCCTAACCTGAGCAAAGTGAACTATTATATGATTCTATTACATTTAAGAGCAGACAAGTGCATGATCAATGTAAAAGATTGGAATAACAAAAACAAAGGCTCACAACAGGGGAGACTTTTGCTGAGATACAGGAATTGTCAACAAAGGCATAGTGTTTAATATTCTTAATATAATCTTCCAATCACATAGGAGGTGTAGAAGTCAAACACAGTCATGTAAATCTTTAGATTCAAGAAAATGAGACAAAAGCTAATAACATTTCCAATCACTGCACTAGAAAATCTATAGTATAGACTACTTCACAAACAACACAGATAACATCAACAAAGGCATGGAGCTCAAATTTCCTCAATTCATTTAGCCACATAAGGGGCATAGAAACATGCATGATTACATAAACTTTACAACTCAAGAAAATTGAGACAAGAGCAAATGATATTATTGGCCACAAACTTTAGATAGTCTAAAACTATGAGAATTCCCCCCTTTCTTAGATTTTACAATTATTCTTCTTTTATAGCCCCAAATACATAAATAAATAATAATAATTTGAACTTTGGTGCATTCAATTCTTTGAAAAGCCATGTTGGAGAAGAACGGCTGCCCTTAACTTTGGCATGGTGATTCCTGACTAGTTCCTCTCTTCGCACATGAATTTAAAATTTCATCACCTACTAGTCCACTCAACTGTCTATTTTGCCTCCATTGTTAGGAAACAAATGGATGGTGTCTTCAATGCTTGCAAGCCCCAAACAAAACTACCCAGTGCACTGCTCCATCTACTTGAATTAACTCTCACCAAATTTCCCTCCATTTTCACTATAATAGGTAGACAGGCACTCTGTTCTATTTGTAATGGGAGATGACCCTTAGCCAATTTATGAAAAAATCTCCTTTAGGAAAATGACATTTGGCACTCTCCACTAGGTTCATCGAAGACATGTGACCCTCTCCCTTTCCTTGGCTATGCTGTAGATTTATTCGAGACTCATAATAGGCTCTTACGAATGGTGACACCTGGCAGCTTCCATGGATTTTGAAGTAACACCCGAGGCCCACCACAACCTTTATTTAGCAATGAAACTCAAGGATGATCCTTCAGACATTAACACATGGAAATCTCTGTTGTTCCTAGGAAGATACGTGACATCTTCTGCTTCTTCGTCTAAAGGTACATGGTGCCTTCCATTGCCTTTTGGGGATGGGCTAGAAAGGGACCAGAGAGTGACACTTGGCAGTCTCCACTACTATTAACACTTAAGAAAAATGAAAAGACTCCTTTATGAATTGAATGAAATCATTGGACCAAAGTCTCTCGAATGATGACACATGGTGGCTTGCAATTTTTCTCCAAAAAGGTATTTCAGGGCCTCCACAACTACCACTTGGCACTTTTTGCCTTCTCTGCTACCTTATGTTGAAAGTATTTGAATGAAGTGTGGATGCCGATATGAGACATGGATACTAACACATGGTGCATTTCACTTAACTACTACTGGGCATGTGGTGCGGTCCGTGATTCTCGAAGGTTATAAAAAGGGGACTTGGGGGATGCCAACTATTGACTTTGTCTCCCAAAAAGTGACACTTGGTAACATCCACTTAAACTAATACTCGAGCAAAAAAGAGATGAAGGAAACAAGAAGGGGAAAAAGAACTACTCAGAGAGTGACACTTGGCAGCTTCCGCTACATCTCAACACTTAGGCGAAATGAATCAGCCCTCTGCTTCAAAATTCTACCGCTTCACCTGAAGAACCAAAACTGCTGTGCTCGACTAAAAATAATTAAATAAAACGTAGAGTAGGAAATTACTCTACAGTTATTGGCAACCATCAGGGATTTTGAGCCTGCTAAAAAAGAACCCAATTCTCACTCGATCAAAATTTCAAAATTTACAGCTTCAAAAGAGCTATCTGGAAGATAAACCACTCATGGTCAAATAATCCTTGCTTGTTCTGCAACTCATCAAAAGCCAAATCCAAGCTAATGAGATCCTTGTGTGAGAAGGTTTGCAAGACCTGGGTAGTGGATTTTAGCTTGGATTCTAGTAGGAAAATGGGAATTAGAATAGTTTCAACCTTAGAGGTTGGAGAATCATCCCACAAGCTCTGAAAAAATGTTTGATCCCTTTGCCTGGCTAGCATCAATGGGTGGATTTGGTCCACCATCAGCACCATCCTCACATCCAAAAATGGGGAAGGAAGGCCTAGTCACACCAGATCTTCAATGTGTTGCCTCATTTCACCGATGCCTACTTTGACGACATCGAGACAACTTCTACAATTGTTGGCTGTGGCATTATGACTGAGCTCCTCATTGACCTGTTTCATGGTGGCCATTTTGTCATGAATCCCCATGGATACCAATGTTGCATCCCTTGAGATGTAGAGCTTCTCTAGTAAAGAATGAGAGTCTGTGACTCTCTACGAGATCATGGCTAGAGTGATCTAACTGGATTCTCGACCATCTCGCACAGCTGCTACACGTGGCTTAGGAAGGTGAAAAGTGGCCTAAGATAAAGAATCTCCAAAGAGATTATCTCCCATGATGAATTATAGAGTTCCTTCACTATCTGCACCATTCTAACACCTCTTGGCCTATTGGCCACCTTAATTGCTAGTTGCGCGGTCTGCTATTACTCTGCCTGGAGCTGGGCTTGAAAAGCTACACCTTTGTTCTATTCTTCTAGCAACCTTAGCTATGATTGGATAATCTACAGTTGGAGTCCTTCAACTCTTCCCTACAATGTTGTGTTTTCCCATCTTAGAGTTGTTGTTACATCCTTGGCAAGTACAAGCTTTAATTTCAAAGAATCATTTTGGGCTTGAATTGCCCATTGAGTCTGGAGGGAAACAGTATCTTGCAACTATTTCTATAGACTAGATATCTCATTATCCTTCTGGTTTATTTGTTTAGCCAAACTATTGTAGTTTGCCTTTTTTGTGGCTAGGTCAGCCTCTATCTTCTGCAGTCTCCTTGATATCCTTAAATAATCTTCTGTGACTACAGAAGTGGATTCGATCATGAGCTTGATTCTATCTTGAGGCCTAAACAGGGACATGTCAATGGCCACTGCGTTCATGGTGTAGTCTTCTAACTGTATTTGTTCACTTGACTTGGTAACGTTGGGCGACAAATGGGTCACCGTCAGCTGCTATTGAATGGGGTCAAATTGTGACCTCAAATGTGGCACCACTGGCACTTTATTCTCTTTACTCCTCTTCTTCTCCAATCAGGCTTCTCTTGTCTTCCTTGTGGCATCAGCCTATGTCTAGAAAGTGGAAGGGGATGCAATATATCCTCCTGCAAAGGGAAATCCTTATGATAGGCCATATTGGAGAGCCATTGGCTAGCTAGGGGTGAGTTGAAGGGGCATTTTTCTAGGAACAGAGGGGCAGAAATAGGGTAATGTTAAGGCTTGAGGCATCAAGGATGAAGTGAATTGTGAAATGGGAATGGTAGTAGTGGCAGGACGTGTCATTTGGCTGGGTTGAGATATGGATTGAGAGGGAGGAGGGGGAGTAATTCCTACCTGAGGAGAAGTTGCATTGCTCTACACTGGGCACTGTGAAGGCTATTCTTCCTCTTCTAGGTCCAATTGGGACTACACCCTTCTTCTCTTCTTAGGTGTTTTTGATGTTCCCACCATCTCTAAATCTCTTGTATAATACCCTGGTATGAACCTTTCACAAGATAAAAACATGCTTGCTACAACAAATTTCACTAGGTGCCACAATCACAATGAGCAAGATATTTTTGTAGGAATGCTTGAGAGTTTGTAAACTTTAAAATTTGATAAGGGATTTTATGGGCCTATCAAGTCCCAAATAGCATTAAAATAAGATGACCATTAGTAAATCCTACTCAATCTTTAGGAAACATCGAGGCAGACACATTATGGGGTGTAAGGTACCTTGGGGATTTTGAAAGATTTGGGGAAGCATTTATTGTGGTAAAAAATAAAGAATTAAATAATTTCTAAGATGTCGACTTTGCATTTAAAACACTTATTTTAAAGGAAAAGTGGGAAAGCAAAAAACAAAACAAAGCAATGCGGGAATGCAAACTACCTAACTACATTAATTACAAATCCTTATTTTCCTTTGAGATCGAAAATGAACTTTTCCATGTCCTCTTTATGACAAGCCAACTTGCCTTGCCATACCAGTGATTGCAACGGATATGCCATTGATGGAATGTTCTTTGCTTTAGCCACACAGGTCTGCCTACACTCGAATGAGTCTAAGCAAAATGTGTATTCGACACCTATGAACTCTTCTTGTCCTTGAATGCCCATCAAATACTAGTTCTTCATATTGTTGGGTGTCATCAAGAAATCATGGGCTATTGGTTCTTCATGCTATGCCTTTTAATGTCCATTATCTTTTGGCACATCTTCTTCAGATTCTAGCTTTGTTTCATAATCATGCTCCTTGATGAATTCATCCTCTTGCAAGGATGAATTAAAAAGCTGGCATCTCTTTTGCATACTCATTTGAATCTCAGGGCTTTCTTCTTCATCTGAAACTAGCTCAGCACCTCCTATGTCAATGACTTGGTTAAGGGAGTGTCCATATTCCTCCATATCTTCTTGCAGAGTGAGGAAAAAATCTGAAATGATCTCCTCCTCATCAGAAGTTAGGGAAAAAGCTTGCATCTTATCCTCTTGCTCATCAAAAGGGGAGTCTATGGTGATCTCCTCCTCTTTTGTACTGATGTAATCTTCTTGTTTGGCCATGAATTGAGCGTATTCTTCTGCATACTCAATTACTTCCTTTGAAATATATTCTTCTTCGAAAAGGGGAAAAGAAGAAGGCTGTGATGGAAAATAAGAAGCTTCTTGAGTAAGGGTGGAAGGAATTTGAGGGGAAAGTGAGAGTTTGGGATCCTCTTCCCTTGCTACTATCATAGACTCTACATTATTGGGGAAATGGTCTTGACGATTTTGACCTTGTTCACGAATAGGGGTGGCATATATTTGATATGGGATTTGTGGTGGTGGGTATGAAGTTTGGTAGACTTGGTAAGGCTGGTTCTCATGAACTATTAGCCTCTCTTCTAAGAACACAATCAATCCACACACTTCTAACATCTCATATGTAAGTTCTTGCCAATTTGCCCTCTCAATGGGATCCCACTCACTTTTAATCAGGTCTATTACGTCCCTTACTTGATAGATGATATGACAAGCAATCTCTTGGCCATATCCCCTTTTACTATCAAGCTCTAACACATATTTTTTAAATCCCAACAATGCTTTTTTGAAAGTGAAAAAAAGGTTAGGTTCAACATGGGATGAAACATATTGGGGGGACTGGGCATAAGACTGATGTGGCTCATAACAATATGCATCCTCATTACTCGACATGATTCTAGGAGAAGCTTGTTCTTGATAAAACATATTTGAAGGAGAATAAGATTCATAGCTATGAGTTACAGAGTTATACATACCAAAGGGATTTCTTGATGATATTTCTTGATTAGCTGGTGATGCAGAGTCATTATTGGTGTCGATAAAAACCTCCAAAGGTAGATTGGCTAAAGAATACACCAAAATTCTTCAACTCCTTAAAAGATTGGTCCCACCGAGCATGCCAAAAACTATTGATGTCTTAAAATTGCGCTAGATCTTAATCAACAACAATGGGAAGTTTCAAGCTGTGGGACAATGCGGCTTGAAAACAACCTACAGATTTTAAAGAAGCTGGTCTCTTCTTTTGTATTGGGTGTTGGGGAAAAGGGATAGGAGACTAAACAGAAATGCAAAATATAGAAATTGAAACCTAACTATGGCAATGTGCCTGAGAGTAATCCTAATCCTAACCTAAGCACAGTGAAACTATTATGTGATTCTATTACATTTAAGAGCAGACAAGTGCATGATCAATGTAAAAGATTGGAATAACAAAAACAAGAATTGTCAACAAAGGCATAGTGTTCAATCCTCTTAATAGAATATTCCAATCACATAGGAGGCATAAAAGTCACACACAGTCATGTAAATCTTTAGATTCAAGAAAATGAGACAAAAGCAAATAACATTTCCAATCACCACACTAGAAAATCTACAGTATAGACTACTTCACAAACAACACAGATAACATCAACAAAGGCATGGAGCTCAAATTTCCTCAATTCATTTAGCCACATAAGGGGCACAGAAACATGCATGATTACATAAACTTTACAACTCAAGAAAATTGAGACAAGAGCAAATGATATTATTGGCCACAAACTTCAGATAGTCTAAAACTATGAGAATTCCCCCCTTTCTTAGATTTTACAATTCTTCTTCTTTTATAGCCCTAGATACGTAAATAAATAATAATAATTTGAACTTTGGCACATTCAATGCTTCGAAAAGCCATGTTGGAGAAGAACGGCTACCCTTAACTGCGGCATGGTGATTCCTGACTAGTTCTTCTCTTCACACCTGCATTTCAAATTTTATCACTTACTGGGCCGCTCAACTGTCTATTTTGCCTATGATATTAGGAGACAAATGGATGGTGTCTTTAATGCTTACAAGCCCTAAAAAAACTACCTGGTGCACTGCTCCATCTACTCAAATTAACTCTCACCGAATTTCCCTCCATTTTTGCTATAACAGGTAGACGGGCACTCTGTTCTATTTGTAATGGGAAAGGGCCCTTAGCCAATTTATGAAAAACTCTCCTTTAGAAAAATGACATTTGACACTATCCATCAGGTTCATCGAAGACATGTGGCCCTCTCCCTTTCCTTGGCTATGCTGTAGATTTATTCAGGACTCATAACAGGGTCTTACGGATGGTGACACTTGGAAGCTTCCATGGATTTTGAAGTAACACCTGAGGCCCACCACAACCTTTATTCAGTAATGAAACTTGAGGATGATCCCTCAGATGTTGACATATGGAAATCTCCACTACTCTTGGGAAGATATGTGGCATCTTTCGCTTCTTCTTCTAAAGGTACGTGGCACCTTCTGCTGCCTTTTGGGGATGGGCTAGAAAGGGACTGGAGAGTGACACTTGGTAGCCTCTACTACTCTTAGAACTTAAGAAAAATGAAAGGATGCCTTTATGCGTTGAATGAAATCATTGGACCAAATTCTCCTAGATGACGACACATGGTGGCTTGCGATTTTTCTCCAAAAAGGTATTTTAGGGCCTTCGCAACTTCCACTTGGCACTTTTTGCCTTCTCTGCTACCTTATGTTGAAAGTATTTGAATGAAGTGCAGATGCCGATATGAGACATAGATGCTGACACGTGGTGCATTACACTTAACTGCTACTAGGTGTGTGGCATGGTCTGCAGTTCTCAAAGGTTACAAAAATGGGTGTCAGGGGATGCCAACTGTCGGCTTTGTCTCCCAGAAAGTGACACTTGGCAGCATCTGCTTGAACTAATACTCAGGCAAAAAAGAGATGAAGGAAACAAGAAGGGGAAAAAGACTTGCTCAAAGGGTGACACTTGGTAGCTTCCACTGCATCTCAACACTTAGGCAAAACAAATCGGCCCTCTGCTTCAAAATTTTGCCGCTTCGCCCGAAGAACCAAAATTGCAGTTCTTGACTGAAAATAATTGAATACGACGTAGAGTAGGAAATTAATCTACATTGTCTACTTGTTTATTTTCTTTTAGCACTATTGTCTTGATTTAGTTTATGTGTGTTCATAGGGTGAATCCTTGCCCACCCTTATACTCAAATCCATCCATATTCATATGTTTATATTATCATCATGGTTTCTATAATTGGTGCATTTTTTTCTATTGAGTATTGGATTACAAGAGTTAGTCCTCATGCATATTTTAGCCAAAGTCGTCATGATGTTATACCATAATTCCTATCAACATGTGCTACAACAAACCTCAGCTTCAATAAGTCTATTCAGCAATGGCAACATCTCTTCAACATTGACATCCTGATTCAATCTTAATCATATCCCAAATAGAGTAATTAAACATGAAAGAATTTCAACCTTTATTAGTTTAGATGAGCATCTCCCTACTAGTAGGTTGTTCCAATTCATCATTAGCCTCTGTGTTATGTTATCATCCTCCTCAACCAAGTTTATCATGTTTTCCATAATCAGGGTCCAATGATTATAACCACCTATGGGAAAATCATTGCACACCATCCCACCTACATTTTTCAATAATTATAACCACCTTTGAGAAAATTAGTATGTTGTCACCACTTTAATTTTTTTGCATATACAAGGGCATGTTATTCTTTTATTTATCTATCCTAACTAGGGCAGCTCCATCTTCTCAATGATTATAACTACCTTTAGGCAAATCATTATGTTATCATATCATGTTTTCACTGTCAAGGTACAATTCTTATAACCACCTTTGGCAAACCATTGTACACCATCCCACTTGCATTCTCAATGATTTTTAATATTTTTTCAATATCATATGTTTTCACATGATCATCTTTCCTTTCTTTGGTCCTCTCATTATGCTTCTTATCAAGGGACTGTTTATCGACCTACTTATGCCAATTGTTCCCTTGAGGGGGAATCATATAGTTAGTTTATCATCATTGTAGTTGTAGGCATACATGACTTTTTCATTCTTTGAGAAGATTTTATTATGCTTATAGCTTGTAATGCCTTCTTAAATAGGGGCAAACTATAGAAACTTAAATCTAGCCACTGATAACTTCTAACCAAGATTTTGGCCAATTTCCACCTAAAATGCATAATTTAGCATAAAAATACTAAAACATGATAAATGATGTGAAACTGACATATTCAAGTAGCAATTTTGGCTAGGGTATCCCTAAATATGGCAATATAATTTATGGGCTAGCTAACTTTAATCAGATCATCCCATGTCAAAATGCCAAATTTGCACCTAGGTGCTCTAGATTGCTCTTTCCTATCAAATATATTGCACAAGATACGTGCCTTTGTTATTTATTGTTGGTAACATCCTAAATGGGAATATGGTTCCAATGTATCTAACAATGACTTCTAATTCTAATCTAGTCAAATTATGGACTAATAACAAGGCATTCTAATCAATTTGAGTAATTTATGCACAAAGTGCTTAATCATGATTAAAACATAATTAACCCAAATCAAGGCATAATCAAGAATTATATGGAAACTTGTTGAATACTTATTTTTGAAAATGAATAATGAATATATGCACCATCAAGTGACCTCATTTCTTGGAAAGACATCCCTAGGCCATAAATTCCATAAATATCAAGATTCATGCCATCCATGCCCCATCAATGCCTTCCATTATTCCCTCCACGCATCTTTATTTCCCCTTCTTCCAATTTCATGATGAGGATAATTATAAACTTAATTCCAAAAATTGAATTAATCCTCAACCACACATCTCAATCTTAGGATGGATGGTTCAAGTATTCTAGACATTCTCAAAAATCTATAAATAGAGAGGCCACAAACATCATTTATAAGCTATTTTGGTGCAAATATATAATGCACAAATATCTTTAAAAATTCATTGAAACTAGTGTTACCATGACAAATTTATTCCAAGATACAAATCAAAGGTTCCAAGGAGAGATGGAGGTAGTCAAGCTTCCATTACCAAGGACTTCATGAGCATAAAACTGAGTAAACCACTACTACAAAGGAATTTGGAGCATCTAAGGAAGGTGAAGGAATTATTTTGCTTTATTATTTAGTTTTTAGTTGTGTTTATTATTATTTTTATTAACTAAGCTCTCCCTAGTGTCTAAGCCTAGAGTTGTTATGCTAGTTAGTGTGTTTATTTCATTTTTCTTTCATTTTAGAACTAACATGATACTAACCATCCTCTCTTGAGTCAAATTCCTAGATCATATTTTTCAACCTCCTCTAGTCATTTTTTCACTTCATTAGCCCTTCCCTAATCTAAAATCAATTTTAGTGATTTATGATACACTATCGAACCCATCGACCCTATAATCTATTGGAAAAATTTGTTTAGAGTCTAGGTTGGCCCTTGGATGACATAAACTAGGGCATAATTTATTTTTGTCAATAAAAATATAAATTTGATTAGGCCGACTCTATTGGTGAAACGTTTGAAAAGGACTAGGGTTATATTCAACTATATAAACACATTCATTTTGCCATTCTTAGAGAGACAAAAAGAGTTAATTATTCATATATGCTTCATTACAATATTCTCTTCTACCATTCTACTTGAGGAGTCTTAGCTTATTGTTTCTAGTTTGAGAAGAATCTTATTTTGTGGAAAAGTCTTGGATGCTTTGGAATTTATTTGTGATCCTTATAAACCACAACAACCTCCTACAAAGCACCTTTGGAAAATGGAGAGATTGTGTCTCAACAAGTTCATCTTGAAAGTAAGTATATCTAAATTTTCTCCTCTCTTTACTATATGGAAGTAACATACGTAATGTATTTTGAATATATTGTTCTCCCCATGAATTAGGGTCTTACCTATCCATAGATTAAATAGGTTTCTCTTATGCATGTTTACTAATCACATTTTGTGCCATAATATTTGGTGAGAACTAGATTAGGTTTTACTTTACTTGTTATTAATTTAATGAATATGAAAACATAGGACCTAGTTAGGGTTATTATATAGTTTTAATGGACTAGAGGCTTTGGAATCCTCCTTAGTAATATTATTGTTGTAAGATATCCCTTGTCTAAGTATAGTGGATCCATCTTGGTCATGACCATTAATATCTAATGTATCAATAATTGAAAGTGTAAATATGATTTATCTTCTTTGATCTAGGATTGATTTATAGATCAATTGCATTTCCCTTTGCATACACCTTATCCTATCCTACTCCATGTTAAGTAAAAAACACCATTTTTATTATGTTATATAGCCTTGACTAATAGTCTAAATAAAAATCATACTATCTAGGAGCTTTTGCCAAGGTTTGTGATGCCAAGGGCTAGCCCCAAGTTCCAAACCTAGAGTAATTTCTTATGTTTATTCAGGTGTTTTCCTAAGTTTAACTAGTGGAAAAGCCCTAGTATTGATAGACGCTTTCCATCCTAGAGTTCCTTTGCTATATTAATGACTAGCATGAGGAAACAAAGGTAATTTTAATTTAGGATCCACTGGAATTTTTGTTACTAACCTACTAGGGTTTGGTAGAGGTGTTTCAATAACATTGTAAATAGGTACAATCGTAAAATATGCATCATAGGTTTAAAATTAAAAGATATCAAATCTAGATAATATAAATTCTAATGTATAATACAAAAGCTATCTAGGTCCAACAATTATGTGGATCATGATATTTTGGGTATACAATTAATTTTCCTTGATTGAGTGCAATGATTCCTAGATACTTTTAATCAATTTCATTTATAACTCTAGATTTGGATGTTTCATTTGTTCAATAATATTATCCTTTACTATAAGAAGAAACTATGGTGGTGGTATTCCTTGTTCTCTCCTCTATACTCTTGAAATTGTAAGTGTAGACACCTAAATTACATTTAGTGTCAAAATACACCTAAAACATATTAATTATTCTTCCTAGCATTGAAATTATGATTCTTGACATCTCTCTGCTTGTATAAATAATTGAATAAATTAAATTTTATTAATTATCTACACTTTTAATTTAAATTTTATTATTAAATATATATTTTACACCTTACCCAAAAATACCCACCTTTATCTCTATCACATGTTGACTCACCCTAACCAATCCCATAACTTGTTTTGAGTCATACCTTGAGTTGTCAAATAGTTTGAATAGTTTTTGGTGACTCAGTTAACCATCTTCATGTTTATCTCAACCATTTAAAATGGTCATCATCCTCATGGATGAGGACTCATTAACCATTAAAAATTATTTGGATTATTTTAAAAGCTTAAATAGTCCTCCACTGTTAGATCTTTCCTCTAAAAATATATAAATAAGCATGAAAGCCATCACTTTTTGTTAGGATTAGTTTTTACATTGTGTAAATTTGGGTATTTACCAAGAGATAAATAGTAATAGGCTTTTTAATTAGTATTTTTTTGTAATATTTTTATAAATAATATTTCGATATTAGATAAAATTTATTATTTTTGATATTTATTATTATAACAATTTATCATATATATGTTTGCATAATCATAGGATTTTTAGTGAGAGAAATTAGTGGAGAGATTATAGAAATCATATTCTTATATATTTTTAATGTGTCCCAAATGATTATTCATTTAGATAGTATGAAATAATATAGTAGAATATTATATGATTAAAATTATTTTTGTGCATTGTTCATTTGTGTGTTCGGATATTTGAATTCATAATAGTGGTATCAAAGTAGTTTGCATCCATGATGAGGGTCCAATTATTATTGTCTTTGTTACATTGAGTATGGCGCTATGTTATGTTCTCAGTTTTGTTTCATAATTATATGTATATATGAAACATCACTCTTATATTTTGAAGCAATGTAGTTCATTTATAGACATATGCATTGGTTTTCAATATTACATGACTGTGTAAATATATTGAGACTATCATGTCTTTCCAATGCACTATCGATATCATTGAGGAGGACTAATATAAATCCATTTACCTCCTTGTGTGTCCTATACAATTAGTGTACACAATATGGTGATCCAAAGGGTAGTGATGACATCAAATTATTGAAGGTGAGCTAAAAGTTAGTGTATGTAGTGGAAGGTGAGGTGAGTCAAACCTAGATCTACATAGAAACAAACTTTATGAAACCTTATACTCAATTCCTATGATTATATCATGATACAATTTTGTTGATTATAAGTTACTTTACTATATGGAGTAGTTTTGTGAGATATCCATCTTGAAGCATTATTAGTAAAAGATCCAAGTCACAACCTACTCAGACAACAATACAACCTTCATGTCAAATTTTGTCTCTATTGGTTATTAGAAGTTTCAAATACTTGGTTTTTAATTTTTTGTATTTATTTATTTATTTTTAAAATAATGAGGAAACTTTTTTATCAAAAGTCCTAGCCAAGGTTATAGAGTTTATTTTTATTTGGTCTAGTTTTAGCATTATCAAGTAGTGTATACCTCATATTATATTCTAAGGTTTATAGATTTGTGTGTCTTATTTCAAGTATGTCAAAGTAAGTCCTTTTTCAATATATATTTTCATAATGAAATTAGAGTCATTTTTAAAGATGTTTCATTCTTCTTATTTGTCTTGAGTCTTGTTATAAAAAGATAAATCTTTGTGTGTAATTGAATGCCTTATTGGTTTAAAATGACATCCTATGAGAGTGTCATAATGGAAAAAATTGGTCATGTTGAATAATTTGAGGGAAAATATTTTCACACATGACAAGTAAGAACCCAATTATTTCTAATCAGCAAAGTCCTGTGGTATATTGTTGAAGGTAAAGTGAAAAACCCCAAAGATGTAGATGAAATAGTAAAATGGGAGATCAAAGATAAAAAAAACTATAGTAATCATTGGATTGGGACTATCTAATAATCATTTGAATCATATTGATTTATCTAAATACTCAAATATAATTTGACTAGCATTAAACAAATTTTTTGGTTTACAAGCCGAAAGTGCATCAATTGCATTGAACTAAAGATTATTCAGTCTCAAAATGGAAGAAGGTGATAGCATGGTGGAGCACTTAGTAAGTTTTAGTACTTCTCAAATAAATTATTTTGAATTAAAATTTAGGTACATGATGGTAATATAAAAGCAATTTTATTAAATAGTATGTCACCCAATTATTCTAATATTTTTTTTTTATTGAGTAAAATCAATCCTACTTTAGAAGATCTCATTTATTCTCTACGTAATGAATAAAAAAGAGCTATGACTATTGAACTAGAGGAAACTAAAATGTATGGTAAAAATAAGAAAGATAAGTAATTCATTAAAAAAATTCAAACATGGAGCAACTTCCAAAGATACAAAGAAATGGTTCACCTATTTTTATTATAAACAAGTTGGTCACATGTATATGAGTTGTAGTAAAAGAACACAAGATTTACTTGATGGAAAAATAAAAGAAAATGTCATGGCTATAGATGAAGAAAAATATAATGATGAGTAAACAAATACTATGTCTATTAATTAAATCTATTAGAGGTTGGAGGATGCATAGAGGAAGGAGGGGTCTAGCAAACTCTCATCAATCATTAATGACAGGGCTGCACCAATGATTTGATAGAATTTTGTGTGGTTTGTTATTTTCAATTGTGTGTATTTCAAATTTTTAGTGTAGTGTGGTAGTTACATTTATTTTTTATCATCTATGAAAAATAATAATAGTTGTAGTTGTTCACTTGTGAATGATATTCCCGTGTAATCCATTTTATATAGTTCCATTGGAGAATGTTGATATAGAAATCATTGTATCAATCATGATGAAAGTTTATTGGTAAACATGTAAAAATAAATTTGTAAGGTTAGTGGTGAACCTATGAAAATCATTTTATAAGGTTAGTGGTGAACCTAAGAATTTTTTTTTGTAAGGTTAGTGGTGAATCTAAAAAAACTATTTTGTAATGTTATTGGTGAACCTAGAAAACCAATTGCAGATGAGTGTGATGGAAGAGATGTGTGATGGCACATGTATGTAAATAATATCATGAGCACACGAAAATGACATGTTATAATTAAAAAAAAGATATATTGTACCATGTAAAAACTATGGGAGGGAATGTTAGGATTAAATTTTACATTGTGTAAATTTGGGTATTTACTAAGAGGTAAATAGTAATAGGTTTGTTAATTAGTATTTGGTAGTAATATTGTTATAAACAATATTATGATATTAGATATAATATATTATTATTGAGATATATTGTTATAACAATATATCAAATATAAGTTTGCATAATCGTAGGATTTCTGGTGATAGAAGTAGGTGGAGATATTATAGGAATCATATTCCTATATATTTTTAATGTGTCCCAAATGATCATTCATTCAAAAAGTATGAAATAATATAGAAAAATATTATGCGATTAGAATTATTTTTTTGTACTATTCATCTATGTGTTAAGATCTTTGAATTCACAACACTTTCATTATTCTGATTTATGATAATGAAGTGCTATCAAAATCAAAAGTGACTCCAAAGTTAATCAAATCCATCAAAGAGTATATTTGCATCAAAACACTACCCATTTTACCTTGCATTGTAAGAGTGAGCAAACATAATTCCAAGAGAGATAATCAAATTCACATCGCAATGAAAGATGATTTTTTCAACTAAGGTATAAGTTTGTGTTATTTATTTTACTTATAGCTCTATCTTAAGTTGAATTAGTTTAGATTAAGTTTTATTAGTTTAATTTGCATTTATAAATTTTCTTCAATACAGTTTAGCATATTTGGTGGGACCATTCCCTCATATTTTTCATTTCATATTCATTATAGGTGTATTTAGAAGCATTTTTTAAATAATTATATATTTTTTATTTTGCATATGTGTATAATCTTGGTCTTGGAAGTGTTGTTTGAAGTTGTAGGTCTTATTCTGGGTTTTATGTTTGGCTATAAGTAATGCATAACTATCAACTCGAAGATGTTAATAGTGAAATTACAACCCAAAATTGTAAAATTGGTGTTACCTTATTTTTACAGTCCTTTTACTAATTTTCTTCTTTTAAACATATTTTTGCTTGATTTCTACTTCTATCTATGTTTTTGGTTTTTGTAACTCTTTGTTTCAGGTAAACTAAGAATTTGGTGAGTTCATTAGTGAAATCATAATACTTAACTATGAAATCAATCAAATCAACTATGAAATAGATCAAATCACCCAAAAAATCATCTGGAAACTATGAACTCATTCCATGTGTTTTTTATGTAACTATAGATTTGTAAAGGGTAGTAATGAAATTGTCCTAAAACTATGAAATCATTGTCATCAACATTGAAATCATCATCACAAACTAAAAAATTATCATTTTTACTTCTAAAATCAGTAACTATCTTAACGAATTTGATGAGTATACTTTCAAAATTATTTTAAAACTATGAAATCCTTTGTGTATTTTCTATGTTCTATTTATTTTATGCATCTAACCAGTGAAAATTTCATATTTTTGCTTCATTATGTAATTCTAAATTTGTAATAAAGACTTGTTTTCAACTTATTTTTGTAGTTTTTTAAAACTTCGTTGTAGGTTTTCTTGACTCTAAGCCTAAACAAACTCTCTAATGAATTATTTTTATGACATTATTCAAAGAAATTTTGCAAACAGGTTAAAACAAAAACCGAAATATTTTTATTTTCTCTATTAACGTTTCATTTCAATTATTATTTTTAGTTTCTAATAATTAGCTCACATTTGATTTCTTGGATTTAATTATTTTTCTTTTTTCCAGCATTTTATTTGTGTCTTGAAATTTTTTGTGTTTTTCCCTTAATGTCATGTTGGTGATGATATTTAGGAATAAAAAACAATTTTATAACTCATGTGTTACCCTATTTTTGATTATGTATGTTCTTTTCTTAGTGTTGCATTAGTGACGATATCTATAAATCATAAATAAGAATACCTTCTTATTTATTTTTATAGGAGCTCTATTGATTGTGGATTTTACCACCACATAATAGGCCAAAACCTATGTAATGATGGGGCATATAAATTGAGATCTTAACATTTTAATTTCTTAAGTGGTTGCATGTTTTAATCAAACTATAACATGAGGGGATTTAATGCTCCAATACTTAGGGTTTTAACAGTTGCCTCAAAATATATTTTTTATGGTTGTCAATGCATTGTTATCCCTACGAATGTTTTGGAGACTTTGGGAAAAGATACAATAGTATGCATAAGCTCAATTTATTTCTTCCATAGAATTATGCCTAAATATACTAAAAGGTATATTAGAGGAATCCCCTATAGATAAGCCTATGAAAACCTTAAACCTAGGAAAGCCTATTTTATGTTTGACTTTGGTATATTAGTTAGTGGTTAGTGCTGAGAAGTTATCTTCTACAAACCCTTAAAACTAGACTTAGTGGGCTATGGGAATGGAAGAATCTTCCATGGTTAGTGCCTTAAAATATTAGGCTATAATTGAGAATAAAGACAATTAAGTGACAGCAGAAGGTCCAAACATCATTCAGAAATTTAATCTTAGATATCAACTTTTTGTTTAACTGTTTAATTGTTTAAAGGACTTTGTTTGTTGTTTCATGGTGCTTGGATACACATTTTAATATCCTTGTATGAAAACAAATTTATTTTGAGTTTTAATGTTATTAAAACATCTTGAAATCAAACTTTCCCAGAAACTTAAGAGTAATTAGTTTAAAATATAAAAAAAATAGTCACTTTAGTTATTATTCTCGGTTTAAATTATTCATTTATTTGTGTCAAATTAATTTTCCCTAGTCATGTCACCTATCACTAGGTATATGTGTATGCTTAATAATCTAAATGAAAGGGCTGAGCCATTCATCAATGACCCTTTTCAATTCGTAGGCTAAGAATATCATGTATAAATACATGAAATCCCTAAATAAGAAGAATATTAATGAGGGGATTACCAAGATGAGGGTATCCAAAAATCTCTCTAACCTCCTCCATCCTTTGACCAATACATCATGTTAAATAAAGGCAATGTCTTGCTTTAAGCTTTAGGCTTGAGAGTAAAATTCCCACTTGAATTTGATGTGAAAACTTACAATACTTGATTGCATGTAAAAAAATCTTCACCTTCTACTCATGATCAATCTACATATCAAGGCACTTTAGACAGTGGCAATGCCCTTATAACCTCCTCAAATACTAATCCACAAGTCTTTAAAGGTAAATGGAAAGCTATCCTACATGAGGAATCATCTTAAACAAGTCATGGATTCTCTACAGAATTCCATGCACACCATGTTAGCCAAGAGATTATACATTTTCAATCTCATTAAAAAACTAGTCATTTTGGTAATCATAATCTTAGCCAATCTAATGTGAATATGAATCCTAATCTATCTTTACATACTTATCCAAACAATCTAACTTTTAATATGAATTCTAACTCACTGATCATAAATCCAACCAATCAAAACTTGAATCTTCATTCAATTTTACCAATCACACAACAAATGAATCTAAACTTGGGTATGCATTCAAGTTTAACTAATCCAAATTTGAATACATTGAATTTTAATGTACATCTAAGTTCTCAATATCATGGTCAAATAAATCTGATTTTGAGTCTTCATTCAAACTCAAAAATCAACCCAAATTAGAGTCTCTAATGCTCACCCATCACTACCAATCCAAATCAAAATCAAACCTTGAGTCATCATTTTATCTCACTAATCCAACCATCTAATCTAGTATTGAGCATTAATTCACATGTTCTCAATGATCCTAGTTTAAATAATGGTTTATCAAATCAATTTTATCATCCCATACTCATGGATTAGTTCCACCCAATCCAACCCCAACTAATGTTAACTACAATTGAAACCCTTCCTTTAATTCCAACCCAATCCTAGCTCATATTTAAACCAAAACCAAAACACAACTAATTCAAATAATTCCAAATTTAACACAAAACTTAAACCCAATAATTTAAACACAAATCCTAACTATAGCCTTAACCAAAATCAATATAACCAAAACCAACTTCAATGAAACCAAGCTAATTATAACTTAAACATAGGCTCTAACCCATCAAATCTAAACTATAACATGAACCAACAATAATTAAATCCTAACTTGTTTAACCAATCTAACTCTGGTTATAAAACTAACCCTATTAAGTGTGAAGTCACTATTCAAAAGCACTATTAATGAGTCACTATTCATGGATGTGGTGGAAATGGTGACTAGGAAAGTGAGGTGGCTCCTAGGTGATGTGGCATAGCCCATAGGGTATCTTTCATTGTTCAAAGGTAGGAGAGAGAAAAGGGGTGCATTTATTCACTAGACACATGGGTTTCCTTTTGAAATTTCATGTGGGGAGCATGTGGGTCACCATCCTTGACTCTTGAATTGTGGATTCATGTGGAAGACAAAATAAAGGGGATCTAATCATTCCCTTTAGGCATGTGCTTATGGGTCTTCCTTTTTGGAAGTCAAAAATTGATTGTCCTATCTTTTGACTATTGAGATTGCACATGGGAAAGTGGGACATTCTATTTGAGTTCACATGGAAGAGGTCTAAAATTCATCATGAGATTCCCCTTTGAATGTTAGACCTTGTATGATTATTCCAATTTCCACTATTCCTCAATAGTGTTTCCACATGAAGTGTGGCTCATTTTTCATTCTTCCTCATGTATTCTCTCTTTATTCATTTTCCTTTATATTTGTATAAGAAAAGATGACATTCATTTTGTATGTAGAATTCAAGAGATAATCCAAGTAGTGGATGTGTGAGTGAAATACTTTTACGTCTTTATTGAATATTGTTTAATCTTTGTGAAGCTAGGGAATTATCTTTATTATAAGATTATTGTAAGCTTATATGCAATTAAGACAAGGAAATTGTGAGAGATTGAAGAGGTGTAAGTGACAAGTTATTTTCATAGGTGTATTCTCAAAGTGCTATTATAATTAATAGCTAATCATTTCTCCATGGATGTATCCAAATGGGTGAACCATGTAAATCGTATCTTATGGTTTTCATTATTATTCTTTGATTTATTCTAGTTAAATTTCTAATTTTCATAGTTCATCTCTTGGAAACATAGAGGATATTTACATATTATTCATTTATATCTTGACAAGTGATATTAGAGAAAGGTTATTTTTATTGAGGATTAAGTTGAAGGAAGATAAGGATTATAGCTTTAGTGGGAGCTACATAGGTAGATGAAAAATCAAAGTTAGAGAAATTCAATGGGAAATTTTTTGGTTTGTTAAATATGTAGATGGAGGACTACATATTTTAGAAGGACCTCTAGTTGCCATTGGGAGGTTTAACAAATAAGCCAATGTCAGTCTCAGATGAGAGTTGGGAATTTTTGAACATAAAAGCACTCAAAACCATCTTTCTATGCCTTGAATACATAGTTACATTCAACATAACCCAAGAGAAGACTACATAATGTCTCATAAAAGAAATAGGAAAGTTATATGAAAAAACCTCTACCTCTAACAAAATATTTTTGATGAATAAATTGTTTAATATGAAAATGTCTAAAAATAGTTTAGTAAAAAATCATTTAAATGATTTTAATGGAGTTACTATTCAATTAAATTATATTAATATTGAATTTTATGATGAATTAAAGGCTATTATTATTATTTTTCTTTGCCTAAGAGTTGCAATAGCTTGGTCATGGTGGTTAGCAACTTAGTCTCAAACAATGCCAAACTCAAGTTTGAGGATATGGTGGGTGTTATCTTAAGCAAGGAAATGTGAAGGAGAAGAAATGGTGTAACAACCACATTAGGAAATGCATTATTTATGTAGACTAGAGGAAGATCAAAGAATAGAGGAAGGAGAAATAGTGGGAAATCAAGGAAAGGTTCTGTTGTGCCTATTTTTTATACCCTTACAATTTTTTAAAAGTTCATACTTTTATCTACCATAGTAATAACCTAGTCATAAAATCTAAAACTATAGTTGGGGACCTAAGTCAATTAGTAATATTATGAATATGCATGTTTTCAATTGAATGATTTGGGTAATAATTTGTGAATGAATTTGTATCTATATTATAGTGGTTTCATAAAGCATTTATGGTTGAATGAATAAAATTTACATATATATTATCACTATTAATGTTTGTTTTAAGCCATGAGGGTTTAGTTGACAGTATTGATCAATTGCATTCAAGTGGAATGTTTATGGAAGTATTTTTAGTTTGTGAAAGGAAATGTTCTAAAGGTTTAAACTAAAGGCATTTTATGGATTTGTTATAAAAAAAATTCATTTAGTTTATTTGAAAATTAATTACAAGAATGTATAAGGCTTTATCATGTTGATGGAAAGTAAGAATTGTGACATTATATAATGTTTTCCATAAATGGAATTTGGTTTATAACATGGAAACTTGAGCTATTTCCCAAGGATGATTAATTATCCTAAGTGGTCCTAATTTTCTAAATCTATACACTATCATATGGTAAATATTCATCGAAGGTGGTGGACATATTAAAGGCTATAAATCAACATGGGTGATTTCGAAGAGTAATTTAAATGAAACAAATATATTAAATATTGAGGCACGAAGGTTTGAATTGGGCATAAGGAAATTATTTTATTTTGAAATTTGGTTGGAAATAAATCTATGTTTGACATTGGATAAATTATGAAGTAATTTTCATTTATGATTATAACATTAAGGTAGTAAGTTTGTCAGTCAAGTTGGTAATAGGTTTAATGCGAAGTAAATTAGATGCTTTGAGATCTTGGAAAGATCAAAGGGCAGTCTAAAAAATTGAATGCAAATGGTACATGCCTAGAATTTCATGAGTTATCTAGTGTTTAGTAAGAAATTTGGTCATAGCTAAATTTGAAAGCATTACTAAATGAATTAACAGTTAGCTAAATTGATTATCTCAATTTGAGAGACCTTTAACATGTGTGCATGTAGGCATAGGTAGTTAATACTTGGGTTTTTTTGTTACAAATAGCTTGTTTTTCATTTAATTGGTAATTTTGCAAATCTTTCCTATGAAAGCAATAATTTGTTAGATAGCTTGGAAGTTATAGATGGGAAAGCATAGACATGTACACCATTTATGAAAATGGATAGATATGAAGAAGATAATTATGGTTATTTCACTATGATCGATTTACATGGAGATAAAATAATGTGTTTTGGGTCTGCATGGTTTTTGATAAATTTCGCATGGAGATAAATTATTTGTGTTAAATAATTATACAAGCATGGGTATTGAAATAAGGAAAGTTGAAAGATCTTGAAGCTTTAGTTTTCTTGGAAAATCATTTTCTTGGTTCTCGCATCAATTTCTGTGGTATGAGATAATGATGATAGTGGATTTCATTTTTGATATAAATCTATTCATCTTGGCTTTTGAATTGAAAATTGGGAAATACTAAAGATTTTTAGTTTAGTATGGCATTTCAAAAATGAATGGAGTTTTTTGTGAAAATGTGATTTTTGGTTTTTTGGTTTTCAATTTTATCAATTAATTTGTTACAATGGAGATTCTAGTCATTTAGTTATTTATAGTGAGTTATGATTACATAAATGCACACTCATTTAGTAAGTTCAAGCTAAAAATAGTAATTTTTATGGAAATATGATGGTTTGAAAGTGTTTTCGGGAATTTGTGAAAAAATTGTGTCAAACAGTTTTGATATATTCTAAATTTTTGCATGAATATTTATGATTCTCTAAACTCAGAAGGTTATTTTTCTAGGTTTTCATTTTTGAAATCAGAAAGGGAAAAATTAATGAAAGTGGTGGACAGTTTAAGGAAAACTATGATAAGTTATTTTCTGATGTTTCAAAATGATGTTTGAAAAGGAATGACCATGTTAAAAACTATAATATTGAATGGTTCCTATTGATCTTCTTTTCAGAGTTCTGGAAAATACATGCAGTTTATAATTTCATGAATAGAATTTTTGTAGAAATATTTATTTTAGTGATTTTTAATTTATTTGATTTAATAAATTTGTGTAGTTAACAGTTTGAGAATGTTACATGTATGATATATTTTGATATGGCATTCACATAGTGAGAAAAAAATGCAAGAAAGTATGGCATAATATTTTGAAAATAAAAATATTAGTATATAATTTTATGACAATATATTATACAGTTAGAATAATTTAGTTTTAAATATTAAATTTAGTTGAATGATCCTTCGTTGATAGCTAAAAATTCTATAAGTGATTAGAGGTTTGATTTATTAAAATATAGTTGTTATTTTGGTTTTATAGACGATATATTCATTCTTCTAGTTCAGTCATATAATAATAAAATTTTGAATATATTTTAAACTATATATAGGATGTTAGGTTAGGACCAACTATACTCAAATAGGGATAATGATAATATAAGTTGGGGAAGGAATAAAAATTACCAAATAGCTAATTTCTTAAAGGGAGTTTTAGGGCTAGATGGTTTGGTCCTAGATGTGCCAATAGAGAAGCCAAAATGTCTATCCATTTGGATGATATTAACCCTACATTTTAGATTGTGTTAAATAATCTACCTCTTAATCCTACAAATAATAGGGGTAATACATGTTTTCATGGCCATAGATTTAGAGACAAATCTCATTCCCATAGTAACTCTTCCCATTAGTTATAAAATAATCCAAACCAATTACCTATTAAGTTACCCATCCAATAAATAGTCCATAGAGTTGATGAACTAATATAGCTAACCAATGAGATAGAACATGCAAAAAGTTTTGTGAATCTTGCCTTGCCTTCTTGTTTTAGTGAGCCTACACCACTTCAAAAAATACCCATTTTAGGTTATAAGAATCTTAATCTGGAAAAGCCAATTCTCCTAATTCATCCAAACACTTCAAACAAGAATTTAAATATTCAAGATGAATCAAATACTCCAATATAAATTAGAGTTATGAAGTGGGTTAAATTAGAAATAGATGATTTTGAAAGCGATTCAAGAATGAAATTGGTCTAGTTTCATACAATTGAAATGGAATATAATGAATGTTTTAATAAAAAGGGTGAACATGAGATTAAACTTCTATTTGATTGTAATGATTCTTGATCATCATAAATATACATTTTCATTTTAAATTTAAACTTTTAAATTGATTAGACAAGTAAATTTCAGATTTTGATACTTTGGTTATAATATTTAGAAATGCAACAGACTTTTAAATTTTGATATATATAATATACCTAATTAATTTTGATTATATGCATTATGGAATTAATATAGATAAAGATATCATTTAACTTCGAGTTATTATATTATTTATTGAAATATGTATTTCTTATTATTATTAATTAATTAAAGGGTATCCACCTATCAAGGAACACCCAGTCTAGATTCAAATATTTTATCTCTTAAGACTTTTAAGTCTTAAATAAACTTTAACTAATAACTGTCAATATTAATTGACTTTTAAAAGTCAATTGTTTAAGTTAACCAATAACTAACTAAGGTTAGTTACAACTTTTTTTCAACCAATATTGAAGTATAAAAGAAGATCAAGGATTCATTTGAAGAGGAGTAACAACACCGATAAACTAATGGTACTTTCTCTGACAGTTGAGTATATTGCTTAGGAAATGCAATCCTATGTACAAAATCCAACTATCCAACCTGAATAATGATAAAAGATTCATTCTTTGTGATATTTCATTGATCTAATTGATTGTGAAAGTTATCTTTTCAAGATATTTTGTAAAGAAGATATTTGTTTCACAAAGAAATGATCTATTTTGCTATGATTACTCTCTTTGTTGAGACTCACATGTTTTGTTTATATTGTATTTTATTTTGAATTTGACTTATAATTTAGGTTAAATCTGATTTTAGTTTAATATCTAATTAATCTAATTTATTTATTTTTAATATAGTTTGTATTTAATTTACAATTTATTCCTAATTTTCTTCTTAATTTAAGTTTTTGAAGTTAGTTTTCTTTCTTTAATTAGTTTAGTTTCTTAGTATAGTCAAGTTCTAGATTAGTTTAGATTAAATTGTTTTAAGCTTTCTTAATTAGTTTGTTTAGTTGGTTGTTGTTTTGTTGTTTATTTTCGTGATTATTGAGTAATTCATGTTACTTACTTTCTTGAAGATATGTTTATAAATTAATTTACTTTCCTATATTCCTTTTACATTTATTCTTCTTTTTTTATTATCTTGGTGTTATTCAGAAGTTATTACAACAAATTAAGATAATATTTTGATAATAAGTTATACTATTGAATTAAATTTCATTCCTTCAAGAGATTGTCTTATTTAGAGGCCTTCTCTATTAGATAGGATAGATTACATATTCATATTTGAACTGATTCATTATTTTATAAGTGGATTTTTGAATTATAATAGAGTGTGTTATATTCAATAGCCTGTTGTTTAGTTTTCAAAACAGTTTAAAAAAAGAACTTACATATTTAAGATCATATTTGAACCTTTAAAACCTTACCATTAGATAGCTATGATTTCAATTTAACCTTTACAATAGGCAAAAAGGTTGATTTGTTGATGTAATAATTTTCATCATCAACAAATTTGGAAACACTGTTAGGGATAGCTTTTAGAAATCTTATTTTTTTAAAGTTTTATTTTATTCTTGCTCATAGTACTTGGAGGAAAACCTCACGTTTCTAATCTACAATTGATATTGTTGATGATCAAGTTAATGTTTCTTTTGATTTATCTTGTTATGCATGGTATAATCACCCTCATAATCTTTAGTATATCATACAAGCCATAAATAAAGAAGATTAAATTGTAGAATTTAAGATAGATTGGTATTCTAATTTTACTAATGAAACTCAACAAAACATATTAGTTATAAATAGACCTTCTAAGAAATTATCTAGAATTTACTTTTGTAGTGCTTTACCTTTGAAGTATAAAATGACCTTAGAGGATAGAAACATTACGAAATATGATAAAACTGTAACATTCTTCATTGACTATGAAAATCAACTTAAACTTATTGAATTTAAATATAGTTCTTTTATAAGTCTAAATTTATATAATACAATTTTTTTAAAATCCATTCAAAGTATGAGAAATGAGTTGGTTCCTATTAAAATATAATTGAATGATAAACATTCTTCATCTAATAGAAATATTATTGAATGTAAATATAAAGAAGTTGCTCATTACTGTAACATGTGTGAATTGGATCATGAGCCAGATTCATGTATTACTGTTCATATATTCAAAAGGTTTATTCAAGGGAAAGATATTATATCTGTTAATCTAGCAGACAATATACACGTGTGCTCTTGATGATCCATCAAAAAATGAAGGTGTTTATGTTGTTAATATTATAAATAAAGATTACAATTCTTCCCAAAATAATAGTGTAACAAATAATGATTCTTATTCAAAAAATAAAGGTAAAAAAATTTAGAATAATTATTTAAGTAATTCATTTGATATTTCTCTTCAAAAAAAACCTTTATCAACTAGTTATAATAATACTCAATATTATCCTTATAAGCTTAAGAATTTTTCATAATCTGATGCTAAAGCTTAATTTTTTACAATCTGATGCTAAAGATTATAATATAATTGATGATTTATCTACACTTAAAGTTGGATTATTATTATTACAAGTAGCTAGCCTTCGAGGACAACATGATAAAATTAATAAAGTTGTTAAGAATCCTAAAAATGATATAAACTTACAAGAAGAAGATAATAATGAATAATTATCTCTTTTTGCTCAATTTTATGATCTTTCTACATATTATATACCTCTTTTTTATGTTTCAATCAAAATTACTAATGAGCTAATCCATAATTATATCCTAGATATATGTGCTTAAAAAAATATAATGCACAAATTTATTGCAAATCAATTAGGTAATTCTTATGAATTTAATAATAAGAAGCTTACTGGACTTGATTCAAGACAAACTAAAAGTTGTGTTATGTTTTGGGATATAGTAATTAAAATTTCTCAAGATGAAAGAATTCAATGTATGACTAATGTTTAAATGTTAGACATTATTAGTAATTATGTTATGTTATTAGAAATATATTGGCCAAAATAAATAGGTGTTTTTGTCAAAAAATATATTACATGGGTTCCAGTTAGTAATGAGATTGCTTATATAAAAATGGAGGATTGGTCTAGTACACCTATATAATCATCCACTTCCTTCATTATTGCTTATGTTGAGACAAGAATTTGAACTTATGAAGTAATGAATTTGCATGAAAATTTCTTTGAGAAAAACATTTTATGGTCATTATATTTTGTGCTCAACAAGGAAGTGGTGTTGGAATTTGTTTAATCTCTCATGTTAGTAAGATATTTTGTTATATTTACAAATTATATTTTGAAAACACTAATAATATCATATAATTTGAAGTATTATGTTTAGGTTAGGAAAAAACTCTTAAACTTAATATTAAATATTTAGAAGTCTTTGGGGATTCTAAGTTAGTTATTAGGCAAGTTCATAAAATTTATAAAACTAATCAAACTCATCTACATCATTATACTAAAAAATTTGGGTCTTTACTTGAAAATTTTAAAGCTTTGAATATCACTCACATACTTAGAGAATATAAAAATATAAATGATAAGATTATTGTTTTTGCATTTAAGCCAACTTTAAATGAGAGTGAACTGATCATATACTTCTCATTTTCTAAAAAAAATCAACCTAAAATTTTAGATTTTAATGATAGTTGGCCTATCTTTAGTTGTGTCAAACACATAAATTCATTTATTTAAAGGCAATTATTTTAATCATGATGATTATTTATTGGCTAGATATTTTGTAGGCTATCAAAAGTACCTAGGCAGTCATGGGATTAAATTCTCTTTATTTAATGGTGAAGCTTATGTATGCTTATGCCTATTTAATTATAATTATCTACTACTCTAAATTATTCACAAATTATATATATTATGTACAATTTATCTTATTTTTGGGGGTATATGAACCATAACAAGCTGATTTTACAATAAGTAAGCAACTATTTCATAGGATGTGTAAAGAAATTTTAAGAAGTTGAGAATGAAAGGCTAGAGAATATGAGAAGAGAGGAGTTGTACTTTACAATAAGTAGTTTAATAAATCTTATTTAATCCATATAAGTAAATAAACATTCAAAAGATGATAATATTTTTAGCAAATGATTAAGAAAGACTACAATTCACATTTAGATTTAAAGATAACACAAAGTTTATCACTTTAATCTTCACAAATCCACAAAATGATCTTCTAAGACACAAAGTTATATATAAAAAAAAACTTTTTTCTAATTCACTTTGAACCAATTTCATACAAACAAAACTCAAAAATTTAAATACAAAGTTTTAGATTGCTTAAATTCTTTTGCTTTAGTAACAATTGCTATGCAAAAATTACCATCATTTAGTCATACAAGCCTACACTTATATTTATACAAAAATAGATGTCAAAATAAAATAGAAAACAACTCTTTTGAAACCCATGTGGTGTGCTAGAAATTAGGAACCATTGAGAGGAGTCTTCCTCAAATTTCTCCTATGTGTCATGCAATAACTAGTGACATGTACCACTTCTTGGTCTCATTGTTTAGATTGAACACAACTAATTTTCATGTTGGTCAACATACACTCAAGTAATTTTCTTTTACAAAATGACTTCAAGTAATGGCATTTAGCCCAGTTACTTGAGTCTTACAATTTTAAAAAGTAATATACCTTGATATCTAATTCCACTAAATGACTTTACTTGAAGTAATTAACCCGAAAAAAGTTACTTTACAAAGAATGAAAGAAAATGGATAGAATAAATAAGAATTTTTTGGAAAGAAGAGTAACAACAATTATTCCATGTCATGAACTTAGGATCTACACTTCTCTCTATATTTAATATGCTGAGACATCATCAGCTATATTATTACATCATCTAAATTTGCAAGTGATTGCCTTTCCATCTCAAATCTTAGAGTTTCTCTTTCCAACCTCCTACTATGAGCTTTCATATTTTCAAGTCTCTTGATTTCATGTTGACATTTGATTAACTCTTTTATAGATTTAACTAGGAAAAGAGTTGTGGATTTTTCCATTATTTGTTTGAACTACTCATATAACTATTTAGATGTCCTTGGAGTGTTATCAGACCAAATATTAGTGATACCAAAGAGATAATATTATAGATTCACTTTTTCATTATGAGCTTCTTCTTCTAAAGTCTTCATTTCTTCACACATTATCTCAAGAATATGCATGCAAAAAGATAGTAGATATTCTTCTTATTTTTATTTCTTTATTGATCCTTTAGGACTAATCTTCTCTTTAATCAAAAATTTCTCACTCAAAGTACTTATTATTTTGAAACTCTCTTTCTACAACTTGAAAATTCCATTATCAATCTCTATCTCCTTCATTACTGCCTTTATCTCAGCTAATTTATTTACAATATCAACATGAATACCTAGGACTTTAGGGAAGAGATTTTGAGTAGTTTTATGAATTTTCTCCATAAAATTCATTAATGAACTTAGCCTTATCTCTAGTTTCTTCCACCTTAGTTTTTACTTGTTGGCCAATTGAATCTTCTAAAAGAACTGATTGTTCTAGAACATACCTTGCAAATTTAGCAATTATTTCACACAATTTGGATTTTTTTCTTTCAGATTGGCTTGAGCAATGTTCTCCTCATTGATATTCTTAAAAAGAGTGTCAATCAAGGTCTATGTATCCTTTTTCAAACCCTATGTGGTAACTTATCCAAGAGATATCTTTGTAACTATTAAGTCACCTTTAGTGACTTCACTTTTGCTCATGTCCTTTGGTGGAACTGATAACTCTAAAAAATTCTATCCTATAGGCTCAATTATAAATTTTGAAGTTACTTTGGTTTTATTAGGCTTCTTTCCATTTATATCTAAGCCCTTCAACAACTTCAAATCGATTTATTATAGATTTATCACTTTTCTAGACTCGGGAGTTATTTGCATTGCCAACCAAGAAGAGAAATTTTTACTAGTGGAGGTGTATGTATGAATCACCATCTATTGCTAGTTATTCCTTACCACTATTTCTTAAGAATTAACTTCTTGTGAATATGGAATATATTTAGAAATAGTGGAAATAATTTGTTCAAATTTTCCCTTCTCTACTTCATTTTCTTTTATTTTCTCTACCACTTTCTTTGTAAGTTTTTCTTTCTTAGATTCTTTCTATTTTAATGCATTTATTACCTCCTTCTCAAGTTAAAATTTATTTATTATCTCAAATTCCTTCACATTTTTCTCCACTATCCCTTCTATGGCTTCCTTCTTAGGTTTAACTATTTCTTTTTAATTTTCTTGTAGTCCCTCCTGAGATAAGGTTACCTCTTCAACAGTTACCTTTTTGCGCTCATTTTCAGTGGTTGGTTGATCTTCTAAATGAGTTATAGGTGGAGAAAGAAGTGGAAAATATGGAGGGGGAGGAGGAGTAAGAACACCAATCTCATTTTGAATGGGTTTTTTATAAGGCTTGATACCATGAGACTTTAGAGGTGGCATCGGTATTGACGGATCTATGGTAGGTGAAATAGAAGAAGGAATGGTGGAAATAATAGTAGAGGTGTTAGTAGAAAAGAACATTGAATGTTTGTGAACAACTAGACGAATTGTCTCTTTATCCTTTATAGCATAATATGTGTCATCAACATTTCTCTTCAACTTCAACTTCTTTGTGGGTCATTGGCTTCTTTCTCCTTGCACTATTTCTTATCTCTTTTGACTTACATGAGTAGTTTATTTCATTAACTCTATATAGTAGCCTTTGTTGAGAAACCACGTGGAAGTCATGGATAAAACATTTGAAGTTCTATTTATAATAGTCTTAACTTAGTTTTTACCAAAAATAATTTCTAGAAGTGGGGCAATGTCTACCCTTATTACATGGTAGGCATCACTGGTTACAATTTCATCATCCTCAATGTCTTCTAGAATTTTAGCCAAATCAAAAGTATGAATTTGTTTCATAGTTAACCTACTATTGTCCTATCTTCTCACATGAAAGTCATCTCTACAATGAATCCAAAAGTCCTCAAGTGTAGGAATGTGCATAACTCAAGAGATTGTATTCTAGGCTACATGTCTATAATTAAAATTGACCCTTGCTTCAAAATGTGTCTGATTGTAATTGTGGTACATCTATTTTTATACATTATTGGCCTTGTATATGCTTAAACAGTGGTATTGACCAAAAATAATAAGAAAATAAATAGAAGGAAGGTGAGCCTTTGACTGTAAGTCATGTAATTTAACAAGCCACTTACACAACTCCAAAATAATCCACTTTTCACTGGGGTATCTTGGTAATTTGATTAGTGTGCTTGAAAAACGACCAACTTTGATGTATGTGAAGTTGAGGAACAAAATGAAAATGCTCCCAAATTAGGAAATTGCATCCCATGTTGCATTAGATACTCTCTTGTGTTTCATATCTATATTTAACTTACAAATGATTTCATAGAATAATCCATCATTCACTATCTTATAATGCTTATAGTACTTATAAATAACCAATTGAGAATGATATTCATGTATTAGATCAATTTCTATCATCTTTTTTGTATTTATCCTAGAAAAGGCTCTATTTGAAGCTACAACATATACTAGATATGAGGTCATCTTGAAATCAAAAGTCTATAATATATTACTTAATTATTGGCCCATGTTATCACTTATCTGCTTGGACCACTCAATCGTTATATAACTCCTATTGATGTCAATGACACTAATTTAAGCATACAACCAAGTTGATAAACACTTGGCATTCTTTTAACCATTAAGTATGTACAACAACTGAGTAATGCCATTTATTTCTTGAATTAAGTCTAATCTTACTATCTACTTTGGAAATATTGAATATTGTTTGTCTTTCTTAAAGTATTTTATGTTCATTGTTTTAATGCACTCCACTATTTTACTCTCCCATTGAATTTTATATTTTTCCATTTTTTCATTTAATATTTTAGATGTTGTTGGGATCTTCAGACAATAGTTAAGATATTGAACTTCCAATCTTATCACTACATTACCACTAGCACCTCTCACACTCCTAGCAAGGGAGTCATAATATTTGGCTAATGATAGGACAAATTCAAGAAGTTGAGCTAAGCTTGGGAAATATAAATCTTACATAAACCCACTATTAATCATTGCATGTATAAGTGGAGTCTTGGCTATAGCTTTGTATATCTCTAACAACTTAGTCATGGATATATGCCCCATGTATGTATCACTTATCTTAACCAGCTTAGAAGTGATACATGATTCAATAGGATACCCCTTAAACACATACTTCATCTTTGTCTCTTGTGATTTGGCTCTCTTATATTTCATTTTACTCTTCCTACTTAGCCCAAGGATTTCTTCAAGTGCTAACTTAGGGACTTCTTTAATTAAAGTTGTTATTTTTTGTACTTATACTATAGCTATTTCTTCCTCTAATCCTTTTGAACCTAAAAATTACTCTAGTTGACTATAGAAAAAACATGATAAGTGCTCTTGAAAGTTATATGATTTCTCCTACTAGTTTACAAAAAGTTGAAGAAATAAGTCAAGTTGTTGTCTCAAACAATACCTCTAAACTAGCTTTAGGATTCAAGTAGTAGAAAGTCTTGGGAACCATAAGTAGCTCATAATAAGCAATATGACATCAAAACCCCAAGTTGGTCTAGATGATCTACAAGTCTCAAGCATTCAATAATTTGGGTAGGTAACAAGTAATAGGTATGGACAACTTTGGTTTTCTCTTAGCTTGTGAGTTTGAGTTTACCTTGGCTAGTTACTTGAGGGTAGTTACTTCAGGTTTATTTAGACAAGTAACTCAGGTTGGGAAACCTGAAGTAGAATTAATAAGAAATTACAATTTTGGGTTCCACTTGGATATTTCTATGGGTTTCTCAAGATTATGGACTTTGGATTTCACTAATGCAAGCAAATTGGGTTTAAAAACTCATAGAAGTAGAAGTAATGAGTAGTTATGATTCTATACAAGTAACATGTTAAGGAAAACCCAAGTTGGTAAGACACTTTGAGAGCATTAGATTTTTTGAGGTGAGTAACTTGTGCTCAGGAACCCAAGTAAGCAATAATGGGGAACCTAGGTTTCTCATCTAGTTTCCACAGTTAGGTTTTTAACCTAGGGCTCAATCTTTGTAGTATTTTGAGGGGGGTTTCCACATACTTAGTGTTTTAGTAATTCTTACAAGGTTTTTACAAAACTACTGAAGAATGTAAAATTGATAAATATATGTAATACAAACAATCATAGATAGTATAACCTTCATGGTGGTGAATGAAAAATTATCAAAGAAAAATGAGAAGAAAATGAGCAAGATGGAAGCATAGAAACAAAGGAATAAGATATAAGTACCTTAAATGCAAATGGGTCATGAAAATTTGGATCAAAAATTTCTCTAGAGGCTTGGATAGTACAACTCAAGGTTCACAGGTGGGGTAGCTTGGTCAAACAACTTGAATGCCAAGTGAGAAATGAGGTGGAATTCATTGATATTTATATTTACCAACACATTAATGACATAAAGTGGACACATGTGAAGGAGCCACATAAGACTTTAGATTTTTATTAGGTTTCTCAGAATACTTCACTTAATTTTTCTTTTTGGAGATAAGCATCTTCAGAATCCTAAGTTGGTCTCGACTAGTGAGTAGTTTGGGTTCATAAACCTCCACTAATTTTAATTATGGCTTTGGGTAAATAAAGTTATTTCAAAAACCTAGATTATTTTATGTAGTGTTTGATGGGTTTTTGGTACTAATTTACTTAGCTTTTGATACAAAGTAAAAATACTTGGTAATTCCAATTTGAATTAAATAGTGCATCTCAAACTTATGGGACTACTTTTCTTATTGTTTATTAAGTTAAGCAGTGTAGATAACCCAAGTTGTGGAAATGAACCCAAGCACTTATCTTATTTTTGATCTTCTAGGAAATATGAGTATATGGGTTTTTCAGTAGTGGCCTTAGGAAAATGTTTCCAACCTTTTAGAGCAATTTGAAGCATCTAGAAAAAGAAAGAAATAAAAAAACTACTAAATATAAATAATTTATTCAGGGGACTAGTTTAAAAAGGACAACTAACTCACATAAGACAAAATGTAAAATTTTAAATAGGGGTAACCCAAAATTTATAAGTGTGAAATTTTGGGGACACTAGTGGGCTCCAATTGGAGACATCTTTGTTTCTATCATAAATAAGGATGAGATCCTAGTATCTCTAGTTTTGAATTTTGTCTATTCAATATAGAGTCTTTGAAAAACTCAATCACAATAAATACAAAACAAATAAACAAAAATAACTAGATTAAATAAAGACTAAAAACTTTAATTATGTGTATATAGGTGTTACCCTGCTATTTAATTCTTATAGATCTTTATGTTTTGCCCATTGAATGGTAGTGACAGTTCAATTCCATCCTTAGTAATCTAGGATAAAGTTATCTCTTCCAACAATGCTATTTATAATGAAAGGCCCTTTTCATAGTGAGTCAAATTTTCCATGCTTCCCCTTTTATTCATTCTACTTATCCCATAGGAGAACCAAGTCACCAACTTCAAACTATCTATCTTGAGCCTTTTTATCAATGATCTTCACTTTCATTTGAAGATAAATCAACATGCCAACAACTTGAATATGAATTTATTATATTTCAATGAGAAACATGTTCCTCTTATCAAGTGAGTCTTAATAATTCACATCTTCAATAGCTTTGGACAATTACAAAGTAGGCAACTCTATGGTGATTGGTATCTCAACATTTATTCCAATTAACAACTAAAAAGGTGACATACCAATGGATGTTTTGGAGTGATCCTATTATCCCACAGTGCATCAAACAACTTCTTGTTCTAGGTTCATTGATTATTATCTGCCAACTTATGAATGATGGTCATCAAGTTCTTATTACTTGATTTGGCTTGACCATTTCCTTGAGGATAGTGATTTGAATCATAAAGCAAGTATATTCCATTTGAGTAATAGAAATTAATTAGTTTCAGTAAGGAAAAAGTGGTTGTATTGTCTTTTAATATCTTATGTGGAAACCAATCCTTACTATAATGTTCTCTTTGATGAAATCACATACAACATTAGAATATGAATGCTTGACAAGAATGACTTCTACCCACTTGTTGAAGTAATTAGTTGTAGTCAAAACATATCAATTTTTGGCACTTGAGGAAAGATTTATCATGCTAAAAAATTCCATGCCCCACTAATATAATGGTTCACTAATTATAACTAGTTTTAATAGAAATGATATCAAATTTACATGTCCCACAAAGTGCTGACATGCTTGATACTTATCAACCCAATTAGAAGCATCTTCAAAAAGTTTAGGCCAAAATTACCTTGCTCATAAAATTTTGGGTGTCATGACCCTCGCTAAGAAGTGATCACCACATGATTTATCACAATATAACTCTATTAGTCTCATTTTCTACTATTTATCCATACAATAAAGGAATGCACCATCAATTTCTCTTTGGTATAAACCATTATCTCAAAGGACATAATATTTTGACTTCATCTTGATGGTACATTTTTCCTTCTATATCAGATCAGCCAGAAATTCTCCATAAGTTAGGAAGTAAGCAATCTTGTTATATGATTCATCAACAAGATCAATAAAAAGCACCATAGATAAGTTTTCATCTAATTCATCTTGAAGTGAAGGTACTACCATATCTATGTCATTAATTTTTCTCTCTATCATCAACTAGAACAAGCCTCTCCCTCTCATTAGCTCTATTGGTTTGATATTGAGATCAAACTCTTGCACATTAGCTACCCAAGTGCTTCTCAGTAATCCTAGTTCCTACTCTTATAGAATTGATTTTACTATAGTGTCAAGTACATAGACTTTAGTATGAGAAGACAAAATGTAGTACCTAAAAACTTTGCATGCTTTGACTACAAAAAAGGTGTGTTTCTTCATCTATGAATACTTCAATTAATATCTTTTCAATGGTTGGCTCATGAAAGCTATTAGGGATTCAATACCCTCATCATTATTTTATAAGAGTATGGCTAACATAGTATGCTTAGAAGAATAAAAATAAAGATTGAATTCTTTAATAAAATCTAGGAAAACCAACACTAGAGCTTTAGCTATAGCTACTTTAAATCTTTCAAACACCAACTTACCTTTAATATTCCATTTGATGTCTTGCCTCTTTTTCATCATATCAAAGATGTGGTGAGTTAACTCAGCAAAATTAGGAATGAATCTTCTAAGGAAATTGACCTCACCAAAGAATGGATGCACTTCTTTCTTAGATTTAGGCATAGGTAAAATAAATAACTTTGACTTAATCTAGATCAATATTTATCCCCTTCTTTTTAGACAATGTGACCAAGGAGTTTTCCTTTAGTCACAACAAATATCAATTTCTTGTGATTCAAATAAATCCCATGTCTCCTATATTAAATAAGAACTTCTAGATCAGTGAAGTGATTACCTCTTTTTTTAGATAAAACTATAAAGTCATCAAGGTATACCACAATACTCTAGTCCTTTAGATAAGAAAATGCCAGATCCATTTCTGATTGAAAATTTGCTCCAACATTGATAATCCCAAAAGGCATCTTCTAATAAGTAAACATTCTCCATGGCATTGTGAAAGCTATTTTGTATTGATCTTCTTCAACCACTTTTATTTGATTGTTCCCTAAAAATCCATCCAATATAAATAACATATTTGAACTAGTAATTACTTGTAAGATGTGATCTATGATTGGAAAGAGGTAATTATCTTTTAGAGAGGCTTGATTTAGATTGTGAAAATCAATACATAAGCATATTTCTCCATTTTTCTTTCTCATTATAATAATGTTATCTAACCATGCTAAGTGATGAATTGGGTAGATGATCTCAACATCAAGAAGCTTTTGTATTTCAATGTACATTGTACCTGAGATAGTTTGGTTATGGTGACATAACTTTTGCTTGAAAAACTTTATTTCTAGCTAAAGTGGAATATAGTGTTGTACTTCATCTAGCTAGAAGGTCTTCAAGTCTTTGTATGACTAAGCAAACATGTCAATGTATATTTGATAATCTTAACAAATGATTCCTTTTCTTATTAAGAGCAATATTTGCCAATGTTTACCATCATACACTTTTCTTTACTACCTAGATTAATCTATTGTACTTATGGAGAGGAACTATCACCATATTCTTTCTTTTTCTTGAAAACCTAATCATGCTTGTCAAAGAATTATTCTAAATAATCTAACCCTTTAGGGATTTTATTTCCTTTCAATTGAATATATATTGACTATTAGTAATCTTAGGGTCACTAATACCTATTTTCATTTGGCATGGGAATGAACTACTTCTTTTAAAGTATAGTTCCTCAAATTTTTCTTGTTGTTGAAGGAATGTAGCTATTTTCTTGTCATCACTGAAAACATGCCACTGGTCAACATTATCCAAGACCTTTGGACAATAGACCATCTCTACTTTATATTTATCTTCTCAAAAAAGTGTAGGCTAATGATCTAGCCTAAGTAGAGATACATTAAATGCAAGTGAATCAGCTCTAGAGTTTTGATCATGAGGAACTAAGTTGATTGAGAAGACCACAAAATAAAGTGTTTCACTCAAAACATGATCACGGTAGTGCCTCAACTTATCTTTCTTCACTTGATATTGGCCATAGATTTGTCTTACTATTAACTCAACATCACTTTGTGCTTTTAGGAGTCTTACTTCTTTTTCATTTGCTTGTTCAATTCCTAATAGAATTTCTTCATATTTTGCTATGTTTATAATGTTTTCAAACATGAGGTTGTAAGATTAAGGGAATATTTTATCATCAGGTGATATCAATACTACCCTTACATCAGATCTAAGAAAACTATAGCTACCATCAAATTCTAGCATCCATATCTTATCTTCTTCTTCCTCTACTTCCTCTAGTCCTTATATCTCCTTTCCAAATTTTAGGTAGTAGAATCCATTTTCTGATTCTTCAAAATTAATCTGTGACCTTGGATCATTAGACTTAGAAACTATAAACATAGACTTCTTTTCAGGGTCTAGTTTTTAATTTACTCCTTTGATTGGAATATGATCACATGACCAATCCATCTTGATTTCTCCACCCAGATCCTTTCATAGGTTTTTTCTTAGCAACATTTCATAAGAGACATGAATATCTACTACTAGAATTATCATTTTGAATCTTTTATCTAGGAAATTTGATAGGATAGCTTAGGCATATTTGATTTATCCAATTAGGGGAACTTGTCTCTCTATTGAGTAACATATACCTATTATCTTAGTCAAATTGAGGCTGATGGCATTAACTACTTTAGTTGGTATAACATTATCTAAAGCCTCAGAGTCTAAGATATAATTTCTTAAATTGAACCCATTGATCAGGAGAGAGATATAGAATGGCTATATCCTTTCAGATGTGGAAGAAGATGTGGGAGAAGTAGTTGTGGCATTGTTATAAGAAATACATTGTTTGGTAGTAGGCAAGATACCTTTAGAGGCATTGGTTAAACTATTTGACTATTTACTTTGAACTTGTTGACTAATTTAATCAACTGATCTAGATAAGACCTCAATTACTTAGCTTCTAACATTTAAATTTTGGTTTTTTTATGTGATAAATTATGTCAAAAGAGGGGATGGATGTAGATAGGGTAGGATTAGCTTCAGAAGTATGAGTTACTAGCTTATGAGCTTGAGAAGAAGAAGCTATATACTTATCTTTTGGATATAGAGAAGAAGTTAGAGGACTACCTATTTTAAGAATGCTTACATCCGATCTATAAAATCCTTTCTCTTATTATTTGGAAGGTTTTTCACCATCTTTTTGAATCTATGACCTTATAAACACTTAAAAAAAGTGACTATGATCTTTTAATACTTATTCATAATCACTTTTTGATTGATATTCAAGATATCCTATGTTGGAGTCACCAACAAGATCTACAAAGTCATCTTCATCAACAATACTTTGATGAGTATTATTAGTCATCTAATATTTTCATTCATATCAACATGATTTTTGGGAGCATCATCAATTGCTAATATTTGTATAGGATCAATAATTTAGTTCATGTTCTAATTATTAAAATTGTGTGTAGGTGCATTCATAGTAGGAGCAACATGAGTACCTTGAGAAATTTTTCTTTCAACTTGTATAAATTCATTAGACAACTTATATAATACAGTATCAATGGTCTGTAATATGTTTGAAGTAGATTATTCACCCTTAGAAGTTGTTTTCTTGATTTTTTTAGCCATCATCAAGTCATCTTCAACCTCTGTAGAAAGATTTTGTGCTACTACTAAATCAGTCAAACATGGTTAGTGTAGTTGATAGTTGACCCCTGGTAACTAGGCATTAGTGAAGAATCATTTTTTTTATTATCTCTAATGGCTAGGGTAGCTTGAGGAATTTTATAGACTAATCTATTGAACTTGGAAATAAAATCTCACATGTGCTCATGTGGTTCCTTTTGGAGCTATGTCAATTATGTAAGAAATATATGTGAATATTTTATAGATTTGAATCTCTTTTCAAACTACTCATGCATGGTGGCCTAATTAACTATTGTGTGAGGAGCCAATGATTAAACCATTATATAGCTAAGTCATGCAAGGTCTTAATGAAAAGTCTGACTAAGATATCTTCATGTTTAATGCTAATTACTCCATAAGATACAAATAAAGTGACCAAGTAGTCATCCATATTTTGTTTTCCATCACCTGTGAACTTCAAAAAAATATTTCTTGATCCCTTTGGTAAGTCATGAAGAAGAGGAGTAAAATTTAGTGGGTAATCACTGACCCTAAGGGATGAGAAGTGGTTGGACCATTTTTTTGAGAATAAGGAATTGAGGATTGGTAGATTAATTATTCCTAAATAATTATGATGTAGATAATTCATAGGAGTTTGTGCTTGTCTCATAGGTGAGAGACTAGCTCTTCATGTTCTGGCTTGAACAAGAAATCTAAAATTGAATAGCTCTTGCATTTTAAAGAAATCATCTATTTAGCCTTGATCTCTCCTTACTTTGGTAAAAGGTCAATTCATGAATTTGAAGTGCAAAATTTCCTTTGAGTATTTCTCAAGTAATTTAATTTTATAGTTAAAAACTTAGGTGATGGTTAATTAACATACAATGAGTTCAATATAAACATGGTGTTAAATAAAACGTAGCTTCTAGACATGTAGTAATCTGATGAAAAGTGACACCTCTATTTTTATAAAGTGGAGTTAACTTCAATAAGGATAAGATTTACTCAGAGGTACATGACTTACTTTTCATGCAACACTTAAGATGAATAGTTCAAAAAGTACGTAAATTTTTTAAAAACTGACACTTAACTGTGTCTATCTTAACTTGGAAAAATAATCTATTTTTAGGTTTTGGGTGTTTAGTTCTTCATTCCCTAATGGAGTCAACAAAAATTATTGGCTAGATATTTTACAAGCTAACAAAAGTAGTTAGGTAGTTATAGGATTAAATCCCCTTCATTTAATGGTGAATCTCCTATATGCTTATGTCTATTTAATTCTAATTATCTACTGCTTTCAGTTTTTCACAAATTATATAGATTATGTGCAAGTTATCTTATTTTTGGGGGTATTAATTTAATCACAAAGTTCATGAACCATAATAAAGTGATTTTGCAACAAGTAAGTAGCTATTTCAAAGGATGTGTAAAGAAATTTTGTGAAGTTGAGAATGAAAGACTAAAACATACAAGAAGAGAGGAGTTGTATTTTACAATAAGTATTTTTATAGATCTTATTGAATTCGTACAAGTAAATAAACATTAAAAATATGATAATATTTTTAGAAAATGACTATAAAAGATTGGAAATCACATTTAGATTTAAATATAACACATTTTTTTCCATTTTAATATTCACAAATCCACCAAATGATATTTTGAGATAAAAAGTTCCATAAAAAATAACTTATTTCTCATTCACTTTGAACCAATTTCATACAAAAGAAAAATCTAAAATCTAAACACAAAGTTTTAGATTACTTAAATTCTCTTGCTTCAATTATAATTACTATGGAAAAATTACCATTTTTTAGGCATGCAAGCCTATAGTTATATCTATATAAAAATATATGCCAAAATCAAATAAAAAATAACTCCTTTGAAACCCAAGTGTTGTGTTAAAAACTAGGAAACGTTGAGATGAGTCTTCCTTAAAATTCTCCTGTGGCATGCAACAAATAGTGACATGTAGCGTTTCTTGGTTCTCATTGTTTGGATTGAACACAACTATTTTGAATGTCAGGTAGCGTTCACTCAAGTAATTTGCTTTTACAAAATGACTTCAAGCAATGGCATTTAGTCTAGTTTCTTGAGTCTTACAATTTTACAAAGTAATATACCTTGACAAGTAACTCCACTAAATGACTTTACTTAAAGTAATTACCCCTAAAAAAAATAATTTACAAATAGAATGGAAGAAAATAGAAAGAAGAAAGAAGAAATTATTAGAAAGAAGATTAAAAACAACTGATGAGCTCAGAATATGGCTCATTATTGACATGTTATTTCCATCAATTCATCTCTCTAATGGATATTATCTTATGCAAATCATAGATTGTTAGATAGTTATTACATGGAAAGTAGATACTTATCTTATTTATATTGAAGTAAAGAGTAAACCTTTATTTTGTCATTAATGTCTAATACATAGCATGTTTTAGTGATTTTTGTTGTAAAGAATGCTCAGGAAGAAGACACAAGGGATGTGTAGTGAAAGTTCAATTTTGATCTCCATCTAGCAAAACTACAAACACACAAAATGTTTCTACAAACGCTGCAAGCTTGTCTCTATAGACTCCATAGGCTTGTTTCTACGGACTCCACAAGCTCATTCATACCAACTCTACAGGGTCAATTTCATGGATTTTGTAAAGACAAAGCTACAAATAGGGAAGCTGGTAGCCAGATAAGATGAGAGAGAATCATTCCAACTGGAGTCAAATGAAGAAAATACTCACCTACTATTTTGTAGGATTTTATTTTGATAAAGTTGTATATATTTAGATCTTAGGAATATTATAGGATATTATATCTATTTCATCAGAATAATTAGATCTCTTGGAAATCCAATCTCTTATTTTTAGATGAGTGGATCGACCAAGGAATCCTATCTCTTTGCATCCTATTTTGAGTTGATTATATTAGAATAAAATGTAAGACTTGTTTTATGAAAAGGAGAGTAGATGAAAGATATGTAGAAGCATATTACAAATTTTAGATAGATTATAATCATTTCAATTTTATGAATTATCACTTCAGTTTCCAACATTGATTAATCTTTGTTCATAAGTCTGATAGGAGCAAGGGCCCACTTTCCTTAAAACCAAGAATTGTGTATGGTATTTGTGTTATGCTATATTAACTCTTTGTTATAACTAATCAGAATCTTGATAATGTTTGCATTCATTCATAAAACATCAAAACAAATTCATAGTTCAAAAGGCATTTCCTTATTCCAAAGTCATTTCCTTTCTAAGCAAAGTGTGTTTTCTTTTACAGAAAATGTGTGAAGCAAATTTTCTTTTTAAGTTAAACATCTCCATTTCCACGCAAGATTAAATAGGAGTGTGATTTTACTTTCAATATAAAGAGTGGATTCATTTGATTAAATAGTTACATCTTTTCCTTTTTAGCAAAAGAGTGAATCAAGTAGTTTAAGACACATTTATTTCATTAGTCAAAGTGAAAATAGGACCATCAAACACCCCCAGAAGTAGACTTATAAATCTGCCATCCTACACATTACTGTAGATAGATTTGGACACCAGCCCTGGTTGATAAGACATTAATTGAATATTGATTAAATGAAGAGTTGAATGACACTCATCATTTATGGCACCATTGTCAAGGAACAAGGTGTTAGTAAGGTCATAATTATTAGTCTAGAGTAAAAAATAGATTTTTTTTAATAAAAACCCTAAAATCAAAAAATACTAATAAATTTATGTACCATCTTAGAGACTCTAAAGGATGATTCATCCCAAAATTACCACCAAAAACACAAGTTGAAACTCCTTCAATATCTCTGAGTAGTGAACCAGAAGTTACGAGTGAAACCTATCTACAAGAATCTTCAAAAAATTGGATAGAAACTAAGCCATTGCCATAAACAAGCCCCAAAGGACATATTACTTAGGATCAATCTCTTATAGGAAGACATTATTCATAAATTGTTAAGGACTTAGAAGAAGCATTTCAAAAATCCATAATTGAAGAAAATTTTGTGAACTTTGAACAACCCATAACTGATACCACAAATATTTAGTGGGAAGATCATCCAAAATTTGAAACATCATCAGAATAAGAAAATATGTCTCTCTAACATTAACAACTTGCACAACTAGGAAGGAATTTTTCCTTTCCTATTATTGTAGATCCTAATGATCAAACCCTCATGAAAAATATTTCACTAGCTAATTTGCCAAATTTCTAGGGAATATCTATAGAAGATCCTAATCAATTCCTATTTGAGTTTAAAGTACTATGTCAAACCTATGATTACAAAACAGATAGCCAAAAATAAAAGCTATTTCCCTCCACACCTAAAGATGCAACTATGAGATGGTTCATGAGTTTACCTGGTCATTCTATTAGAAAATGGGATGACATGCAGCTAGAATTCTTAAACAAATATCAAGATTACTACTGAGTGTGAGAAAAAAGAGGATTTCTTCAAAATCAAATAGAATGAGGATGAATCTTTAGAGGATTATTTGGATAGATTCATGTTCACTCATAAAAGAAGTAATTATCCACTCACTAAAAAAGTTTAGAAATTAGTTTTCTTAAAAGGGTTGGATGAAGATACTAGAGATGCCTTAAATCTGATGGGAAGTAGAGATAAATAAGTTGGCTTTCAATCAAATTTATGAGCTTCGTACCAACTACTCTTAAATAAATCCTAGAATTAGGAGAAGAAGGTTTGGAAAATCTAATGAAGTGGGTAAGCTAATGGAAGAATTTGCCAATCTAAAGTCAAATATTCTTGTTACACTAAATAGTACTTTAGATGGCCTTCAAGCTAAGGCAAATGCAACAAAACCCTTAGCAATCTACTATCCTAAGTGCAGATAAAAACATGCCCTTAGAGACTGCCTCTAAATAAAACTAATGTTTCATCATGTGGTATCTATGATGTAACATATCATGATACCAAACATTGCACCCATTTGCCTGTTTTAAAAAATCAAATGAAAACACACAAGTCCAGTCTATTAAAGAAGTAAATTATATCCAAAGGCAAAATTTTACCCCACAAAACTAGGCTCAAGGATAGTTTAATGCAAGAAGCCTAGTTAATCCATGGATGGCACCATGGAATGTTTTAATTCCTTCACCTTTTTGGAATCAACTCCAAATTACATCAATCCAAAATCCATGGGTAGAACAAGACTGGATGCCAACACTCCCATGGATGGTCTTATAGTCACAACCACAATAACAATGGGTACCACAACAACAATGGATGCCACAACAATATAAACAATGGAATCCATAGTGGAACCCATAGCAAAAATTCACTTAACCAAGAAGACCACTTCAATAACAAACTATAATGCCACCACTAGTTATTCAGCAACAAGGACAAATCAATCAACCTTCAATGGTTGCATAACCAATAACAAATCCAAAAAATAAACAACCAACACTTGTTTATGTTAATGAACAGGAAGAGACAATGAATGTTGGATCTATTGATTGTTTGGACATACATTTAAGATCAGGAAAAACTATACAAAAACCTCCAGTTCTCATTTCTGAGATACCTAATGAAAAAGAAAAAATAGAATCATCTCAATTAAACACTAGAGAAATCGAACTCAAAATGAGCCCTAAAGCAAATAAAGAAAACACTACTACACTAGTAGTTCATTTTCCTAAAATATTAAAATAAATTAATATTAAACTAGAATCAAACTTGGTCCATGAGTTTCAAAAGATTAATATTAAGGTACCCCTACTACAAGCTATTAGGTATATCCCTGAATTAAATAAGATCATCACAAACTTTTGTATCAAGACACCTGGGAGGAAAGCAAAATATCCAAGAACCATTCATGTTGATGAAAAAGTTTTTGATTTATTAGTAGGAAAACTATTAGTTCCAAAATATGTAGAGCCAGGAAGCCTAGTGATCACAGTCACAATCAGAGGTAAAGAAATTCCTAACGTCTTGGTATATTTGGGAGTAATAATAATTTTATGACAATTGATACTCTCTATACATTATCTCTTATGAGAGTGTAATGCACAACTACCATTATTTAAATGGTGAACCAATATATAACTAAACTATAAGGGACTATAGAAAATGTTGAAGTACTAATAGAATCTTGGGAATATCCAGTAGATTTCATGGTCTTGTAGCCTAAAACAAAGAATCTAAGATATCTCATAATCCTAGGTAGACCATGGTTAGCTACAATAACAACATTAATTAATTGTAGGTTAGGAGATATGAATATTTCTTATGGGTTAAAATTCAAATGCATCTCTTTGTATCTTTCTACAAAACCATCAACAAATCACATACAAGAACTTTGGGTGGATGAATCATACAACACATCGAACAACATTTCCTCCTTAGCTATGATCATAGTTAAAAAACACTTGAAATAATTGAATGAAAACATATACCCAAAATATATGGACTATACCAATAAGAAATCTATAGACTCTACCAGTTTAAAAGCTATAGACTCTACTAGTCTGAAAGCTATGGACTTTGCTAGTCTAAAATCTACAGACTTTGCTAGTTTAGAAACTAAGGACTATCTCAGTTTAGGATTCTTGGGTCAGACAAAATATTATAAAACCTTCACTTCTACTTTTTATATTGTTTCCTCACCATATGATCATGGATTGATTTAGGAAAGTGTGTGGAAATTGGTAGAATAACAACATACTCATTTCTTATATGCATTTCATTGTTCTTTAGCAAGATTGATTCCTCTTAGAGAAGAGTTTGTTGATAATGTAACAATGTTTCATAAGCTACTTCCTCATCCATGTCCTTTGAACTCATTGATTAGTGAATTCAAGTAAATATAATCCAACTACCTAGGCACAAAATCAATCATGGTATTACCTATAAATATTTTGAACATCAATAGTTGGTTAATAAATGAAGAGGAAGATCAACTCTTTGAAGTACTAGAAAGATATACCAAGGCTTTTGCTTGAGATTATACTGACATGAAGGGAATTCACCCTAGAATATGTACTCATCATATTTATACAAAATCTATCAAACCAGTCAGACGAACATAAAGAATAATAAACACAAAATTAAAGGAGATAGTCAAAATAGAGATCCAAAAATTGCTGGAAGTTGGGTTTATTTACCCCATCTCAGATAGCAAGTGGGTTTCACCCCTGGTAATTGTGCCAAAAAAAATTAAGGGAATGTATAGATTATAGAGAATTAAACAAAGCAACACTAAGATATTAGTTTCCTCTACCTTTCATTGATCAAGTTCTTAACAATTTAGTTGTAAAAAGATATTTTTATTTCTTGGATGGGTTTAGTGGGTATAACTAGATAATGGTGGTAGATAAAGATCAAGATAAAACCACATTCATCTACCCTTGGGGAACTTTTGCTTACTAATTACTCCTATTTAGACTCTATAATGCTCCAACAACCTTCTAAAGAGTAGATCTAAAAATATTCTGTGACCTTATAAATGATTGTGTTGAAGTATATATGGATGATTTCACCATTCATGGTGGAACTTATGAAGAGGCTCTTACCAACTTAGAAAGAGTATTGATTAGATGTGAAGAACATCAATTATCTTTGAGACATGAGAAATGTTTCCTAATGATGGATAAAGGAATAGTGCTGGGACACCATATTTCTATAAAAGGCATTCATGTAGATCCAAATAAGGTTGAAATAATCTCCAACTTATCCATCCTACAAACACAAACTAAAATTAAGAGTTTTTTAAGACATGTTGATTACTATAGATGTTTCAAAGATAATTTTAGCCAAATAGTTACCCCTATATTTGCCTTGCTTAAAAAAGATAGTATATTTGAATATAGTGATATTTTCTAGTAAGCCTTTGAGACCATCAAAGCTAAATTCATTATTGCTCTAATATTGAGAGGACCAGATTAGACTCATCCATTCTATATATACATAGATGCTTCCAATACAACAATAGGAGCAGTCTTTAGACAAAAGGATGAAGAGGATAACATATATGCTGTACATTATATTAGCAAAAACATGACACCTACTGAAAGAAACTACACCATAACTAAGAGAGAATTCCTAGCTGTAGTCTATGTAATTAACAAATTCAAACATTACATAATAGGCTACAAGGTATTTATCTATATAGAACATTAAACTATTAGATATCTTACCAAAAAATCAATTGTGGGAGGTAGGATTATTAGATGGTTGTTGTTCTTACAAGAATTTGATGTTACTATTTTAGATAAATCAGGGAAGTCTAATGGGGTTGTTGATTTCTTGTCAAGAATGAACACTACAGGTAAGGAAGAACCAGTGGAAGATAACTTTCTAGATGAACAATTATTTGATATTTAATCAAAATCTCTATGGTTTGATGACATAGCTAATTACCTCACCATAGGGAAGTTTCCTCTATAATTTTCACCAAAAAAAAGAAACATTTAATCAAAGAAAGTTCTTTTAAATGGATTAATAGAATGCTATTCAAACTTGGACCTAACCATGTGTTTCACAAGTGTGTGACAAATTTTGAAGCTTATGATATCATCTTAGCTTGTCATGATGAACTAGGAGGAGGTCATTACTTAGCTCAATGAACCATACACAAAATCCTAGGAGTAGGATACTATTGGCCTCACCTTCATCTGCAAGTAAAAAGATATGTCAAACACTGTGATACTTATCAGGGAATTAGATAGCCTACTCTTTTAATAGAGATGCCTCTACACCCTCATCCTCAATTCATTTTAGAACCATTTGAGAAATGTAGAATTGATTTTATAGGTCCAGTGGATCCTCTTCTAGAGGAAAAGAGTATCTCCTAGTATGTATAGACTATGTGACCAAGTGGGTGGAAGTGGAAGTATTAACTCATGCAAGAGAAGAGATGGTATTTGATATCTTATATTTCAAAATCATGCAAAGATTTTTTTCTCTAAGGGAGATAGTCTCAGATCAAGGACTATAGTTCATGTCAAACATGATAAATCACTTCATGCAAGTATATCAAACTCAACACATAAAAATATCTCCATACCATCCATAGGCTAATGGGCAAGTTGAAGTCACCAACAAAGAACTGAAAACCATTTTAACCAAGGTTGTTAATTCTAATAGAAAAGATTAGGTAGATAAGATACCAAAAGTTGTTTGGGCCTATAATACTACTTGGAAAATAACAAATGGATTTTCACCTTATGAATTGGATTATGGTAAGAATCCCTTATTCTCTATTGAATTTGAATTATAAACTTTGAAAATAGTTGTATAAGTAGGGATTGAATCAAAATAAATACAAAAAGAAAGACTCTTACAACTTAATCAACTTGATGAGATGAGGATGGAAGCACTACAAAGAACTAAATTGGTACAACATCAAATAAAAGTTTGGCATGATTCACATATCAAGTAATGAAAATTTTAGAAAAGAGATTGGGCACTATTGTTTAATTCCAAATTTCTATAGTTTAAAAGAAGACTACAAATGAGGTGGTTGGGACCTTATTAGATTGAGGAGGTCTTTCTAAATAATTTTGTTAAGTTAATACCTATCAATGTTAGTAGAAGAGCTATGTTAGTCAATGGACATAGATTGAAGCTTTATCATAAAGCTCTCAATAAAGAAGAATTTGTTCAAAAGGTAAAAGATCAAGTAGTTATTTTGGAGGACTCTGCTTCTTCTAGATAACCTACTCCTTGATGATCCTACAAACAAACTATATATATATATATATATATATATATATATATAAAATGAAAATCTTTCCAGGGACACTATTGACAATGCATACCTAGAAAACTAGTTTGCTAGCTGGCTATGTATTACAAAAAGGGCTTTGGATAGAAAATCAGCAATGGCTAGCCAAAGTGCAAAAACAAAATATATAAAAAAACAAAAGACAATCTCATCATGTCACTATGATTGGTCTTCTCCATGCAATAAAAGTTATTCTTTCAACACCTATTGGCTAATCTATGCAAACTTATTTATGTAGGACAAATGGCAAGTAAAGAATAAATCTAAGGTCAAAAGGAAGTGAGACATATATTTTATTTATTTATGTTTAGTTAACTAATTATATTTGATTTAATTAATATTTATTCTAAGGAGATGACCCAAACTTAATCCTTCTAAAATAGAATGACATGACACATACCATAATGGATAAGCATGCAAACAAGATGACAAAGGTGTATGTCTACATCATGATGACCTATGCAGCTTTGGTACAATCAATTACATCATTAATAATTATAATGATAGGGACATCATAAAAGGGGTTCTAAATGAAATGATGAATAACTGTCACCATCAACATACCACGTCATCATTTCATATAATTTTTAATAATTTGATAAAATGGCTAGCACACTCCATAGAAATGTGAGGTCCTAAATTGTATAAAGTAATCTTGTTAAACTATAGACTCATGAAGTTGTGGAGTTTCACACAAAACATTTCATTTTTATATATCCTTAGTGATTATTGCCTATAGATTTCAATAGAAGCTGGTCTAAACCCTAATCTGAGTTAAATAGAGTTGTCTATAAATTTGAATAAAAATGAGACAAAAAATGAGATTAAGCCAAAAAATGCAGTAAAGCTTCACAAAGACAAAGCTTTTATGGTAGTGTTTAGAGAAAATAGCTAGCTACCTTTCATTGAAAAGATCCAAGGTTTATAGGAAACAATGGTAAGAGAATTCATCACTAATCTCACACCTGAGTTTTTAGTTGTTAAAGGCATTGTTATTCCTGTTTCAACTCGAATTATAAGTGAAATCATATAAGTTCCAGAAGAGGGAAAGAGAGAGATAGGCAAAATTCTATTTAGTGATTTAATTATTTAGTTTAATGGTAATGAGTATATTGGGACTTCATGTCTAATAGATTCTAAGGGAAAATAAAAAAGGATTCATATAAATTCACTTCCTAAACCTTGGAAATCTGTAGCCAAGTGGGTACTCAAGTATTTCATTTGTGAGGCGAAAAACAATATTTTAGGAGGAGACACCATGAAAATATTAATACAGCTTAAGTATGGGAGACAAAACCCTCATTAAAAGATTAACCTCCCATCTTTCTTATATGGTGCCCTTCAAATTATGACTATAACTCTTAATGCTGCTCTTAGGCACCATGGCCTTATTCGCCTAATTATCCAACATCACTTCCTTCAGCAAGGACAAGAGGTCTGGGAGGAATTTAAGAATAGTGTAACACAACAATTTCCAAATCTTCCTACATAAGAAACCTTAAATTTACCATAGGAACATTCATCAACACCTACTACATCATTTGAGAAAATAACTACAAAGAAGAAATCACATATTTTAGTCTCAAGATAAATCCTTTCTTATTTTTCTTCAAGAATAATCATAAGGTCTCAAATCCCTATAGTTTCAAAGTTCCCACAAGAACCTTAGGAATCTATAGTGCAACCAATTCCCTTGTCAGGAAGAAGAAAATTGAAATGAAAGGATGATATAGAACTTGAAAAGACTGAGGGTTTGATGGTTGAAAAGAAAAGATAACTAAGTGTAGCTCAAAGAGTGACAAAAAGAAGGATAAGGTTAATTCTGATAGATGAAGATGAACAAGAGGTTGTAGACATTCTAGATAGTCTTAAAAAGGTATATCATTCCCCAATACATCAAAGTATCCCTAAAACTATAGATGTTGAAGAAACTCATTTCAAAAGGAACTCTCCAATCATAATATAGGAGCCAATTCTAGGAGAAAAACCAATCATGGTAGAAGAATCAAGTATGACAGAATAACCACATGTTTTAGTTGAAACTACAATGAATAAAGGAAAAAATATATGTAAAAATGAAAAAGGAGAGTCATCTAATCTAAATGATCCTATTATGCAGTTAACCTTGAAGCTTTCTCAAGCTCAAGCTGTAGAGTAATAATGAACAACTGACATTACTAACTTGATCAATCAATTGTAGAATAAGGATCATCTCAACTCATTGTTGGTGCAAAAATTAGACACAACATTTGCCAATAATGCAACAGAAGTTAAAAAATTAAAAGAAATAATAAAAAAAAATGAAAGTGAGCAAATAGACCTCTATATATATGTAGAAAATTTTAAGGAGAATAGAAGATTAGAGAGTTTGGCAAACTCTTCCAAAGCACCTTCTAATGTTGCACCTTCTCCTCCTAAGGTATTTTTTGACCAAAGTTGTCAAACAAGTTGTCCAGGTATTCCTACCTTACAAATGCTAATTCAAATTGAAGAAGAATATTCCACAATCAAACAAAAAAATAAAGTTATAACTTCTTCAAACAAAATATTGGAAAATGAAAAGAGAGAATTAGAAACTAAGGTCCAAGATGTAGAAGAAAATTTTCAAGATGCATGCAAATTAGGGGAATCTATTTTGGCATGTCGGAATCCTTCTCTTGCATATAGTTTATTTTTATTTGAATAATTTTATAGATGGTAGATTTTGAGGATCTCTTGTCATCTTCCTTACAAGATTTTACAACCGACAATATTTTTGGAAGTTTTTTATAGTGCCAAACTTGATCAATAGAATTTGCTTTGTGAGTTTTATTTGCATGAATTAATCATAGGAAACCATGATCACAATAAGTTCTTGATAAACATTCATGTAGGATAAGTTCAATTGAGGGCATTGCATTATACGTTCAAAAATCAACTAGCATGAAAAAGAAGATTTGAGGAGTATACAAATCATGTGAAGACTACAAGATTGTGTATTAGACCAGCCTTTCCTATCCCTAGATTGATCAAAAAGAATTTTAACTATGCTTGTTTAAGTGATGAAGTTAAAACTCATTATTTACAAGATTTATATGATTGTGTTGTTTCTTTTGACTTGTTTTCAAGATAGAGTTTTGATTCAATGGTGATTGCAAGTGTGAAAAGGTGGGACCAACTTTTAGTGCCTCTTAAAAGATGAGAGGTCATGTCTCCAAATAACTTAAGATGGAGTATGAGGAGAGTTACCTCAATTTTTTAAATCTTAATAAAGGTAAAAAACTCTAGGGGAGAAAAGAAATGGATTGGCATGAGATATATACCCCCTTTGTTGATCATACCTATTCTAGGATGGCAGAGTTGGGTTCCACAATTAGAGGAGAAATTCAATATATGGAAACAAATGATTCAAGAATATTAGGGGTTTATAAGCAATTTAAACAAACATTTAATAAATGAATTTGATGACTATGATTTGAGTCAGAGTTTGAAAAGTAGATGCAAGAGCTACAAATGTAAATGAATGTTTGCAATAGGACTTGAAAAAGGTAAAGCTTATGGGAGATGATGAGCTCAGAATATGGCTCATTATTGACATGTTATTTCCCTCAATTCATCTCTCTAAGGGATATTATCTTATGCAAATCATAGATTGTTAGATATTTATTATATGGAAAGTAGATACTTATCTTATTTATATTTAACTAAAGACTAAACCTTTATTTTGTCATTAATGTCTAATACATAGCATGTTTTAGTGATTTTTGTTGTAAAGAATGCTCAAGAAGAAGACACAGGGGATGTGTAGTGAAAGTTCAATTTTGATCTCCATCCAGCATAACTACAAACTCACATAGAATGTTTCTACATACTTTGCAAGCTTGTCTCTATAGATTCCATAGGATTGTTTTTATGGACTCTGTAGGCTCATTCATACCGACTCTACAGGGTCAATTTTATGGATTTTGTAAAGACAAAGCTACAAATAGGGAAGCTAGTAGATAGATAAGATGAGAGAGAATCATTCCAACTAGAGTCAAATGAAGAAAATAATCACCTACTATTTTGTAGGATTTGATTTTGATAAAGTTGTATATATTTGGATCTTAGGAATATTATAGGATATTATATCTATTTCATCAGAATAATTAGATCTCTTGGAAATCCAATCTCCTATTTTTAAATGAGTGGATCGACAAATGAATACTATCTCTTTACATCCTATTTTGAGTTGATTATATTAGAATAAAATGTAAGACTTTTGTTATTAAAAGGAGAATAGATGAAAGATATGTAGAAGCATATTACATGTTTTAGATAGATTATAATCATTTGAATTTTATGAATTATCACTTCAATTTCCAATATTGATTAATATTTGTTCCTAAGTCTGATAGGAGCAAGCGCCCACTTTACTTAAAACCAAGAATTGTGTATGGTAGTTATGTTATGTTATGTTAAATCTTTGTTATAACTAATCAGAATATTGGTAAAGTTTACATTCATTCATAAAACATCAAAACAAATTCAAAGTTTAAAAGGCATTTCCTTATTCCAAAGTCATTTCCTTCTAATCAAAGTGTGTTTTCGTTTACAACAAACATGTGAAGCAAATTTCATTTTTAAGTTAAAAATCTCCATTTCCACACAAGAGTAAATAGGAGTGTGATTTTACTTTCAAGCGAAAGAGTGGATTCATTTGATTAAATAGTTACATCTTTTCCTTTTTAGCAAAAGATTGAATCAAGTAGTTTAAGACACATTTATTTCATTAGTAAAAGTTAGAATAGGACTATCAAACACCCCCACAAGTAGACTTTTAGATCTACCATCCTTCACCTTACTATAGATAGCTTTGGACACCAACCCTGGTTGATAAGACATCAATTGAATATTGATTAAATGAAGAGTTGAATGACACTTATCAACAACTATTCCACATTATGGACTTTGGATTTTCACTTCTCTCTATATTTGATATGTTGAGACATCATCAACTGTATTGTTGCATCATATAGTTTTGCAAGTGATTACCTTTCCATCTCAAATCTTAGCATTTCTCTTTCCAACCTCCTAATATGAGCTTTCATCTTTTCAATTTTGTGTTCAAGTCCCCTGATTTCATGTTGACATTTTATTAACTCCTTTATATATTTAGTTATGAAAGGAGTTGTGACCTTTTCCATTATTTATTTGAGCTATTCATATAACTATTTAGATGTATTTAGAGTGTTATTATACCTAATGTTAGTGATACCAAAGAGAAAATATTCTAGGTTCACCTTTTCATGTTGAGCTTCTTCTTCTAAAATCTTCATTTCTTCACACATTGTCTCCAGAATACACATACAAAAAGATATGAGATATTCTTATTATTTTAATTTATTTATTGATAATTTTAGAACAATCTTCTCTTTAATAAAAAATTTCTCACTCAAAGTACTTATTATTTGCAAACTCTCTTGCTACAACTCAAAAATTCCATTCTAATTCTCTCTCTTTCATTATTTCCCTTATCTCAACTAATTTATTTATAATATCAACATGAATACTTCAGAGTTTAAGGAAGAGCTTCTAAGTAGTTTGATGCATTTTTTCCATCCATTCATCAATGGCCTTAGCCTTATCTCTAATTCCTTCCACCTCAGTTATTACTATCTAGCCAATTGAATCTCCTAAAGGAACTGACTGCAATGGAACAAACCTTGCAACTTTAACACTTATTTCATAGAATTTGTAATTTTATTCTTTCAACTTGTTCTTAAAATCCTTCTCCTCATCAAGATTATTAAAAAGAGTGTCAATCAAGGTACGTGTATCCCATTTCAATCCCTCCATGGTAACTTCTACAAGACAATCTTTGTAACTATTAAGTCACCTTCAGTGACTTCATCTTTGCTCATTCCCTATGGTGGAATTGATACCTATGCAAACATCTATCTTATAGGCTCAATTATAAATTTTGAAGTTACCTTGGTAGTCTTAAGCTTCATTCCTTTTCTATCTAAAATTTTCAACAACTAAAAATCAATTTCTTCTAGATTTATCACTTCTCTAGACTCGAGAGTTATTTGTATTACCAACCAAGAAGAGAAATATGTACTAGTGAAAGTTTCTATATGAATCACCATTTGTTGCTAGTTATTCTATACTACTAGTTCTTGAGAAATAAATTCCTATGAATTTGGAATATCTTGAGCAATAGTGGAAGTAATTTTTTCATATTTTCTATTCTCTACTTCCTTCTCTTTTATTTTCTCTGCCACTTTATCTATAGCTTTTTATTTCTCATTTTTTTCTCTTTTGATGCCTCTATTGCCTCCTCAAGTTCAAATTTCTTCATTGTCTCAACTTAATTCACCTTTTTAGTTGTTACCCCTTCTATGGCTTCCTTCTTGGGTTCAGCTTCTTCTTTTTGTTTTTCCTATAGTTCATCCTGAGATAAGGTTACCTCTATAGTAGTTACTTTTTCTAGCTCATTTTCATTGGTTGGTTGATCTTTTGGAGGTAAAGGTGGAGAAGAAGGTTGAGAAAATGGAGGGGGAGGAGGAAGAGGAAATGTAGTATCCTTTTAAATAATTTCATTAGAAGGCTTGATGCCATGAGACTTTGAAGGTGATACCTGTATTTATCGATCAATGGTAGGTGTAGTACAAGAAGGAATGGTATAAATAATAGGAGTATTTGTGTTAGTATAAGAGACCAATGGAGGTGTGAAAATAATTGGTTGAATTGGATCTTTGTCCTTTACTACAAAATATGTGTCATCAACATTTCTCTTCAACTTCAACTTCTTTATGGGTCCCTGGCTGCTTTCTACTTGCATTATTTCTTTTCTCTTTTGACTTACATGAGTAGTTTCTTTCATCAATTCCTTCATATAATAGCCTTTGTTAAGAATCCATGTGGAAGTCATGGCTAGAACATTTAAAGTTATATATATATATATATATATATATATATATATATATATATATATATATATATATATATATATATAATTAACTTGGTTTTTAACAAAAATAATTTATGAAAGTGGGGCATTGTCATTCCCTATTACATGGTAGGCATCACCAGTTATAATTCCATCATCCTCCACATCTTCTAGAATTGTAGCCAAATCTAAAGTATGAGTCTATTCCATAATTAACCTACTATTATCCCTTATTCTCACATCAAAATATTCCTTGAAATCAATCCAAAATTACTCAAGTGCAGGAATGTGCATATACTCAAGAGAAATTATATTCTAGGCTACACCTCTACAAGCAAAATTGATTTTAGCTTCAAAATGTATCTGATTGTAATTGTTGTACATCTCCTTTTGTACATTTTTTGTCTTTTAGATTCTTAGATAGTGGTAATGACCAATAAAAATAGGAAAATTAACAACAAGATGGTGAGACTTTAACTATAAGGCATGTAATTCAACAAGCTACCTACATAAGTCCAAAATAATTAACTTGTCAATGGGTTATTTTGATAATTTGATTGGTGTGCCTAAGAAACCACCAACTCTAATGTATGTGAAGCTGAGGAACTGAATGAAAATGCACCCAAACTAGGAAATTGCATCCCATTCTACATCATATACTCTCTTGTGCTTCAAAGCTACATTTAACTTGTAAATGATTTCATATAAGAATCCATCATTCACTATCTTATAATGCTTATAGTACTTAAAAAGAACTAATTGAGGATAATATTCATATATTGACTCAGTTTCTAGCATCCCTTTTATATTTATCCTATAAAAGGCTCCATTTAAAGCTATAGCATATATTAGATATGAGGTCATCCTGAAATCAAAATTTTGTAATACATTGATTAAATGTTGGTCTATGTTATCACTTATCAACCTAGCCCACTCAATAATTATGTGACTCTTATTGACATCAATGGATCTAATGTAAGCATGCATCCAAGTTGAAAAACACTTGGCATTAGTTTCACCATTAATTCTGCATAACAACTGAATAATATCTACTTCTTGAATTAAGTTTGATCTTACTATCTTCTTTAGAATATATAAGCTTGTTTGAATTTTTTCAAGTATTTTGTGTTCATTATTTTAATACACTCTTTTATATTAATCTCCCTATGACTTTTAGCTTATTCCATTATTACATCTAGGATTTTAGATATTATTGGGATCTTTAAAAAATAGTTAAGATATTGAACATCCAATCTTATCACTACATTACCAACATCTCTCAAAATCTTAGTAAGGGAGTCATAATATTTGACACATGATAAGATAAATTCAATAAGTTAAGCTAAACTTAACAAAGTTGCAGCTTGCAGAATCCCACTATTAATCATTTCCTACATAAGTGGAGTCTTGTCTATATATTTGGATCTCTCTAACAACTCAATAATAGATGCATACCCCATACCTAAATCACTTATCTCAATCAACTTAGAAGTGATACATGATTCAATATGATAATCCTTATACTTCATCTTTGACTCTTGTGATTTGGCTCTCTTAGATTTTGTTTTACCCATCTTGCTTGGTCCAAATATTTATTCATGTGCTAAGTCAGGCACTTATTCAATTAAAGTTGTTTATTTTACTTCTACTATAATTATTTCTTGCTTTGATCCTTTTGACCCTGACATTTGCTCTATCTAACTCTCAAAAAACTTGATAAGTTCTCTTGAAATTTCTATGATTGTTCCTATTGGTTTATAAAAATTTGAAGAAATTAGTCAAGTTGTTGTCTCAAACAATACCTCTAAATCAACTTTAGGTTTCTAGTAGTATAATGTCTTGAAACCCTCGAGTAACTCATAATAAGAAATAGGGTATCATAACCCCAATTGGGTCTAGATGATCTATAAGTCTTAAGAATTCAAGAATTTGGGCAGGTAACAAGTAATAGGTGTGGACAACTTTGAGTTTCTCTTAGCTTGTGACTTTGGGTTTATCCTGACTAGTTACTTAAGGGTAGCTACTTTGTTAGGTAAGTTAGGTTGGAAAAACCAAAGTATAATTAATAAGTAATTACAATTATAGGTTCCACTTGGGTAGTTCTATGGGTTTCTCAAGGTTTTAAACTTTAGATTTTACTAATGCAAGAAATTTGGGTTGAAAAACCCATAGAATTATAAGTAATGAGTAGTCATGAGTCTGGGAAAGTAACAGGTTAAGGAAAACCTAAGTTGGTAAGACACTTTGAGAGCCTTGGGTTTCTTGAGGTGAGTAACTTGTGCTTAGAAACCCAAGTAAGTAAGCAAGAATGGGGAACTTGGGTTTCTCATCTAGTTTGCATAGTTATGTTTTTAACCTAAGTATCAATCTTTATATTATTTGAAAGAGGTTTTCCACATACTTAGTGTTATAGGAATTATTATATGGTTTTTAAAACACTACTAAAATATGTAAAAGTGATAAATATATGCAAGAAAAACAAACATAGATAGTAGAACCTTCATGGTGGTGAATAAAAAATTACTAAAGAAAAATGAGAAGAAAATGACCAAGATAAAATTATAAAAACAAAGGAATAAGATTGAAGTACCTTAAATTTAAATATGTTGTGAAAATTAGGATTGAAAATCAATCTAGAGGCCAAGATAGTGCAACTCAAAGTTCACAGGTATGGTAGCTTGGTCAAACAACTCAAATGCCAAGTGGGAAATGAGGTGGAATTCATTGATATTTATATTTACCAATGCATTAATGACATGTAATGGACATGTGTGAAGGATTCACATAATCCTTTGGATTTTTATTGGGTTTCTCATACTACTTCAGTTATTTTTTCTTTTGGGAGTTAAGCATCTTCACAATCCTGAGTTGGTCTTGACTAGTGAGTACTTTGGGTTTCATAAACCTCCACTACTTTTACTTTAGATTTGGGTAAGTAAAGTTACTTAAAAAACTTGATTTGTTTTATGTAGTGTTTGATAGGTTTTTGGGACTACTTTACTTAGATTTGATGTAAAGTAAAGTTGTTTGATAATTCTGATTTGAACTAGATAGTTAAACTCAAACTTGAGGGACTTTATTTCTTCTTATTTATAAGTTAAGTAGCTTGGAGAACCTGAGTTATATTAGAAATAAATTCAAGCACATAGTTTTTTATCTTCTAGGAAAGATGGGTAAATAGGTTTTCTAGTGATGACCTGAGGCAAATGTTCCCAACCTTCTAGAGTAATTTGAAGCAACTAGGGAAAAAAAGCAATCAAAATAAAAACTACTTAAAATGAAGAATTTATTTAGAGGTTTAGTTTAACAAGGACAACTGACTCACATAAGACAAAATGCAAAATTTTAAATAGGGATAACCCAAAATTTATAAGTGTGAAATTTTGGGGACACCATTATGTATTAAATTATGGAGATTATCTATAATTAAGTACTAATAAATTGCTTGCTGATTTAATAAGTTTGGAGTCTCTATTTACACATAATGATCAGCCTAAAATTTCTAGAACGAAAGAACCTCTTAGGAGAATTATAGGTGGAACTATGCCTATCAACTTAGGTACAAAATAGGATCCTAAATATGTGTATTTTAAGAATTAAAGTTACTACTAATGAAAAGGTGAAATTCATTAAATTATTCAAATAATTTATTGATAGATTTGCTTGGTCATACAAAGATTTTAAAGGTTATAATACTGATATTATTAAACATGATATACCTATAAAATCTCATATTAAACATATAAGATAGAAAATATGAATAATTATCCCTTTGTTAGATGACACCATTAATAAAGAGGTAGATAAAATGATTAATGTTGGTGTCATTTTTCTAGTAAAACATTCTAAATAGGTAGCTAATTTAGTGCCAGATAGAAATAAAAAGGGTGATATTAGATTATGTGTTGATTTTATATACTTTAATGAGGCTAGCATTAAAGATGATTTTCTTCTACCAAGTATAGATCCAAGTAATATTTTAGGTGACAATTTGGGTGACGGTTTTACCCCAATTAGTGATAAAACTTCTGGGAGCCATAACTTTTATAGCATAGCTCCATTTGACTCCCCATTTGAACTAATGGAAAGATAAGAGTGAGGGGAACATCATGAGATGGTACTAAACTCTGCTTAGTAGATTTTGACCCTTCAAAAATAAATGGAAGTGCCCTAAATTTCAATTTTAGTAGTGCAGTCTAAAAATAATAAGTTTCTAAAAATAGTAATTCCTTGAATTCTATAATGTTGTAAATCATGAAAGTCAAACCACTTGATCTCCCTCAAGATTGGTGACCTTACAGATCCTCCTCCTACCTCCAAAATGTATATAAATGAAGATGTAACTCAAAATGGAAATTGAACATCTCTTCTCAGAGATGAGTATATGTTTGGATCTACAAATTTGATGAATAAAACATCTCTTATTAGAGATAGCATTATTGTTATTGTGTTGTTCTTATTTATTAAATTATTTTTCAACCAAAGCTTCTAAGTTTTAGATCAGATTTTGAAATAAGTTGTAAGATTAGAAATGATGTCGTTATTAGATAGATTTTTTGGTTATAATTAGATTTTTTTAAATACTAAATATAGGCATAAAACAACTTTTACTACTCGTAGAGAGACTTTTTCTTATAATAGAATTCCATTTAAATTAATTAATGTAGGAGTCATTTTTCAAAGAGATATGCATGGTGTATTTGATAACTTAACTAGCATTATTATTTAGGTCTATCTTGATGATCTCATTGTTCATTTGAAAAGTTTTAAGAAATATTTAGATCATCTATGTGAAGTTTTTACAAGATGTAAAAAGTATCATATTTATTTGAATCCAAAGAAATCAATTTTTGGTGTTACTAAAGGAAAATTATTAAGACATATCATTTTTAAAAACAACATTTCCATAAATCTTGAATGTATTAAATACATTAAAGAATTAGTTATAGTCTTTCTTTGGTAAAATTAATTTTGTTAGGAAATTCATATCAGATTTCACTGATAAATCTAATCCTTTGCAATTACTAACTAAGAAAGATAAATTTTATACTTGGAATGAAGGTGCTGATTTAGAATTTAATAATGTTAAAGATGCCATTGCAAGTGCTTTAGTACATGCTAAACTAGATTTTAAAAAATCATTCATTCTTTATGTTAATGCTACTAAAAAAGCAATTGGAGCTGTTATCACTCTAGACATTGAAAATAATGATAAAAAACCAATTGATTATATGAGTCAAGTTATAAAATATATTGAAACTAGGTACCCTCTTATTGATGAATTTGTTTTATCATTAGTTTCCTCTTTGATCAAATTTCATTATTTATTGATAGGAAATAAAGTTATAGTGTGATCTAACGTACCTATTTTATCATATATTTTGACACAATCAACCATTCAAGGAAGGCTTGCAAAATAGATATTACAAATTCAAGAGTTTGATATTGAATTAAATTTTTTAAAGATAATTAAAGGTAATGACTTGACAAAATATTTAGTCAAAAATAATTATTTAATTATTAATGTTTGGTCTTATCAGTTGATGATAATTTGAATGCAAAGCCTCATTTAAAGACCATGAAAATTTTTGATAATTTTTTTTTAAATTTCAAATTCGGTCTTGAAATGAATTAATGATATTATATGATTTTTGACAATCATTGGTATCATGAATTAGTCTTTTAGTTTCAAATTCAAACCTATCTTAAAAATTTTGATAAAAAACAAAGACATTCTTTATGCTTAAGAGCCTTGAATTTTTGTTCATTATATTTTTTTTTTGTTTTATCGAAATAGAGATGGTGTTTTATTAAGATGAGTTACATATGACCAAACCCAAAATGTTCTTAGAGTTTTTCATGAAAAAAATTATGGTGGACATTATACTATAAAAATCACTGCTTATAAAATTTTATGAGTAGGTTATTATTGGCCTAAATTATTTCAAGGTGCTTATAGGTTAGTTCATTCTTATATGCCATACCAATTATTTATTGGTAGAGATAAGTTACCTAATATTCTTTTGAATCTTGTTATAATTGAAAAAATATTTAAGAAATGGGGTATTGACTTTATTTCAGATATACGTCCTCCTTCACTAGTTGGTCATGTTAAGTTATGGAGCTAAAAGATTCACTGATGCAAATTGGAGGAGGTTGCTGAGTTGCAGAGTAACCGACATCGGTCTAATCAACCGACGTTGGACATATCCAGTGTGCAGAGAAATCAACATCGGTCAGGGATCGGATGATGTTGGTCATCTCTAAATAGACAAGGACTGATGTCAGTTGCCTATGCATTCTACAATTGTTAGTTACATGAATAGTTAGTTTGTTGAACGGCCAGTTTGCATGTAAAGGCTAATTTTAGTCTTGAGTTGCATGTCTAATTATTATAATTAGGAATTCTAATTATTTTTTGCATGGGATCTATTTAAGAGACTCATGGGGCTGTATTGTAATCAAGGATAAGGAAGAAATCCTTCCAATTGTAAGATCTAGGTTTGCAGGTGTGCAAGGCCAGGTTGATCTGCAGGTTGTGCAAGATCAGGAGAGATCTACATGGTAAGTAAGATTAGGTTGATTTACAGGTTGTTGCAAGATCAAGGGAGATCTACTTGGAGTACTTTGAGTACTTGGTGTATTGGTAGTATTGTTACTGACTGGTGGAGGGTACAACTCTATGTTTGAGTTGTGGTTGTAATTTGTTGAGTGAGAGAGCTCTTGAGGGAGAATATCTATATGCCCTAGAGGTGTGGGAAGCCCTAGAGATGTGGGAAGAGTGTGGCATCTTCATTGTATTTCCTTTTGAAGAGTTTTAATATAAGATTGTATTGTCTCTCATATTCTATGTTGTTTCTGGTTTCTAGTTACTTATTACTTCTGGTTTAATTTTGTGTTTAGTTGCTTATAAAAAGCAATCAATTGTGCTCCTAGATCCTAACAAAGTGGTATTAGAGCCAGGTTGAAGGGAGCAGGTTTGTGTTTGATTACATGTCACTCTCAGGGGTTTCTGATTGAGTGGGAATAAAGCAATGGTAGAAGAAAGTAAGCTAAGAATGGAGAAATTCAATGGCAAGAATTATCAATTATGGAAGATGCAGATAGAGGATTATCTGTATCAAAAAGATAGAGGATTATGAAAGAGAAGAATGGAATGTTCTTGATCGAAAGGCTCTGAGATCTATAAGGTTGAGCCTGGCATCATCTGTGATTTCCAACTTATCACAGGCTAAGACAATGGTAGAGTTGATGGAATCTTTGGAAAATTTATATGAAAAACCCTCAGCTTTGAATAAGGTATTTCTTATGAATCAATTATTTAATTTGCAAATACAGGAAGGTGGATTGGTACATAGTCATCTTAGTGATTTCCATAGATTAGTAAATCAGTTAATTTCAGTCAATATAGATTTTGATGATAAAATTAAGGCTCTCTTAATCTTATGCTCATTACCTGAAAGTTGGGATAGTTTGGTAATGGTAGTTAGTAATACTGCATTTGCTTCAAATATCTTGAAAGTTGATGATGTTGTTAGTGTAATCTTGAATGAATAAATTCGCAAAAAAAGCATAGGGGAATCATCAAGAAATGCTTTAAGTGTTGAAAGCAAGGGAAGGCAAAGAGAGAAGATTGAGCAAGGGAAATCAAGGTCAAAGATAGGCAGGAGATCTAGATCTAGACATGGTAGGAAAATTTGCTAGAATTGTGGAAAGAAAGGGCATGTAAAGAAAAATTGTTGGTTGGAAGAAGATCAGCATGAAGGGAATGAAGAAATAGATGTTGCAGGGATTGTTGCATAGGATGGTCTTGTGTGTTCCTTGGATAAAGTGGAATCTTGGATTTTAGATTTTGGTGCCTCTTTCCATGCAACCCCAAATAGAGATTTTTTCCATGATTATGTCCATGGAGACTTTGGAGAGATTTATTTAGGGGATGGTAAGGCTTGTCAAATGGTCAAAAAAAGGAAAGTGTAGCTAAAATTGTAGATGGGTAACACATGGGTTTTGAAGGAGATCATGCATGTCCCAGTCCTGAAGTGGAACTTGATTTCTGTTGGAAAGTTGGGTGATGAGGGATGCATAGTAACTCTCACAGCAAATTCTTGGAAAGTGTCCAAGGGTGCACTTGTTTTAGCAAGAGGTAAAAAAGTAGGTACTCTTTACCTATATACTTATATTATTGATTCTCTTTTTGATTTATCTACTTCAAATGTAGATGCAAAGATGTGGCTTCGTAGGCTTGGTCACATGAGTAAGAAGGAGATGCATGTTCTTGAGTCAAAAGATAAGAGTTCAAATTCGAAAAGCATAGATCAAGATTTCTATAAGCAACAAAAGAAAGTAAGGTTTCTTGAAACACATGCTACAAGAAAGGATCAGGTTTATTACATAAAGAGGAAATCTAATGTTTTTGACAAGAACAAGAAAGCCTTGGTGTTCATGGAGAAGATGATGGACAGAGATTAGCTCAAGGGGCTGAATAATTTTGAGCAGGGTAGTTTAGACAAGGGTATGATTCAAAGTAAGCTCATGGGTAGAAAGTCATCACTCATAGGAAAACATAGGTACCAATGTCAGTTAGGTGGAACCAACGTCAAACAGGTAGGCACTGACATCGGTCATATGTAGATTGAAGAAGTCGGTGGTGTCGAGCAGGTGGAGATGAATGTCAGTCAGGGAACCAACATTGGCAACCAGAAAACTGATGTCGATTAGAGAATCGGCATCGATGATCAAGTGGGATCGACATCAGTCAGGTGAAGACCAGGGTCGACAAAAAATAGATTTTGGGCAGACAACAAGCTGTCAAGGAGTCTCAAATGCCCATGAAGAGGACTGAAAGGGTAAGTAAGCCTCACATTCATTATTCACCTTCTTTACACTACTTGTTGCTCACTGATGGTCAAGAACTAGGAAGTTTTAAAGAAGTAGAGCAAGTAGAATTCAAGAAATAGTGGGAGCATGGCATGAATAAGGAAGTTGATTCCTTGGATGAGAACCAAATGGGAGATTTGCTAGAGTTGCTAGCTAGAATGAAAGCACTGAAAGATGAATGGATTTCTAGGTTAAAGAAGAGAGAGAATGGACACATGAGATGAAAGGCTAGGGTATATGGTCTTGTGCAAGCTGTAGGACAATAGAGGTTTGACAGGTCTATGAAAAAGCATGGCTTTAGTCAATGTCAATGTAACCATTGTGTTTTCTTTACCAAGTTGGATAGTATTAGCTACATTATCTTATTAATGTATGTAGTGTGTATGATTGTTGCAGGGTCACACATGCAGGGAGTTACTGAGCTAAAGGTAAAGTTAGTTCAGAGATTTGCGATGAAGGATTTGGGAGTAGCAAAATTCTTTGGCATGAGTATTCCTAGAGATAGGAAAGATCATAGGTTGATGTTGTCTCAGGATGATTGTGTGAATAAGGTAGTGGCAAGGTTCAAAATGCAGGGTGCAGAACTGGTTAGCACACCTATGGATGAACAGTTCATAGAACAGTGTCCCCAATGACATGATGAGGTTGAGTACATGTGTACTAGACCTGATATTACCCAAGCAGTGGGAGTTGTTAGTGAGTTTCTGGCCAATCTGGGAAAAAAGCACTGGAAAGTAGTTCAATGGATTCTTAGATATCTGAGAGGGACCAATAGTAGGTTAACATGCGATGTAGGGTCAAGCACTTCTCTACATGGGTATGTAGATCTAGATATGGTAGGTTACTTGGATGACAGGAGTTGCACCACAAGATGTGTGGTGGTTGCTCTTCAAGATTAAATTTGAAGAGGGATACAAGTTAGGAAACAAAATTAGACAATGTACAGGTACAGGTGCAACTATTTATCTCCAAGTGGGAGATTGTTAAGTTGTGGAGCTAAAAGCTTCATTGATGCAAATTAGAGGAGGTTGATGAGTTGCAGAGCAACTGACATCAGTCTGATCAACTGACATCCATCATATCTAGTGTGCAGAGCAACTGACATCAGTCAGGGATCAGTCGACGTTGGTCATCTCTAGATAGATAGGGACCGACATCGTTCACCTGTGTGTTCCAAAACTATTAGTTACACGAATAGTTAGTTTGTTGAATAGCTAGTTTGCATGTAAAGACTAATTTTAGTCTTGAGTTGTGTATCTAATTATTATAATTAGGAAGTCTAATTATTGTTTGCATGGGATCTATTTAAGAGACTCATGGGGTTGTATTGTAATCAAGGACAAGGAAGAGATCCTTTCAATTGTAAGATATAGGTTTGCAGGTGTACAAGGCTAGGTTGATCTGCAAGTTGTGCAAGATTAGGAGAGATCTACATGGTAAGTAAGATTAGGTTGATTTGCAAATTGTTGCAAGATCAAAGGAGATCTACTTGGAGTACTTTGAGTACTTGTTGTACTAGCAATATTGTTACTGACTAGTGGAGGGTACAACTCTATGTTTGAGTTGTGGTTGTAATTGGTTGAGTGAGAGAGCTCTTGAGGGAGAATATCTATATGCCTTAGAGGTGTGGGAAGCCCTAGAGATGTGGGAAGAGTGTGGCATCTTCATTGTATTTCCTTTTGAAGAGTTTTAATACAAGATTGTATTGTCTCTCATATTCTATGTTGTTTCCGGTTTCTAGTTACTTATTACTTCTGGTTTAATTCTGTGTTTAGTTGCTTATAAAAGGTAATCAATTGTGCTCCTAGATCGTAACAGGTCATAGATAGATCTTAATTGTAATGGATTATCTCATAAAGTAGCTTGAGGCCAAAGCTCTTAAAAGATTTGTAATAAGTGAAGTAATTTCATTTTTAGAAAATCATATTTTCTCTAGATCTAAAGTCTCTTATGAAATCATTTCTGATAATGGACCTCAGTTTATTTCAAATTAATTTATATTTTTTAAAATATTCTATTATATCTAGTCATTCATCTAAATATTACCCTCAAAGTAATGGTCAAGCTGAGTCAACAAATAAAAATATGATTTCAATCATGAAGAAATTAATTTGTGAAAATAAATATAATTAACATCTTAAAATTTTTGAAGCCTTATGGGATGATAGAACTATTGTCAAGGTGACAACTGGTTATTCACCTTTCATGCTGTCATATGGATTTGAATCCACTTTACCAATAGAACTTCAAATTTATTTAGCTAAAACTATTTTACAATATATTTCTAAGGAAACTAATTCTATTGAATAAAGATTACATAATCTAATAGCTCTTGATGAATCAAAAGCAACATCATTACAAAATGTAGAAAGGGTTAAATAAAAATAGAAAAAGTTTTCTGATAAGAAAATTTCTAATAAAAAGTTCAAAGTTGGTGATTTAGTTTTATATTGAGATAAATCTCATGAAGAGCTTGGTAAGCATCATAAATTTGATTCCTTATGGTTTGGTCCTTATTATGTTTCAACTATACTTGGAAATAATGTTTTTTATTTGAAAGATCTTGATGAAAACTAGTTAAGTTATTAATTTAACAATCATAATTTGAAATTATTTCATAATTAGCTTCCTTTCAGAGTTGTTTGTTTATTTTATTTTATTGATTTCATTTTAGTTTTATGCTTATTTTATTTTCTTTCTTGTTTTGTTGTTTCTTGTTTTGTTTGTTTGTTTGTTTGCCTTTTACTTTTAAAAGATTAACAAGTGTTTCAAGTAGATGAAGTTTTCATGTTATAGAGGAAGAATGAAAAGATGGTATAATACAACTATAAGATCAATTATTTTGAGATATTATTATTTATAAACTCATATTTTCATACATGAATAATATATGTTGAGTTAGAACTAATTATTGAAGTGATACTTTATTTTCAGATATTATATTTGAGGAATTTGTATTTGTTTATGCATCTATCTTGAAATTACCTGTTACATCATTCCTTTTCTTTATGCCATGCTAGCTGAACATCTCATCCCTTATTGAAAATAATTATAAAGAGGTCTATTTGAAAATGATTAACCTAGATCATACTTTCAAAATTATATTTATTACAATAGGCAATTTGATTGCTACTCAATTTCATTATTCAAAACTGACTAGCAAGGTCACTAGTGTTATGCCTATTTTTCATACCCCTACGTTTTTTTAAAATTTCATAATCCTATCTGCCATAGTGATGACCTAGTTGTAAAATCTTAAACTACAGTCGATGACCTAAGTCAATTAGTAATATAATGAATATGCATGTTTTCAATTTAATGATTTGGGTAATGATTTGTTCATGAATTTGTATTTATATTATAGTGGTTTTGAAAAACATTTATGATTGAATGAATAAAATTTGTATATATATATTATCATTGTTAATGTTTGTTTTCATCCATGAGGGTTCAGTTGACAATATTAATCAATTAATATCAATGGGAGTGTTTATGATAGTATTTTTAGTTTGAGAAAAGAAATGTTCTACAGGTTTACATTGAAGGCATTTTACAGATTTGTTATAAAAAAATTTCATTTAGTTAATTTGAAATTTAGTTACAAGTATGTATAAGGATTTATCATGTTGATGACAAGAATAGTGACATTATATAATTTTTTCCATAGATGGAGTTTGGTTTATAACATTGAAACCTAAGCTATTTCCTAAGGATTATTAATTATTCTATGTGGTCCTAAGTTTCTAAATGTCTACACTATCCTATGGTAAATATTCATCAAAGGTTGTAGAAATATTAAAGTCTATAAAATGACCATGGATGATTTGAAAGAGTAATTTGAATGAAACCTATATACTAAGTATTGAGGCACAAAGCTTTGAATTGGGCATAGAGTAATTGTTTTATTTGAAAGGTTGGTTGGAAATAAAGCTACGTTTTACATTGGATAAATCATGAAGTTCATTTTATTTAGTGATTCGAATGCAAGGGTGACAAGTTTGTTAGTCTAGTTCATAGCTAAATTTGAAAATATTACCAATTGAATTAGAAGTCAGCTAAACTGATTATCTCGATTTGAGAGACCAATACTATGTGTGCACATAGGCATAGGTAATTAATACATGGGTTTTAGTTATAAATAGCTTGTTTTTCATTTAATTAGTCATTTTTTAAAGCTCACCTATAAAAGTGATATGCTACCAAATAGCTTGGAAGTTATAGATGAGAGGTTGTAGGAAAGCATATATAGGTAAGCCATTTATGAAAATGGATAGATATGAAGAAGATAATTATGATTATTTCACTATGACTGATTTGTATGGAGATAAATTTTTTTTGTTTTGTTTATGCATTATTTTTTATAAAGTTTGCATGGAGATAAATTGTTTGTCTTAAATATTTCTACATGCATATGTTTTGGAATAAGGAAAGTTGAAAGATCTTGAGGCTTTAGTTTTCTTATAAAATCATTTGTTTCTTCTCACATCAGTTTCTATGGTATGGGATAATGATGATAGTGGCATTCATTTTTTATATAAATTTATTCATCTTGATTTTTGAATTTAAAATTGGGAAATACTAAAGATTGTTAGTTTAGCATGGTATTTTGAAAAAAATTAATGGCAATTTTTGTAAAAATGTGATTTTTGGTTTTTTGGTTTTTAGTTTTATCGATTATTTTTTTATAGTGGAGATTTTGGTCATTTAAATTTTTATAGTGAGTTATGATTACATAAATGCATGTTGGTTTAGTAAGTTCAAGCTCAACATTTATTTTTATGGAAATATGATGGTTTAAAAGTGTTTATGGGAATTTGTGAAGAAATTGAATCAAACAGTTTTGATATTCAAAGTTATTTGCATGAATATTTATGATTCTCTAAACTTAGATGGTTATTTTTTTGGGTGTTCTTTTTTGAAATTAGAAAGTGGAAAATAATGAAAGTGGTTGACAGTTTAAGAAAAACTATGATAAGTTATTTTTTTATGTTTCAAAACGATGTTTTAATAAAAGAATGACCCTGTCAAAAACTATAATATTGAATGGTCCCTGTTGATATTATTTTTAATTATTTTGGGAAATACATGCAACTTATAATGTCATGAATGGAAATTGTATAGAAATAATTCTTTCAGTGATTTTGAATTTGTTCATTTTGACAAGTTAGTGTGGTTTACAATTTGAGAATGTTACATGTATTATATATTTTGAGATGGCATTCATACAGTGAGAACATAATGCAAAAAAATATGGTAGAATATTTTTAAAATAAATTTATTAGTAGATAATTTTATTGTTATGGTTTCAAGTTGAAATTTTATGATAATATATTATACAGTAAGAATAATTTAGATTCATATAGTAAAATCAGTTGAATGATCCCTCATTGATAGCTACAAATTTTATAAGTGACTAGAGGTTTGTTATATTGAAATACAATTATTATTTTGGTCTTATAGATGATATATTCATTATTTTAGTTTAGTAATATAATAATCAGGGTTTGAATATATTTTAAAACTATATATAGGATGTCAAGTTGGGACCAACTAGACTCAAATAGGAATAATGATAATAAATGTTGGGTAAGGAATAAAATTTTTGGTAGTATGAATCAAAAAGCACCAAATAGGTAATTTCTTATAGGGATTTTTAGGGCTAGATGATTTGGCCCTAGATATGTTAGTGGAGGAGCCAAAATGTCTATCCTTTTTGATGCCACTGACCCTAAATTTTGTAATGTATTGAATAATCTACCATTTAATCCTACAAATCATAAGGGTAATAGAGGTTTTCATGGCCATAGTATTGGAGCCAAATCTTATTCCCATAGTAACTCTTCCCATTAGTTGTATAATAATCCAAACTAGTTGCCTATTCAGTCACCCATCAAAGAAAGAGTCGATGATGTTAATGAACCAACACAGTTGACCAATGAGATAGACCATATAAAGAATTTTGTGAATATTTCCTTGCACTCTTGTTTTAGTGAGCCTACACCACCTCAAAAAATGCCTATTTTGAGTTGTAGAGAGCTCAATCTAGAAATGACACTTTTTGTCATACATCTAACCACTTCAAAGAAGCATTCAAATAGTTAGGATGAATCAAATAATTCAAAAAAAATTAGAGTTGTGAAGTGGGTTAAATTGGAAGTAGGTGATTTTGAAAGTGATTTGGGAACAAAATTGTTCCAATTTCTTGTAGTTAAAATGGAATATAATGAATGTTTTAACGAAAGGGGTGAACATGTGATTGAAGTTCTATCTGATTTTAAAGATTCTTAATCATTAGAAATATACATTTTCATTTTAAAGTTGAACTTTTAAGTTGATAAGACTTAAGTACATTTCAAATTTTGATACTTTGGTTATAATATTTAGAAGTACAATAAGCTTTTAAATTTTGATATATCTAATATGCTTAAGTAATTTTAATTATATGCATTATACAATTAATATAGATAAAGATGTCATTTAACTTTGAGTTAATCTATTATTTATTGAAATATGTATTTTTTATTATTAATTGATTAAAGGGTCCCCACCCGTTAGGAAGAGCCTAGTCTAGGTTCTTATGATTGACCTCTTAAGACTTTTAACTCTTAAATAAACCTTAACTAATGACTATCAATATTAATTAACTTTTAAAATTTAATTATTTAAGTTAACAAATAACTAACTAAAATTAGTTTCAACTTCTTTTAAATCAATTTTGAAGTATAAAAAGAGATCAAGGATTCAGTTGAAGAGGAGAAACAATACAGATAGACTAATGATTTTTTTTTTAAATAATTGAGTATATTGCTTAGGCAACATAGTCCTATATACATATTTTAAGTATTCAACATGAATAATGATGAAAATTTCACTGTTTGTGACATTTTATTGATGTAATTGATTGCAAAAGTTATCTTTTCAAGATATTTTGTAAAGAAGATGTTGGTTTCTAAAATAAAATTGATCTATTTTGTTAAGATGACTCTCTTTGTTGAGACTTGCATGTTTTTTTTATATTACATTTTATTTTGACTTTGGCTTTCAATTTAGTTTAAATCTAATTTTAGTTTAATATCTAATTGATCTAATTTATTTTCTATTTTATTTAGTTTTAATATAGTTTGTATATAATTTACTATTTATTCCTAATTTTCTTCTTAAGTTAGTTTTCTTTCTTTAATTAGTCTAGTTTCTTAGTATAGTTGAGTTCTAGATTAATTTAGATTATAGTGTTTTAAGCTTTCTTAATTAGTTTTTTTAGTTGGTTGTTGTATTGTTGTTTATTTTATTGAATGTTGAGTTATGCCTATGTTACTTACTTATTGAAGATATGTTCATAAATTGATTTACTTTTTTTATCTTCATTTTACATTTATGTTTCTTTGTTTATTATCTTGGTGTTAATTAAAAGTTATTATAGGAGATAAAGATATTACTTTGAGAATATATTATATTATTGAATCAATTTTTTTTCCTTCAAGAGATTGTCTTGTTCATAAGCCTTTTCTATAGGATAGAATAGATTATATATTCATATCTAAACTAATTCATTATTTAAGTAAATTTTTGAATTATAATAGAGTATGTTATATTACATAGCCTATTTGTTATTTCTCATAACATTAAAAAAAAACCTCACATCTTTAGCATTGTATTTGAACCTTTATAGCCTTACCATTAGAATGTTACAACTAAAATTTAACCTTCAAGATATGTTAAAGGTTTTATTAATTGATGGAACAATTTTCATCATCAATAGGTTCTAGATCAAAATCAAGAGGAAAGTTGGAGTGCTAGCACTATGAAAATCTAGGTCATACAAATAAAGAATGTTAGGCTCTTCAGGTAAAAATAAGCAAGGACCAACATGAAGGTAATAAAGAGGTAAACATAGTAGGTGATGTGATACAATATTCATTAATTCTTTTTGTAGATAATATAAATGATTCTTATGTTTCATATTTAGGAGCTTAATTTCATGTCACTTCAAATAGACATTATTTTAAATATTATGTTTAAGGTGATTTTGGACATGTTTATCTTTGTGATGATGAACCTTATAGTATTTATAGAAAGGGTAATGTGAATGTGAAATTGTAGAATGGGAAAACATGGATGCTTAAGGATGTTAGGCACATTCCATGTTTGAAAAGGAATCTAATCTTTGCAAAATAATTGGGAAGTGATGGTTGCATGGTCACTTTTACTGGTGACTCATGGAAGGTTACCAAGGGTATTCTAGTGGTGGAAAGAGGTGAGAAGGTGGGTAATTTATATTTATCGAGTATTTATACTAATGCATCTTGTGATTTAACTTTTTCAAGTGGAGATGTAGCTTTTTGGCATTACAAAATTGGCCACATGGGTGAGAAAATAATGAAGATTCTTTAGTCAAAAGTAAATTTACCAGGTCTAAAGGAAATAGACTTGGAATTTTATTAGAACTGTGTGTATGGAAAATAAAAACCTATGTGGTTTCTAAAACTTAGACTAGCCAAAAAATAAGGAATTTAGAGCTTGTGCATATGGATGTATGGGGACCTACTCAAGTATCTTGGCTTCATGGTTTAAGGTATTATGTCACATTTATTGATGATACAACTAAAAAAATTTGGGTTTATTAAATTAAATAAACATCTGATGTATTTGACACAATTAAGTGATAGAGATATTTAGTTGAGAATGAAGTAGGTTTAAAGCTCACATTCCTCAAGTCAGATAATGGTTGAGGGTAGTGAAGAAAGGATTTTAACAACTAATGTTCACTAAATAGAATTAGTAGGTAGAAGCTAGTTCTAAAAACACCACAATAGAATGATGTGTCAGAGAGGATGAACAAAACCATCATGGAATGTCCTAGGATCATGAAGTTACATGAAGGGTTACCATTATAGATTTGGGTGGATGCTATTGATACCTTCATGTACCTGATAAATAGAGGAACTTGAAGTGCCTTGGATGGTGGCATACTAGAGGAGGAATGGAATGGTAAAAAGGTTGACTATTCTTTTTTGAATTTTTTTGGTTGTGAAGATTTTGCTCATATTAACAAAAATAATAGGTCCAAGTTATAGGCAAAATCTTAAAAATGTAATTTTGTTGGATATGATACTAATGACTTTGGATTACAGTTGTGGAATGAGGAAGATAAGAAAATTGTTAGGATTAGAGATGTCATATTCAATGATAAACTCATGTACAGGAAATAGTTACAAGAAAATAAACAAGCAAAATCCAAGAAATAATACATAGTATTGGAGGACATCACAAATAATGCCCTAGAGGTACTGGTGTAGAATGTGAAACAATAATAGGAACCACAAACTCCTTTTGTGAGGAGAACTACTAGAGTACGTAGACCACCTAAAAGGTATTCCCCTTATTTTAAATACTTTTTACTTACTGATGGTGGTGATCCAAATAGATTTGAATAAGTAGTATAGGCTGATGCCAAGTATAAGTGGGATTAGGCTATAGATGAGGAGTATGACTCTCTCATAACAAACTAGACATGGAATTTGGTGAAGCTTTTAAAGGGTAAGAAGGAATTACAAAACAAGTGGGCATACAAGAAGGAGGAAGATGAAGATAAAAATAAATAGAAAGACAGAGTGGTGGTAAAATGGGTTGCACAAAAGAAAGGTAGACTTTGATGAAATATTTTATCTTGTTATTAAAATGACTTCTATTAAAACTATTTTGAGTTTAGTTGTAGTGAAATACTTGCATTTAGAATATTTGGATGTGAAGACTACTTTATTTCATGGAGATTTGGAGGAAGAGATATACATGGAGTATCCACAAGGTTTTGAAGTCAAAGGTAAGGAGAAGTTTGTGTGTAAACTGAAAAAGAGATTATATGGCCTTAAGCAAGCTCCAAGGCAATGGTATATTAACTTGATAGTTTTATGTTAGATCACAGATATTCTATGTGTCATTATGACCATTGTTTATATTTTAAGATATTTTGTAAATTATAGTTGTATTACCCTACGTTTATAGGTGGATGGCATATTAGTGGTATTTTATAACATGCATGATGTTAATGTACTCAAGAGACAGTTGGCATATTATTTTTCTATGAAGGATATAAGTACTACTAAATAAATCCTTGGGATCAAAATAGCTAGAGATATAAATAATCATAGGTTGACACTGTCACAATAAAATTACATAAAGAAAGTGTTGGATAGATTTAACATGTGGAATGCTAACCCATTTGGGACTCCTTTGGCAGATCAATTCAATTTTATAAAGGAGTAATGTCCAAAGATAGAAGAATAGAGTAGTAGCATGTCTATGAAACCTTACTTATTGGTATTGAGTAGCTTAATATATGCAATGGTGTCTATAAGGTTAGACATTGCCCATGCAGTGGGAGTAGTAAGTAGATTTATGAGTAATCCATGAAAGGAACACTAGTAGGTAGTAAAGTGGTTTTTAAATTCCTTGAGAGGGATCATAGATGCAATGTTATGTTATGGTAAATCAGATGTTATTCTATAGGGATATGTTGATTCTTACATGGCAAGTGATTTGGATGGTAGAAAGAGCACTACCTAGTATGTTTTCATTGTGGGTGGTATAGGGGTGAATTTTATATCATGTCTATATAAAATGGTGGCACTTTATACCACAAATGCTGAGTAGGTTTATGTTACAAAAGTAAATAAGTAGATGATATGGCTATAGAGGATGATGGATGAGTTGAGACACCAACAAGTAAAATGGATACTTTTGAGTGATAGTCAGAGTGAAATTCACATAGCGAAGAACTCAACATTTCACTCTGGGACTAAACACATTCAATTGAGGTATCAATTAATTCAAACAACATTGGAGGATGAGAAACTAAAGATAGAAAAGATACATATAGGTGAAAACCCTACAAATATGGTGACCAATATAGTCACAAGAGTGACGTTTAAATTATGTTCAAATTCAGTTGGTCTTCATGGATGAAGAAGATCAAGATGAGAAATTTATTCAAAGGATGTAGTAATGGGAAGTTATGAATATTAAATTCAAGTGGTAGAATTTTTAAGTGTGAAGTCACTATTCATAGATGAGATGGTAATGGTGATTGGTCAAGTGAAGTGGCTCCTAAGCTATGTGGTAGGTCCCATAGTGTATCTTTCATTATTAAAAAGGTAGGAGAGAGAAATGGGGTACATTTATCCATAAGAACATGTGTTTCCTTTTGATATTTGATTTGGGGATCATGTGGGGCACCATCCCTGACCCTTGAATTGTAGATGTATGTGGGAGACAAAATAAAGGGGATCTAATCATTCTCTTTAGACATGTGTTTGTGGGGCTTCTTTGTTGGAAGTCAAAATTTGATTCGGGTATCTTTTGACAATTTAATTTTCACATGGGAAAGTGGGTCATGCCATTTGAGTGCACATGAAAGAGGTCTAAAATGAACCATGAGATACCCCTTTGAATGGTGGACCTTTTATGATGATTTCACTTTTCACTATTCCTCAATAGTGTTGCCACATGGAGTGTGGCATAGTTTTCCTTCTCCTTCATATATTCTCTATTTATTCATTCTCATTTATATTTTTATAATAAATTATGTCATTAATTTTTTATGTATAAATCAAGAGATAATCCAAGTAGTGGATGTGTGAGTGAAATACTTGTATGTCTTTGTTTAAGCTTGTTGAAGCTTTGTGGAACTATAGAATTAGGTTTGTGTTAAGATTATTGTAAGCTTTCATGTACTGAAGATAAAGAGAGTGTGAGAGAATAGAGAGGTACAAGTGTTGCTTCAATTAATATATGATCATTTCTCTATGGATGTATCCAAGTTGGTGAGCCATGTAAATCTTGTCTTATGGTTTGCATTGTTTTGTTTTGATTTGTTCTAGTTAAATTTTTGCTTTTCATAGTTCCTCTCTTTGCAACTTAGAGGATATTCCTACATCATTCATTTATATCCCAAGAAACCTGAACCCCACAAAACTTAACATCAATCCTCCACTAATAAACTCAAACACAAACCAAAGACAACTAAATCCAAACATCCACTTTTCAAATAATCCAAATCTTGGTTTCAACACTATTACAAATCAAAAAAACTTTGGATCTAATACTAATATAAATCATACAAACCTTGGTTTCAATATTAATCCAAACCTAAAAAATTTGGTTATAAAACTAATCCCAACCCTTTTTCGAATCTCCAAAATGTTAATTTTACCAACCAACCTCCAAATAACTTCAACCAAAAATTAACAAATTTACACAAAACTAAACTAACACAAACCAATTCACTAGTTAACCCTCCAAATTATATAATCCAAAAATTCAAAAGAACTAATCATATCTGTATTTTATACAAGAGTTCCAAAACATAAAAGATAGGGTTTAAGCCTTATAAGATGGTTCTTACTCTAGGAAAAAAAATCAATTTTGAGTAAAATTTTCCATGTCCTTATGATTTAAGTACCATGATGACACCTTTTCTTAAATACTTTGAAGTCCCAAAATTTGATAAATACAAAGGTAAATGAGATCCTAAAGAATACTTAACATGATTCTATCATGCATATGTGGATTCTTTTTTATAGAAATGAGTATATGTTATGATTATTCCAAAGAAGTCTTGGGGGTCAATCCCTTGAATGGTTTTCATGCCTTCCCAAAGGATCTATCTTTAATTTTAAGGACCTTTATAAGAAATTTGTTCTCCACTATTCTCATAACATTGAAGAATATTTGATCACTTTGGATTTACACAATACCAAACAATGCAATAGAGAAACCTTTGCTTGCTTCCTACAAAGATGACGAGCAATGGTAAGTCATTTCCCATGGTCATTTCCAAAAAATGAACTTGTGGACATATTTATGAATAGTTTAAACTCAGACTTGGCACATCATTTATTACTCCTTTTCTTGTGATCATTTAATACAATCATTAAAAATGGATTCCAAGTTGAAAGAAAATTAATTAATAAAGCTCTGATCAAGATATTTAAACTTGAAAATAATAAGAAACTTGTTGGAGATTGTGTGAATAATGTTAAATTTTTTTAAAACCCTCCAAATCAGATGCAAACATACACCCAACCTATTAATAACATAACTATTCCTAGTGGATAACCTAGACAAAGAAGAAATAAGCATAAATTCACTCAATTTGTTGACAGTTATGATTTTTTTTTTCAAAATTTGGCCCATGCTAACATATCACTTTCCCTAAGACCAAACCTTTCAATGAGAATTTAACTAAACTTAATTGGTATAAAAAAGATGAATATTATGAATACCATAGGATAAAAGAACATTTTAATAATCAACATATGCACCTCAAGAACTATGTTCAAAACCTCATTGATAGAGGGGACATAATGATTTAAAATCAAATATTCAAAACATCCAACTACCAAAAGATGAGGATATACCAAGATCCATTCTAAAATAATGATAAAGGAAAAGGAAATAAAAAACAAGATCAACCTAAAGCTAGTAATTTCAACCAAGCTACTCATCCTCTTGACTCTATAGTCAATATTATTGATTTATTGAATAACGATGTCAATGTCATTACATTACAACCCCAAGAGTGAACCATTAAGAATGGAAATCTTACTATTCCAAGTGCATCATCATCTAATGTTAAATTCAAGTACAACTTTATCAATCATCTTGAGAAGACACCCACAAATATTTCTATATTCAAGTTTATCAAGATGTCACTTGTATATAAATATATCTTGTACAAAGTCCTTCAAGAGTTTAGATTTCGTCAATACATTAACCATAAAAACTTCAATACATTAGTATGAAATTTTTCAATTAATAATGAATTGAATTTGACCATTATAATGTCTCTCCTTTGGGATTAGATCATAATCTTCCATTGTACATATAGGTTATCATCTATAAACACAAGGTAAAGAGGGTGTTTATAGATAATGGTTTGAAATGAAATATATGTAAATTATAGATTAAAAACACTTAATATATCCAAAAACATCCTTGGAAAATAATATTATCACTATAAAGGCATACGATAATAGTTAGTTGTAATCCATGGGCATAATCTATCTCCCTTGATGATGGGGTCCATTATAAAAGAAACTGTAGTCTATGTACTTGATCTTGATCTACCTTATAGAATATTTTTTGGATGTCCATGGATACATTTAATGAATTCTATCCCATTCACCTTACACCAATGTTTTAAATTCTCACATGAAGGTATGGAAGTCACTATTCAAGGTTATCCTCAACCCTTCTAATATTGTAATCTATTGGAAGACAAATATCAAAAATTTATTTATTTATTAGTTACCTCTAACAACTTTAATCCTATTGAGGATCATGCTTAATTTGAAATCTATGTCCATCCCAAAAATTTATTTCAAAAACCTCCTCTTGGTTATTGGATTAACACAACAACTACATTCATTTCCATTGAAAAGGTTCCACCATTGAAGCATATAATCAACCATCTATAGAATATGCTTCCAATCAGCCTTCTATTGAGCAAGCTTAAAACCAATCACCCATTTACAAAGCATATATGTCTTCCTCATCCCATTTTAAAATCATTGATAAGGAATGAATGAGTACATAATCCAATATTTTAGTGATATAATTATAATTCATACAAATCCACAAAATTATGGTAGGTCCCACCATCAAAAGGATAATAGAAAAGTTAAGCGATTCAGTAAAACAAAATTTCTAAAAGGTGATTTATTTTCATATGAGCATATCAAATATTTTGATCCTTCTTGGATTTACTCTGATAAATTAGCTACTTGTTTTAGCAATAAAAATACCCTATCACCAATTTCATCATGTGCAACATTATGAATTTTAAAGGATTCAATCTCCTTGAATAAGTACCCATTGAACCCATAACAGTAAAAAAATGAAACTAAACATGTCATACGATTTAATTTTCTCAATGTGCATCTCACACTTTTATAAAGTGAATCTTATAGTGAGTCAGAGGATGATTCTTTAGATATCAAAATGAGTTTCATTATTAGCCTATTCTAAGACCTTTATCTGACTGAAGTTTTTCATGATAATGTTGTTCTTACATTAGATATCACATGCTCATCGCTAATAAAGTGGGACCAACACAGAACACCTTCACTTGATCATTTCTAAAAATGATGAGTTAATTTCCAAATTCTAAGGGACCATATTCCAGTAGGTGATCAAAAGAAAGGGTTTTGAATTTAGTTAGATAATTTAGCATACTTTTGGGAATAACAACTACATAAAAATATAAATTTAGAATCTAATTCCAATTAGATAGAACTAGAGGAGGATTAAAATATTCCTCTACCATCACCAAATTATTTAGAAGAATCATCTTTCCTTATTGAGGAAACCATTCTTGCAAATATTGAAATAGAAGAGGATCCCAACATTGTCAAACTTGTAGTCTTTCTTACTCAAGAAGAAAGATAAATACTTATCCTTTTACTTCATTAATTCTATGATGTATTTTCATGGTCTTATGTGAATATGCTAGGGCTTGATCTAGAACTCATAGTGCATCATCTTGTTCTATGTCCATATGCCAAACCAATCAAATAAAAACTTTACAAGATGCATCCTAACATTAGATTGTTAGTGAAAGAGGAATTAAAGAAATAACTAGTAGTTGGTTTCATATTATTTATTGAATATATGGATTAGATATCTAATATAATACCAATATAAAAAAATCCAAAAGGGATTAGAGTTTGCAAATATTTCAATGACATCAATAAGGCATGTCCAAAGTATGATTTTCTATTACCTAATATCGACATGATCATGGATTCTAATTTAGGTCATGAAATGTGTTTTTAAATACATGGTTTTTATGGTATAATCAAATCAAAATTTCTACTAAAGACCAACATAAAACATTAACCACAACACCATGGAGAGCATTTTTCTATACAGTGATGAATGTTGGTTTAAATAATGTCAAAGATACATATAAAATGGAAATGACTGACATCTTTCATGATATTCTTCATGCTATTATGTAAAATTGTGTTGAATATATAATTTTAAACTCAAAATATAGATAATATCATCCAAAATTAATTCATTGCATATTTGAATGCATGAGATAGTATAAGATGATATTAAATACTAAGAAGTGTGTGTTTGGTGTGACATCAAGAAAAAATTTAGGTTTTATTATTTCAAAATGAATCACATAATTTTATACTTAAAAATTTTCATCTATCATGGATATGACCCACCAAATAATTTTAAACAACTTCAAAGTCTATAAGAAAAAATCCAAGCATTCAAATGTTTCATATCACCACTTAAATATATTTGTCACCCTTTCACATTTGTGCTAAGGAAAGAAACTCCTTTCAATTAGAATGTGAATTATTCAATAACATTGGATTTCTTAAAAAATATCTTTCCAATCCACTAGTATTAATTCCACCTATTGTTGGTAAACCTTTTCTATTATATATATTAGCTACTCAATTTGCACTGGGGGAAATGCTAACACAACTTGATGATAGTGGGAAAGAAAGATTAATAAATTACTTAAATATGACTTTTATATCTTATCAACTCAAATAAAATAAAATGCAAAAGGTATGTATTATATTTATTTTTACATCACACAAAATCTAGGATTACATGATCAATAATCAAATTAAGATCATTTTTGAAATCAACCCTCTCATGTATCTTCTATCTAGAATAACTTTAATAGGTAGGATGGCTATGTGGGTTATGCTTCTATGTGATTTTAATCTTGAGTATGCAAATAAAAAATAAATTAAGGGATAGGTCTTACAATATTCATTGGTAGAAGCACCACTCAATGATAAAGACCTCTTATTTCATAATTTCTAGATGAAACAATAATGTCCATATATGAGTCTCTAGTTTAAAAACTATTATTTAATGGCTCCACCAATCATGGATCAGGGGCATATATATTTCTAGTCACACCATATATAGATTATATTCCCAAGGCTTTCATAATTGAGTTCCATTGTATAAACAACATTGTAGAGTATGAAGTTCTTATAGTAGTTCTCAAACTAGCTATCCAATGGGGCATCCAAATTATTTTTATTTTTGGAGATTCAAAACTTATTTTTGATCATGTAACCAATGAATTATAATATCATGATGATAAGTTAATACCATACAAGCAGATGGTGGATAGTTTAAATTTGTCTTTTGAATTCATCCAATTTGAACAAGTACTAAGAATCAATAATAGGGTAGCATATGACATGGCTATTATTGGTTCACTACTTGATTTAAGCATAAAACACAAGTTCCTTGTTGAATACCTAATGATATTGGATTATGACATACTCGATTCAAAAAAAATTTGTGAGGTGATTGGTACTGCTTATCCCAGGTATCCTGACGTGTATACCTATATTCATAATAATACCTCACCACCCAACCTATCCCATAATCAACACAAACCATTTATCCAATGTACCTCTCACTACACCAATATTTGGTAACACCTTATATCATAGAGGATATAATGAAACTCTTTTATTTTATTTGAATTTTTAATAATCTACTTTTGTAATTATATAATTCCATGAGGGAACATGTAGGGCACATTCAAGTGGCATGGTCCTATGTTAATAAAATGCATATACTATCAAAAACATAGGGACCTTATACATAGACCATCACAAGCACTAAAACATATTAACACACCTCAGTTATTCTCCACATGGGGATTAGACCTCATTGAAAAAATAAATACCAATTTTTTTGATGGTCAGAATCATATTGTTATGGTAACAAAGTAGTTTACCAAGTGGGTCAAGTAAATGCCCCTTAATTATGTAATTGGAAAACAAATTTCAAAATTCATCTTAAACCACATTATTTTCCACTTTGGTATTCCTTTAGATATCATGTATAATAATGGAAAATCATTCAAGAATAAGGAAGTTAAAGTTATTTTTCAAACTTACCATATCAATCATAAGTGGTCAAATCCTACTACCCACAAGGAAATGACCAAGATAAATAAAATAATAAAAAAATTGTGCATCCCAAAGTGGATTTATAATTAAGTTGGTCATGATTAGCATATGCATCGATATCTTACCTTTTGGGCATATCATAGTAGCATCCATATGCCCACAAGGGAAACCCCTTATTCCCTTGTATATGGCAATGAGTCTATTATAAAAATATAAATTGAGATTACATCTTTTTCAATATCCATACAAGAAATCATTGACAAAGAATCCTATCATACTTCTCACCTCAATGAACTTGACCTTATAGATGAGAAAAGATTTAAAGATTTAAACCATTTGTAAGTATACCAAAATTGCCTTCATTGTAGATATAATAAGTGGTTTGAAGAAAGGGATTTTAAAATCAAAGTTATTGTTCTTAAGGAAAACAAATGCAATACAAATGTTGAGAGACAAAGAGAAGAAATAAAATGTTGAGCCTAATTTGTTATGCCTTTATCATCATTGCTAAGTATGGATCAGGAACTTACAATTTGGATATATAAGATGGATAGGAGATTGATGAACCTAAAAACATCATTCACCTTAAGATATTATAAGCCTAACTTTTTTTATATGTTTTTAATATCCTAGGTGTCAAAAAAAATTAAAAATGTAGGTAAAGCTTAGAGACATGGGGCCTCTAGGTTTAGCTCAACCACCTCTTTCCTCATCATTCATTTCCTTGAGAGTGGATTTGTTTTTAATTCATTCATTCCTCCTTTTAATTCCTCATCAGTTTTTTAGTTATTAGCCTAGATCTTGGCTACCAATTGTCTTAAACCTTGCTTAGGATGTTAAGTTTTTTGTTTTATTTATTAGGTATTGATTACTTGCTTATGGTTTGCATTAATTCATTCCTTGTTTATTTAGTTGTCTTGTTTGTATTTTATCATTTTATTTTTTTAAACATTAACTTGGTTATTTATCCTTTTCTCTATTTAACCATTCATTTGATTATATTTAATTTCTTACTTTAGCCATCATTGGCTACTTACTCTTTAGTAATCTTATTTATCTCTTCTTTTTCTAGTCAATTTTGAAGTTTTACATCACTATGTACTTTGTCTTTAAAACATTTTATATTTGTTTATTTGGTTATTTACATGTTGTTTGTATTTATTTTAGAAATGTTTTTTTCATAGCCATTTTGTGTGTTTACATAATTTAAAGTAATTATGTTTTCATATCTTTCTTTAAATGTTTTTATTTTTGTTTCTATGTGTATGTCAAGATTATTTTGTGCATTGCATTATAATATGGTTATGATTTGTCTATATCATGACTTGTTTTTCTTTACATAATTTATTCTTTTTATAGTCCATATGATTAAAACATAAATATAAACATTCATCATGATTATTTGATATCATTAGTGGTAATGTGTTTTAAGCTATATTAAACATCAAATTACTCAATACTCATTTATGATAGAAATCCAATGTAAGAAATAATTAAAAACAAGTCATATATCTAAAACCATTATATGTGCATCCATAATAAAATCATATATTTTATATCCCATAACAAAATTTTAAGAAGAATTAACATGTGTTAGTGTGAATCAAACTGCAAGCAATATAATAGACTCTATCAAATCCATAAACCATACATAAATGACAATAATAATCACAAAATCCATCAACAATATATCAAAAGTCCATCAATATTCCATAATGTCAATCCAAATAGTAAAAGTATCATAACCCAAATGAATCATGTGTGTGTGTGTGTGTGTACACACACACACACACACACACACACACACACACACACACACACACACACACACACACACACACACACACACACACACACACACACACACACACACACAAAAAAAAAAAAAAAAAAAAAAAAAAAAATCCATCCTCAAAACTGTATCAAGTCTCTCCTTACCCCTCAAATTGAGCATCTCCTATCATAATCAACTCATAACATCATTGTGTTCCCCATGGAGGTCCCATCATGCAATTAAAAACCTATCCCACTAATTTCTTTAACTCTATAGGTTGAACTAATCTCTCTAACATTGACCACCTAGTAGAATAATCCATGTATGATGGTGCACTTTGTGTGCATGGAATGACCTCTTAATATAAACTCCTATAGTATGTCACCTACTCCACGAACCCCCTCACTCTATATAGTGTGGTTATATTCCCCTATCCTACCAGCAAAACCTTCACCTCAGCAAGCTCTATCCTCATGGTATCTCTCTCTTTTCTATACCTCTAATTCAAAGTTGTGTAATCGAGAGTGTGTGTCTCTACATCATGTGTGATAACTCCCAATGTTGTAGCAATACCATCCTTTTGTAATGTCTCTACCATATCCTACAATCCGTCCACTTTATCTTGTAAACATCTAATATTAGCCACTCTAAGTGCCATATGACCTCCTTTGCTACCCACATCCCAATATAATCTTGAAACCTCTCTATGTAACTGTATAATCTTATTATCAGGGCTCATACATCCTCATGAAGTCTATAAATAAGGACATGCCCTGTCTCTTCTATCTTCATGTGTTTCATGTATTGATATCATCATTATTTTTATCTCCATCCTTATCTCCCTCACTATTAATATAAACCAGTGGAGTCTCCTCTCCACCTACCTGATCTATACCAACCTTCATCTTTGTGTCTCCTCCCATATCCACACCTACCTCTTGAAAAATATTAACATCCTCTAACTCTATAATCTTGCATCATGTAAATGAGTCTCCTTTAAATCATGTCCTTATACCTCCTCTATGCCTTATGATTACACTCTTGATATGGGATCCTAATCTTATGCCTCATGGATGCCTGGTCAAAATAGAAATTAATATCTTCCTCCATGTGTGTGGTGTTGAATAAGGAACTATCAATCTCTTAGGCCATAGTTTGGCCCACCAATCTGCATATCCATCTACAAATCCTACATCAATAACATCCATCCTATCACTCTATGTAATTGTTTCTAACTATGACCAACTATGGTTTAATATCACAAGATCTATAGTAATACCCCACTAAGCCCTCTCTCTAACTGCTCAAGAAAATATGTGAGGACATATAGCAATGTGCTATTGATACCAAACTATCTCATCACCCTCTCAGGTTAATATATCTATATAATATAGTCATGTATACCTATATCATAACACTAGATTATCATATAATCCATGTCTAAATAATCCTATGGGCATTAAAACATAATCTCTCTATATGGTCTCCAGGGGATTTGATCATCACCTATCTCATTTATAGCCTACCCATAAAACTCTAGGTCACCCAAGTGTGGTCTAGGGCTACCTATGATCATATGCCATCCATATGATATAGGTTCATTAATAGAACATGTGCTTATATGTCCAACTAGTCTTTCAACTACAATATGCACTTAGCACTAAAACTGTAGTAGTGTGGAAGGACCAATCTCCTTCCCATCACTATAAACCACATTTTTCATATCCCTATATAAATGTGATATAATGCATGGTCCCCATGTGAACCTCTCCCCAATTTCCATAATGTCTGCAATAATGTCTACTAAACTAGTAGGATATAGCCTCCCACTCTTGTTAGTAAGCATAATACCCCTGAAAACATCCATAATTACCATAATCAAACAATTAGTATCTAATCACATGGAGTAGTTAATGTATACCCATGCTCTCATAACTATAATCAATCTATGTCCAAAAATCCTATACAGTGTCATTTTGTGAGGACCCTAACCCTAGTATACTTATCTGCCATGTATTAGAATATCTAAAATCTGATACACATCCTCTAATGTCATAATTATCTCACCTATAGTTAGGTGAAATGTGTTTTTCCCACTTGCCATCTCTTGGCCAATGTTATCAACAAATCCCTATTTTCTCTAATCTCAAGCATTTAAGTGATGTATGATAACCCTATCACCTCTAATACTCCAAACACATACTTGGTGAATCATGTTATCTACTCAATCACAATAGGTCTCCTATCCCATATCATAAATACTGGTAGTACCTCTTGCAATCATAAAACATTAAACTAGTTTTAATTCTATCTATTACCATCTATATTCATTTACCAAAAATTTAAAATAATCAAAAATAAGAAAAAAAAAACATATTCATTCATATTATTTTTAGGCAATTCATCATTCTACTTATCTAATCAGTTACTAATTTCCCCCTTTCCTCTAAACTTTATGTTTTCAGTACTCCTTTTAACATTTTCACAAACCATTTTGATAAATTATAAATTCACCTCTTTGATTTCACATTTTTTCACGTTTTCATAACCCGCTTTAGCATTTCCACATTATACGTCTTCAATTTCACTTCTATGTTATGAAATTTCACATTCACTCTTATCTATTTTCTTCATGAGTGATTTCACTACCCATATTGATGAATTCACAACTAATTTTAATGGTTTCACAACTACAAAATGTGAACTAACCAATCCTTAACATATTTTCTCCCGTAATGATTTTGCAACCCTATCTTACAAATTTGTTATCTAGTTCAACAATTTCAGTCTACTCTAGCAAATTCATAACATTCATGGTTGAATTAACAAGTATCCTAATTGTGAATTCATTTACAAATACTTAAAACCCTAATAAATTAATTTAAATTAAAAAAACTAAGGCATGAAATGTCACTTCCCAGAGGCCCACTTCTCTATGGTATTTGGTGTCCCCTCTTGTGCTTTTCATAGTGTTGGTGATGTGGAATACAATCCATTTTCTTCCAAAGTCTTAGAGTAAATCTCCTCACTTAATTTATACTATCATATCACTCTAAAAATCAATGTACACAAATGTATTTATAAAAAATCACTCTTCTATTTATATTTCCACCACATTTCAAACATTCTCTCCATCCCTTCATTATATTCATTTTTCATTTATTTTAATTGAAATTTTAGGACAATCTCAATCAAATTATTCCAAATATATATCAATTGCTTACAACTATCACTCACGTAAAATTTTCACTACAATTTGAAAAAATATATTTTTTCCATTTTTAGATTCGAAGCTCACCATCATTGCATATATTTTCCCTACATCTACTCACATGGCCCCTACACCATGAGCATATACTAAGTGACAATATTCAAATGGTGAAATATTCTTTTTCTGAGTAAAAATCTAGTTTTCACAACTAGGGGAAACATATTTACACCTACCTTAATATTGAAAGTTTGGAATTAATTCTAGTAATTTTATTTATTGAACATCCAAATCACTTAATCACTTTCCTCTTTTCATTCTTTTCAAATGTTTGTCCATTTTCTTGCACAACCCTCGAGGGGGCATCATCACATTCATTCTTATTAATTTGGGGTAACTTTTTTATTCTTAATCATCAACACTCTACTTGTTGTAGTATTCTTGAAAAAGGTATTACTTCACAATACCATTTCAAATAAGGGAAAATGTAGACACCTAATTACATTTAATGTCAAAAAGCACCTGAAACTTATTAATTATTCTTCCTAACATTCAAATTATAATTCGTGACATCTCCCTCTTTATTTAAATAATTAAATAAATAAAATTTAATCAATTATGTATACTTTTAATCCAAATTTAATTGTTAAATATGGGTTTTAAATCTCACCCAAAATCTGCCAGCTTTATCTCCCTCATATGTTGACTTACCCCAACTAATCTCACAACTTCCTCAACTTCATTTTAGTCATCCTTTCAATTGTCAAATAGTTTGAATCATTCTTGGTGACTCAGATAACCATCTTCATGTTTCTTTAAACTATTTGAAATGATCACCATCCTCATAAATTAGGAATCATTAACCACCATAGATTATTTGTATTATTTTAAATTTTTAAATAATCCTTCACTATTAGATCTTTCCTCTATAAATTTAAAAATAAGCTTGAAATTCATCACTTTCATCATATTAACTTATGCTAACAAAGTGATATAAAAATTGTAATTGTATCCAAAGAAAATCAAATCCATAAAATAGAATTTTTGCATCAAAACACAACCCATTTTACCTTACACTGGAAGATTGAGCAACCACAATTCAAAGAGAGCTAACCAAATTCACATTGCAATGGAAGAATTTTTTTGCAACTACGGTATAAGTTTGTGTTGTTTCTTTTGTTTGTATCTCTATCTTAGGTTGAGTTATTTTTTATTAATATTTATTATTTTAATTTGCATTTATATATTTTCTTCAATACAAGATGAATATTATCTTGATTGCTAGCTTTATTATATGGAATCTTTGCTACTGATTTTGGTTGCCTAATTATCAAGTTTACATTTTTGACCTTATTATGTTGTCATTCATTTTTAAGGATTTAACACTCTTCTAAATTATTATTTTTAAATCCTATAATATGCACAAAACATTTCCCTATATGGATTCATTTGACAGTTTCTATAAATATAATTTATTTTTCAACATAAAAAACCACTAATTGTCTTGTTTAGTGTGTGCCTTGTCCTCTTTATTGATATCCACCTTGTTATCATGTATTCCATCCCTTTTCCTTATTTTCTATGTTTTTTAACATCTTATCATATTTTAGGATAGATTCTCCTTCCTTGTGTTCTCTTTATTTCAAGTCATGAATGATCTAGATTTTAAATTTATGTTTTTAAAAATCATATTTTAGTTCATCCTTTACATCATTTAACTAAAGATAATCATATTTAAAATTACAAATATATTATAAAATTTGTCTAGTTAATTATTCAATTAATTCACCCAATTCTTTTGGTCATTCTTGAGTCCCTTTAGTTCCCTCTTTATGTCACAAGTGTAGATATAATTATTTGAATCGATAGACCCATCACGTGGAGCCAGTAGGATAAATGTTTATAGTGGAATTATTGGTATTGTGATATTTATAGGTGGAGTTATTTCACTCCAAGCTTATTGTTCTTCCTCAAAGTATTATTTATTATTTATTAAATATAACTTTTCTAATAGCATTCCATAATTATTTTCTTCTTTATCAAATATACCACTCTTATGCCCTTTTCATACAAAACTTAATAATTCTTCACACAAGCTCTTTATTATCTATTGATTTTCAAATATTACTTTAGTAATAATAGGGGATGTTTATCCCATGTTGTGACTTTAGGGGATTCATACTTCACAGGTGGAATCATGAAATTAGAGGAGTAATATGAATGTAATTTTTTCCTTTTCTAGTTTGGGATGGAGGAGTATGGGTGTTTTTCACATTTATTACATGATTTCCTTGACTATTGGGGTTATACACACATAGGTATTTGTTATTTATGGTGGTCATTAATTTATAGAGGAAATTAATCATAAATCAAAAGTAGGATGACAATTTTCCAACATTATTTTCTCTTTTTGGTTCATGTTAGCTAATATGGGGGATTCTATTTCCACTTCTAATCTCTCATGAAGAAACTATTTTAATAATAAAAACCATACTGAATTGAGGATGATACAATTGGGCATGATAATAGTATAATGTTTTTTCAAAAATTAATACACAACTTTAGCAAACAATACAAACTATTGAATACAAATTTGACATTATTGTGATTTTCATCAATGTTAGGGAAACACTAAGAAAAAAAACGTACCTTGATACCAAAAGAGTCGAAGACAAAATGTCATTAACAAATACAACATTGGCACAAATATTTGAAGCTAAATGGAGGACCTTATGATTAGTTGGCATTTTTATCATCTATTCTAAGTCTACATCACATTTAACTTGTTAGAAAGATGATGCATTTTGAGCCTAAGGAAACACATTTTTTTAATTGACATAAATGTAATCAACTTGATTGAATTTAATAATTGATAAAATAAATAATAATTATCTAAAATTGATCAACTAGATGACACAAAATATACAACCCAATGTGTAAAAATCCATTAAAAGTGTGTCTATGTCTTATTATGATAATTGTAATTGGTAAGTTTTCAATCCATTTGATTTCATGGATTCTCGAAGATTACTGTGGGATTGAATCTACTCTTCTAAAATGCTCTTATAAGCCTATCTCGGTGTGTAACTCAAACTTCAAAATCATTTCCTATTTTTAATAAACTAGGATGTTTGACTATAATATCATGACAATCAAACTCCCCGTAATTGGACACATTTTATTATTATTATTATTATAGTTTTTTATATTTTTTAGAGCTTCTCATCCTTGCCCTCCATAATCAAAGTGATGCATATGTACCATATTCCACCCTAGAAAGGGTTTAGAAAAAGTGATTTCAACTATGGTAGTTGGGATATCTCTCTAATATGGCCATAATTGAATCAGAATCTAAGTAAAAATGGGAGACTCATCCATTTTTATACACCCTACATGAAACAAATGGTCTACACCAACATGAATTAGCAATTCCTCATAACGATTATAAATTTTATCTTCATGAATGTAAAAATTTATAGCAATGAATTTATATTGTTGACAATGTTATTTGTTATCATTAACAAACCAATTGAGGGAAACATAATGAATACAAATACAAGATGTATAAAATTCTGACCACGAGATTCATAGCTTGAAAAAAAATCTACCATAAAGCTAAAATACTTTAGGATAAAAAAATGTGTTGGAATAATAAATAATAAGAAAATAGTATAAGAAATACTATATTACATTGGAAACATAATCTAAACAAACATTACATCCATTTTCATATATCCCATGTGATACAAATGGACTACTATCTACATATTATTTGGATTTTTTTTTAATCTCAAATATGAATTTTGGGTTCATTGTCCACTCTATCATTCATTTACATACAAGGAGAGGAATTGGATGTCCAAAGTAGGTAATCTTCATCACCCTTTCTAGTAACTACTTTCACCTATTGACAAATATCTTTTTCATCATCAAAAAATGAAATAATAAAAACATAGCTGGGAAAAATACTACATAAAATTAAAATATGGTCACTAGATTTATAGCTTATAATTTTTATATGCCACTAAAAATAGGTACTATACGATCAAAAATTGATTAAGGAAAATAAATTTTAACAAAATTATAATATGAAAATAAAATCCATAGTACAATAAAAGTATAAACTTATCAAATAGGGGACACATCTATTAATATATATCCCACCTGATCCAATTGTTCCACTCCTTCCATATGAATTATCCTCTACTAAAAAAAAGTTTAATTTTTTTATTCATGGTTGTCTCTCTAATTTAATAGGTTATTAGGTGAGGAACTATGTATGAAAAGTAGTGAATCTTCATCACCCTTTCTATCAATGGAATTACATTTTTAATGATGTCATTCTTGAGTATCAAGAAGATGCAAGTAAACTTTCTACAAAAATTGGTGTGCTTTAAGTGTCTTATTTATATTATTATATGACTAATTATTTGAACATTATCTAATTACTAAACTCAAAATTTAAGAATAAAGTATACCATTTAGATTACATTAAAATAAATTTCAAGTTTCATCTTGAAATAGGAGTAATATGGGATGATTAAAAATTGGGGATGTTGATTTTATGTTCACTAGTATGTTTCATTTACCTATTGTTTATCCTCCTATTCCACATGATTTATCTCTAATATATATATTTTTTAATTATTTAAAAAATAAAAATAGTGAAAAACACCTTCAATATTGAAGTAAGACCATGTTTCATATAAGCATTCAATTTCTTTGTCAGCATTCTATGCTTATAGAAAAAATTATGAAGCTCTCTTCAAGAAAGGATGTGATGACCTAAGACTTACATATGTGTTATTATCCTAATTAGGATATTAATCAAACATAAACTAAAAGATCTAGATCAATAAAAACTAAACTTATCTAATATCACTTAGCTCTAGTGGACCCTACCTGACTTGGTACATCACCTCAATGCCAACAACTGAATTAAACATATTAATCAAAAATACAAATGCCTAACTAAATAAATGGCACACAAAATCTAAAAATAAAAATGGATCATGATTTATTAATCACTAAAAGCATAAAATTGAAAATAGGAAATAACTAGAGTCATTAAAACTCTAATGTTGTAAATAAATAAAATTGAATAATAATGTGAGGGTAAAAATTAAGATTATTTATTGTGAAGCCAAATTGACACCAAATTAATGATGATTAACTATTTGTTTTTTGATTGAAAATTCTAACTTTATTGATTAAACAAAATTATAGTACAACACTAGTCATATAAAAAAGGATGGGTGGAGAAGTCACACCCGAAAAGCCAATCCTTACCAGGTAAAAATGACCAAAAGTCCAACAAGAAATAAAACAAAAGAAAAAAATAAAGAATGTCCAAAGCCCATATCCATAATGTGGCCTTTTTTATATTTATTATTTTAACCTTAGTCTAACACTTTGGATGACTAAGATCCATTAGACTAGCAATAACCATAAAAAGCTCATGATTATGTTGAGGATCAAACAAGGGTTGATCCTTATCAGATTCTAAAGTTTTAAATTCATGTGGTCTCTTGATATCATGTTTTACAAAATTATCTACAAATTTTTTTTTTCAAGGAAACTATGAACCCTCTTTCTTCTTTGTGCCATTTTTAGATTCTTTTGTGACCTCCGTTAAAATAGTGTGATCATATAGTTATTAGCCTTTAGGATGAGACTTGTCTTTTATATTTGTTGGATTGCTTGTATGATGGATAGTTTGGTGATAGATATGACATCTAAAAGTAGTTTTTTTCATAATACAACATTTGGAGCCAATGAGAATTATCAAGTTTCAATTGGATTTGATTTGAAAGACCTTTCTAAGGTTAAATTTTACACCAATATGATCATAGGTAAAAAACCCTTGCATGTACCATTCAACATCCATCTTGATGAATATTCTAAGTGTATTACCATTATCTTCACATATTGAGGGGTACCAAAAGTGAAGAGGGAGATTTGAGAGTTGAACCTGAGTTGGCATTTTAGACACCATCATTATTGAGGGATGAAAAAAAAAACATAGGATAACAAAGAGCTCAATTCTTTTGAAAAACCAATGCCCCTCCTTAATAACTCTTTGATAATCCTCAAGCTCCATAAACTAGACTATGAAAAACCCTTTGGAACATAAATGATCATGTAAGAATAATTAATTTATCCTAACTATTTGTAATAAATGTCTCAAGATGATTTACACTTTTGATTGGCAAAGGTTAGTTAGATGGGGTATTTCCTATGTGTAGTTGGTTGCATTGTGAGTCATAATCTCTTATAGATTAGGAGATTTAATCTCACTTAATGTTGTATAAATAAGAAGCTCTTGTAGTGATTTTATTAATTCAATTCCATTATGACTTTCATTTCATAGCACAGCATGAAATACTAAGGAGTTTTTTGAAGCATTAGAGATTCGGTGAAGATCGAGAGTAAGATTTGTATGATCCTTAGCTATGTCACATTGCTAAAATTTCAGCCATCCCAAGCTGAAATGTTGCCAAAATTTTGGCCAATTTTACAGAAGTAAAATAGTTCTCTTAGAGGCAATTTTTTTTTTGTTTTGTAAAATTTTAGCCATATTTGTATTAAAATTTGGGCTAAATTTAGATCTAAGTTTTCATGTGTTTGAGAAGATCTAAGATTAGATTTGAGAGCTTTGAATTTGATTTTATTATTTATGTTCAAACTCCATATTTGAATCAATGGAGGAATAGATCTATAAAATATTTCAAAGATAAAGTTTTGTTTTACATCTGTAAATTCTAGCACAAATGCAAAGCATTGAGATCTAAGATTTAAAAAAAAGAGTAGAAGATTTGTTTTTTGGCATCATTATCTACAAGTTAGCATATTTTTATGGTCTGAGGAGATATCTTCCTTTTTTCTTATGATCTACTCCTTTTTTTTAAGCAATGGAATATTGTTGTAGTTCTACATAGGCATCACCCTTTGGTAGCTTGGCATTGAACTACCTATAACATATACTATCAATGAGATTAATCAACTACTTCTATCAACAAAGGCCATTGGTTCAACTCTTAAAATTTCTCCTATGTGAAACTACTTAATTTCTTATTGCTATCAAATGACATGAACCTATAAAATTTATTCATTGTATTAAGTCTATGTTTTAGCATGATCTAAATAATATGATAATGACTGAGTATCCAAAAAGTGGCATGAAGATCTAATCTTGGCATCCCACCTTGGCATCCTAAATTCTACCTTAAACTTTCAAAATATGTGCAATGTTTTTCATTTTGTAGATCTAATACTATTTGGATCTACTGCAAACATATCTATGTGGAGGATAAAACCACTAAATTATTAGAAGGTGATGGAGTCTTGATGGAATTTTTGTGTGAAAGAAGCATAGCCATTCTACTATATGACTACATTTTTTGGCTAGAAGATCAATTGTGTTGGAACATTTACAGAGGTCTGTGCTTCACAAGGACACCTGATCTCCTCAAACCCTACATAGATACTTCCATAAAAACTAAGAGGTGACAAACAATAGTAGACTATTCATTTTATCCTCTTTACACAGCTAGAAAATTATTATTTTTTATTACTAGCTATAATTATTTTTGCTTAAAGAGGAAGTCAAACTTTCTTGCATGTCTACCGAGGTAATCAGAAGGAATATTCTTCACTTTTGTTGACTTTTTTAAGTTCATGGAAAAATTTTGATTCTAAAAAGTGGTTGTATGAATATATTCTTTTCTAATTTGGCCTCAAAAATCAATGTGTAGTGTTTTTTTATTGATTTTACCTATTTTTACAAAAAATCAAAATGCTTATGACTTTTGAATTATAACTCAAATTTGAGTTCCTTTTTTTCAAAAGTGTGTATTTTTTGATTCTCTATTATTGGTGTCATTAGATTGTAAAAATGTAATGGAAAAATTATAACCTCATTTGCTCCTCAGATGCATTTTCGATTGAAATCGACATCCAATTTTCCATTGCATTTTTGGTAGAGTTTAACATACATTATGTGCTTGTGTGTGATTTGTCATATTTGCATATGCATTTTATTTAAATTTTGCACATGCACATTTAATTTTCACACATAAAAACATGCTTGTAATTTGTCATACACAACTTGGAAAATATCTAGTTTAGGACCTATATTTGTCCTTCCCAACACACAATTACTTTGTGGTGATAATTACGTAGCATAGAAAATAAAAATACAAACACATCCTGAGTTTGAATACATTTGGTTAGTTTTAGAAGGGACATGGGTTAGATATGACATGGGTTAGATATGCAATAGATATTGATCAACAATAGAAATATGATAAATCTAATAAAAAGGTGAAGTTAATAATCATGTTTGGAGTTTTGGATGAGGCACAACCTCATATCCATAGTGCTAAAACTATGAAAGATGATTGGGATAAGCTTAAAACTATATATGAAGCTAAGAATCAAAATCAAACCTTACATCTTCATAGCCAAATACACATTCTCTAGCTTAAATCAGATGAAAAAGTAGAAGCATTCATTAAAAGGGTTACAACTTTGTGGGCTTCACTTCAATATTTGGGTGAGCTAGTGATAGATGATTCTTTGGTCCCTATAGTCCCTAAAGCACTACACCCCGCCCCACACCCCACACATATAAGATCTTTATGATCACTTTGAATGTCACATGACAAAAACCAACCTTTGAGGTGTTGGTAAATTTGTTGCAACAAGAGGAAGATATGCATAATTCAGAGGAAGATGATGATAATCATGCACTCACATCAAATCGAAAGGGGAAGAAACCCATGAAGGGTCCAAATAAATATCCAAAGCTGAATAAACAACAAAACTAACAGAGGAATAATTCATGTTCTTATAAAGCATGCCAAATTTATGTAAAATATGGACATGACTTAAACCATTATTGGTATTACACATTTCAAAATGGTTCATCAAGTAAGAAGCCCTCTTTCAAAAATTCACCACAAAAAAAAAGAAGCAATCACAACAACAAAATAGGTGGAAAAAGAAATTTTCCAAGCCTAAAAAACATGGCAATATTATTGAAGATAATGATTCTTCAAATGAGGAATATGGTTTAGATACTCTAATACATGAGCCTACCAATCATCCAAGTGTAGTTTGGTATGTCAATTCGGGGGTAACCAGACACATGATATGCAAAAAAGAATGGTTTTATACATTGACCAAAATAGAATCAAAGGGTACTGTATCACTTAGAGATGATACCTCATATATAATACAAGGCAATGGTGACATCAAAATTCAACTTGAAAATAGGAATTTAAATATTCTGTATGTTCTAGGACTTAGAAAAAATCTATTATCTATTAATTAGTTACTTAACCACAACCTTATGGTTGAATTTGATCACCAAAATGGTCAAAAATTTTACAACATAAAAGACAAGTCTAGGTATTTCAAAGTGATTTCCAAGGATTCCAACATTGGAAAAATTCTTTAGCTTTATTTTATTCAAAATTATCATCAATCACTTGTGGTAAAAGATACAAAACTAGGCAATTTGTGGCATAAAAGATATGGTCACTTGAGTTATGGTTATTTGGTATAACTGAGTAAATAAGATATGGTTCATGGTCTTCCCAAACTCAAGCAATCCTTTGATATATGTATTAGTTACTTAAAAAAGGAAAATAAAGAGGATATCCTTTGAAAATACTAAGTATCAGTCACTTGGTAAGTAGGACTTGGTGCTCACCAATCTTTACAAACATTTTGCTCCTAGTCTTAAAGGGTATAAATACTTTCATTTTTTTGTTGCTGATTACTCATGAAAAATATGGGTATATTTATCGAAGACTAAGGATTGAGATTTTCAATTCTTAAAAGAATTCAAGGCCATAGGTGGAAATCAAACTAGTAGAAAAATCAAGATCCTTTGCTTAGATATTGGAGGGGAATACACTAGTAAAGAATTCTTAGCATATCTTAGTGTGAATGGAATCAATTGGCAATTAACAACTTCATATTCACCGTAGTAAAATGGAGTTATAGAATGACATAATAGAGTCATTATGTAAATTTTTTGAATCATGGTTGAGGATGCAAAATTGCCTAATATATATTGGGTAGAAGCTTGTCACATTGCAGTCTCCTTGTTGAACATGTCACCCACCAAAGCTCTTGATGGAATCATACCACATGAAGCCTGGGTAGGGAATAAACCAAAGGTAACTCACCTCCAAGTTTTTGGTTGTAAAGCATATATGCATGTTCTTAAAAATAAAATGAATAAGTTGGATAAGAAAATAAAGGAACATATTTTTGTAGGATATAATGCACAATCAAAGGCATACAGGATCCTTGATCCAAAAATAAAGAAGGTACTAATCAACAAAGATGTAGTGTTTGATGAAAAGAGTGAAATCAATACACCTTTTACATAGGTAAATGATACAGGCAAAAGTCATGTAATAATTTCAGATAGTGATGGTGAAAGTGAAAATGAAGATAGTCAAATAGGATCTCTAGGAACACCATTGATAGTTTAGCATATGCCCAAGTGGTATACAAGTACCATATGAGATGATAACTTGAATGAAGTACCATATACATCCACTTCAGACTGAGGACTTGAATCATGGATTGATAATAGATTAATATGGCCCTTATGAGTATTGTGTAAGAAATATATGAGCCCTCTATAGTAACATAAACCATATAGTCTAGACCTTGGAATGATACCATGGATGTAGAATATTAGTCATTGATGAAGAATAACACTTCGTATCTAGTTGATCTTCCATCAAGAAAGAAACCTATTGGATGTAAATGGGTCTTTACGACCAAGTACAACGTAGATGGTAGTACTAAAAAGTACATGGCAAGGCTTGTTGTAAAAGGGTATGCTCAAAAAGAAGGCATTGACTATGAGGAGATTTTTGCTTCCACAACTAAGATAAAGGCTATTAGGATGGATTTTGATATGGCTTCTCAGTTTGGATGGAAATTCCATCAAATGGATGTAAAAGTGCCTTTCTCAATGGATATTTGAAAGAGGAAGTCTACATGACTCAAACTAAAGGATTTGTGGCACCTAATCGGGAACAAAAAGTGTGTAGGCTTATCAAGTCTCTCTATGGGATAAAATAGGCTCCTCAAGCCTAGTAGATCAAGATTGATGAGCATCTCGTATAACATATATTCAATAGGATTCCATATCATCCTAACCTCTACCTCAAAAAGCATAAGGGGAGGTTTTTATAGTGATTCTTTATGTCAATGATCTAGACATCATTGGTATCACATTGAAGATGATTGATGCAACTAAGAATGATCTCAAGTGATCATTTGACATTATAGATCTCAAGCTGCTACACTATTATCTTGGTTTGTAAGTATGGCATAAGGAGCATTATATTTTTGTTTCATAGATGAAATATACCAATACATTCCTTAAGAAATTTAGGATGATGGAATATAAGCCTATTGTAACCCCTATAGAGAGAAGACTTTAGTTGTCTCTTACTAATCTATCAGCATAAATAAATGAAATTCTCTATTAGAAGCTGACTGGGAGTCTCATTTAATTGACATATACTAGGCCATATTGGTTATGTTGTCATCTATATTTCTTGGTTTATTCAAGAACCAAATGTGATACATTGGAAAGTAGTAAAGTGGGTATTGAGATACATCAAAGGTATAATTGAGTATGGCCTAGAGTACAAGAATAATAATAATTTATTCTTAACAAGATATAAGGATGTAGTTCATGAAATTTATATTGATGATAGGAAATGTACTTATGGATTTGTATTCTTTCTAGGATCTGGGTTGATTTCATGGGGAAGTAAGAAGGAGAATTATGCTCTATATCTTCCATAGAGGCATAATATTACACTACAGTATTAGTTTTCTATGATGCGATATGGATACAATGCATTCTTTTAAGATGTGGACTTCCATGGACTCAACCTATAGCTATGAATTGTGATAATTAAGGTGTTCTACATCTTGTTCACAATCTAGTGTTTCATGAGAGAACCAAGTAGATAGAGATTTAGATTCAATTCATACATGAATATGTTTAACATCACAATATACATCTCTAGTATTGCCCCACTCAAGATGAATGTGCAAATGTCTTCTTGAAGTCACTTGCACATGATAAGTTTGAGGTATTCAAGAAATCTCTCTTATTCTCTTTAGGATATGATCAATTAAGGAGGGGAATGTTAGAATAATTAGTTTATCCTAGTTATTTTTAATAAATGTCTCAAGGTGATTTACACCTTTGATTGATATAGGTTAGTTAAATGAGGTATTTCTTATGTGTGGTTATTTGTTTTTTGAGTCATATTCGCCTATAAATTAGGAGATCTAATCTCACTTAGTGTTGTATAAATAAACACCTCTTGTAGTGATTTTTATTTATTGGCTTTCTTGCATTTGGACAAACCCCTTGGGGATGGACAATTTGGTGACAATGATAGCATTTAAAAGTAGTTTATTTGATAATACAACATTTGGATCCAATGATAATTATAATGTTTTAGTTGGATTTGATATGAAAGAGCTTTTCTAAGGTTAAATTCCACACCAATATGATCATAGGTAAAAATACCTTGCATAAACAACTCAACATCCATCTTCATGAATCTTCTAAGTGTATTACCAATAATAACACATACTTATGGGTACCAAAAGGGAAGAGGGATACTTGGGAGTTGAACCCAAATTAGCATTTTAGACACCATCATTATTGAGGGATCAAAATAAAAAAACCATAGGGTAACAAAGAGCCCAACTCTTCTAAAAAATCAAGGTCCATCCTTAACAACTTTTTGATAATCCTCAAGGTCTATAAACTGGACTATGAAAAAAATTTCAAAGCATAAATGGATCACACAATATTTGGTCTAGGTAGCATAAACCCATTGATACAACTCTTTTTGACCAAGGGTAGAGTCCATTGAACCTACAAGTAACTAAAAAATCTTTAAAATAATATATTAAACCAATTAGCTCTAGAAGTGTAATCTCCATTACTAGTATAACATCCAATTTTTTCATAATTTATGAGCTTGGAAATACTAAAGGAGAGGTTGTTGGAAAATGATCATCATTATTCTAAGAAAAATCCCCAAAAATTAAACCCTATTTATTCTCGACCTTGCTAGATTATTTCATGATGGATGACACAAGGTATGGAAATTTAGAGAATATAGCCAGTGCGACCATAGTCTAGCCACTACCAAACCCTAACTACTCTATCATTGTTCTAGTCTACTCCATCATCACTTTATAAACCCTAGTATATGTCATATTTATTTCTTCATCTCTATCACTGAAACCATCTATCTAATTTTTTTTGATTCAGTGTAGATATTTATTTTTAAGGAAAATATAATATAAGTTATACCTAATCATCATACAATCTTCTTCTTCCTTATAATATTGTACATGTTCAGTACATTATGAAATTTAAGAAATAAATTAAACTTTAAGATATTTAAATGTATTTTTTATGCCCATGATGAAGGGAAATATAAGGACACAATCCCATGAAAACTGAATTGATTTATTTTCCAATAGTTTCTATTGAAACATTTGGATTGAAAATCACATGAAGGTGGTGATTTTTGACCTTAAAATTCAAGGAAGGGATTCTTTAGCTAGATAATTTGATTTGGGGGTAGGGGTTGAGTGGGAAAGGAGGTCAGATAGAAGTTTACAATATCTTTTCTTATTTTCAATGGAGGTATTCTACCAAATAGCAACCCCTATGTACCATATTTTTTATGTAAAATTTAATACGAGTAGATTTAGGGTGCATAGTTCCAAAAAATAGGAACATGGAGTTATAAATTTTATGTTTCACCAGAATACCTTACTAAAAATAAGTAATAAATGTTCTTAGTAGAAGTTACTAAATAATTGCCAATAACCTAACTCTAAGGTACCATTGAAAAACCTTATTCAATATGATGAAAATATAGAAGCAGAGTTCCAATTCATTTGGTGGATGAAATTGTATGTTTGAGAGTGATGATGGATAGGGACATGGAAACTCATATGAAATAAAATTGAATTAAATTTTACTATACTGTCATGTCCCCTTTTTAGTTGACATGTCCAGAGTTGAAGATTAGCCTATTATGCGACCCTCGTAGGCTGATGGGATGGATAGAGGGCCTTGATAGAGATGGGTTGGAATTCGTTCGGGCTCTTTCGGACATGAATTAAGGGAGATATTAATATTTGATTGATTTAATCAAATATTAATTATTTGATCTCATTTTAATTAATTATTAATTAATTATTAATTATTGATTAATTATTAATTAATTATTAATTATTAATTATTAATGATTGAGTCTAATTTTAGGATCCTAATCCTAATTTAAGACTTGGTCTAATTTTAAGACCCTAGTTCTAAATTAAGGAAGTCTAATTTAAGGGAGTCTAATTTTAGCAAGCACACTTTTGGAGGTGTATAAGAATCTCTCATGGGAGAGAGTTTGTATTCATGATTATTGATATTGATTCTTGTTAAGAAATTCTTCTGTGAAGACTGAGCCAAGGGTTCCAGTATTTCATCTGCAGTGGAGAACGTCAACTCTTCATTGTGTGCGATTCAGAGGCTGTGAAAGATCAGCTGATCTATTGCCAAACTACATTGAAGAACGTCAACTCTTCAGTGTGAGTGATTCAGAGGTTGTGAAAGATCAACTGATCTATTGCCGAATAGGGAGATAACTTCATCCAGAAGCTATCACATGTACTTCAAGTTTGAGAGATAACTTCACACAGAAGCTATCACGAGGGTTTACAGGTATTTTCATTATTTGGGTTTTGATTCCAGAATTATACAGATATAGATCTTTTGTATTAGCCCATAATCCTACAGATCAGGATCAAGCATATAGGTTGAGCAATATCAGTGGCCGTACGACTTCCGTACAGATCTGTGAAAGTCCGTACGCATCTACAGAAAGTTTAGGTACCGACATCGGCGAACAGAAACTTACAGAGACTGACATCGGTCGACTCATCACCGACGTCGGCAAGGGGACCACTACAGGTCGATCGACGACGGCAGTATAACCGACGTCGGTGACTGTGTTTTTACACAGCAGGCCGAGACGTGCCAGATTCAGCCCAGTTTGCGGAATATACAGGAAATAAAGGCCGAACTTTTGATATTCTTTGTATATTTGACAGAGGATCTCTATTGTAAGCTTATGAGCAAATAAATAAGAAATTATACTGTGATTTATTCATCTATTTGAAGATATTTTGCAGAAATTCAGATAAGCAATTTGGAGCTTTGTTTTGATATTCGAAGGGATATTACAGTGGTATCAGAGCTAAATCCTGCCATCCTGAGGGTTTAGAAATTTTATACAGCCACAAGAGTTGCGACCACACGGGTATTACACACGCAGTAAAGCTTTGCTTGAAGGTACTCAAGTTCTAGAACAACCGCCGGAAGACATGGGTGATGATATTGGCAGGGCCCATATTCCTCACCATCCGAGAGACCAAGATGATCCAGAGGTTTTACTTACTCTTAGAGAAATATGAGAAGGGCAAAGGCAGAATAACCAGGTATTACAGCAGTTGGCAGCAGCACTGCCAAGATTGGGTTCTCCGAGGAGACAGTCCCCACACCGGGAAGATGTCAGGAGTGTTGCAGGATCACAGAGAGGCCATGGGACTGTTTCTCGTACAGCGAATAGGCCTACTAGGCCTATCTTTGTGAGACAGGAAGCAGAGGAGGTGATAGCAGGTGAGGAGCATGAGGAGGCATTTACGGACACACTTAGGGCAGCGACTGAAGAGTGGGAGTCATTACCACCTATGGTCAGGGAGATGATTACTTTTGACCGATTCCTCACACAAAGGAAAGAACATTATCGAGGTCGACAAAATGGGAGACCAAGACCCCAGAACAATGATCTGAAGCATGCTACGAGTAGGCTCACACTAGCAACATTTGACGGTAGTGGTAAGGTGACAGCACAGGCCTGGGTTAGTAAGCCGGATACATTTCTCACATTGCGACCGATGGGTGAGGAAGATGCTATCAGATATGCGACACTACATCTCGAGGGAGTAGCTCACGATTGGTGGCACCATGGGATGGTGACACTCCATCATGATCGGATCACTTCTTATCAGGAGTTTGTGGACAGGCTAGTAGAGCATTTTGACAGGAGGGATCCAGAGTCCTATTTTCGAGAGTTGGCACAGTTACGTCAAAGTGGGAGTCTAGAAGCATACATTGGTGACTTCCAGAAGTTATCAGTCATGGTCCCTGACATTTCAGAGAGGCGACTAGTAGTACTCTTCATGGAGGGCTTGACAGAACCAATGAGAGGTTGGATCAAAGGCTTTGATCCTCCTTCATTACAGGAAGCTATGAAGAAGGCGTGCAGTATGGAGATGGCAGCCCCATCAAGTAGATCTAACTCCAGAGGCACTTCTTCATCTAGAGACCATAAGCACTCCAACGGGGATACAGAGAGACTGGATTTTAACATAGATAAATCTGGGGTTAAAAATGATTCAAAGGCTAATCCAGCAGCACCACCTTTGGATCGCGAGGTGCTTAATGATTTACGCAGGAAGAAGCTTTGCTTCTACTGCAAAGGTCCATATGATATCCATCACGATTGTCCTTTGAGGCCTAAGGGCAAGACGAATCGTATGATGTGGGTATATTATGAGGAGTCAGAATCGGAAGATTTCGAACAGCATGATAGTTCAGAGGAGGCAGAGGCTTCAGAGCCTAAGGCAGAGGCAGATTTAGAGCTTCATATATAGGAGGCACGCCTATCCAGCATTCAGTCGGATGAGTCATTTAGACTCCGTGGAGTTTTGGCAGGGCAGAGGGTTACCACCCTTCTTGATACCGGAGCCACACATAATTTCATAGATGCTAGATTTGTGGAGAAGCGTGGACTCACTACCGAAGATTTTGAGGGAATTAGAGTTAAGGTAGCCGATGGTCACACTCTAAGGTGTGAGCGCATGATTAGAGACCTCCCATTGCGCTTGAACAACTATGAGTTCAAGGCTAATTATTATGTAGTGAACATGGGGGACATAGAATTAGTTTTGGGTATGAAGTGGCTTCATTCATTTGAGGAAGTTACTCTTCGACTCAAAGACATGGAGGTTCATTTTGAAGTTGATGGGAAAACACATATTCTTAAGGCAATACGGGGCAGCAGCTTCAAACATATGTTTTTTCATCAGATAGAGATGCCTACACTGCATGACATGATAGAGTGCGATGATGAGTGCCCATTGGCACCAACACAGGAGATATATGGGGACGAGCTGTGTCTTGAGGTGAGTTCAGCTCAAGAGTTAGCACATGTGGTAGGGACTCAGCGTTCTGTTACAGGCGGGTCACATGATGATGATACGAGTATGTCTAGCATTCACATTCTAGATTCAGATATTATTCAGGGCCTGGAGTTCATGTTGATTGACAGCGGCGGAGATCAGGACTACATTTGGGATCCAGGAAGAAAATTGATTGGTTTATCATTCAGCTATTGCTTGAGGGCAAGCAATTTTAGGAGGGGCAGATTGTCATGTCCCCTTTTTAGTTGACATGTCCAGAGTTGAAGATTAGCCTATTATGCGACCCTCGTAGGCTGATGGGATGGATAGAGGGCCTTGATAGAGATGGGTTGGAATTCGTTCGGGCTCTTTCGGACATGAATTAAGGGAGATATTAATATTTGATTGATTTAATCAAATATTAATTATTTGATCTCATTTTAATTAATTATTAATTAATTATTAATTATTGATTAATTATTAATTAATTATTAATTATTAATTATTAATGATTGGGTCTAATTTTAGGATCCTAATCCTAATTTAAGACTTGGTCTAATTTTAAGACCCTAGTTCTAAATTAAGGAAGTCTAATTTAAGGGAGTCTAATTTTAGCAAGCACACTTTTGGAGGTGTATAAGAATCTCTCATGGGAGAGAGTTTGTATTCATGATTATTGATATTGATTCTTGTTAAGAAATTCTTCTGTGAAGACTGAGCCAAGGGTTCCAGTATTTCATCTGTATTGGAGAACGTCAACTCTTCATTGTGTGCGATTCAGAGGCTGTGAAAGATCAGCTGATCTATTGCCAAACTGCATTGAAGAACGTCAACTCTTCAGTGTGAGCGATTCAGAGGTTGTGAAAGATCAACCGATCTATTGCCGAATAGGGAGATAACTTCATCCAGAAGCTATCACATGTACTTCAAGTTTGAGAGATAACTTCACACAGAAGCTATCACGAGGGTTTACAGGTATTTTCATTATTTGGGTTTTGATTCCAGAATTATACAGATATAGATCTTTTGTATTAGCCCATAATCCTACAGATCAGGATCAAGCATATAGGTTGAGCAATATCAGCGGCCGTACGACTTCCGTACAGATCTGTGAAAGTCCGTACGCATCTACAAAAAGTTCAGGTACCGACATCGGCGAACAGAAACTTACAGAGACCGACATCGGTCGACTCATCACCGACGTCGGCAAGGGGACCACTACAGGTCAATCGACGACGGCAGTATAACCGACGTCGGCGACTGTGTTTTTACACAGCAGGCCGAGACGTGCCAGATTCAGCCCAGTTTGCGGAATATACAGGAAATAAAGGCCAAACTTTCGATATTCTTTGTATATTTGACAGAGGATCTCTATTGTAAGCTTATGAGCAAATAAATAAGAAATTATACTGTGATTTATTCATCTATTTGAAGATATTTTGCAAAAATTCAGATAAGCAATTTGGAGCTTTGTTTTGATATTCGAAGGGATATTACATATACTCAAGTAGCACACATTGATATCATAATATTTGGTGCTTAAATACTATTTTAGTTACAAAAATTATTGTGGCTTTAGGTGGCTTGCATATTCTCATTAACTAAGTGATAAATAAATTTATTAACATAATGATATCCTGATATACTATAATTTTATTTTTCCTAAAATAAATTCTCTTAGTGTTAGGTAAAATCCACACCCTACATAATATTCAGTCATTAGCTATGACTCTATTCATAGAGATGTTTAGGGTTATGCATGGCTTATCTTTTCTCATTTACTTTATAGTAAATAATATGGAGCACATAATTATAACATGATATACTAACATTTTAACATTCCAAAAATAAATTCACTTAGATTCTAACACACATACTTTGCATAATGTTTCATCGTCCACTAAAATTCTAATCATGGAGATATTTGTGGCTATGTATTGCTTATCTTCTCTCTCTACATTAAACAATTTGAAGGACACAATGATACCATGATATATTTTTTTCAAATTTATTGAGAGAACCTCATGTCTTCTTAGATAGTTTGTCACGAAGCTTATTGAACATTTAAATATTAAACTTCTTAAATAATTAAATAATCCCACTTTTACTCATAAAGATAATGTTAAAAATTATGAAATGATAATGTTCAAGAAAAGTCTAACCTTTTTAAAGGCATTTACTTAGAATTTTCCAAGGTTTTTTTAAATAAATCCATTTTGTGTATATTGTGCAATTTTTGTAGTCCATTACACTAATTTTCTAAAGCATTTTTTCAAATATGTAATGTTGCATATGTTTAAAAATTTGGCATACATGTTTGTTGGGGAAGGACATGATGTCTAATTGTATTTTATTTCCCTTTGAAATGGATTTATTAGAAATGAAGGTAAAAATGAACCAAGAATAGTATACCTCCAATTAAGATCTTTAAAAATAAATACAAAAGAATAAATCCTATGAGACTTACATTGTTACATATACAAATCTGTAGGTTAGATTCTTTAGTGGCTATAAAAAAACTATGAACAAGCACAAGGATGCCACAAGCATGAAAGAAACATAGTTTTTGGATGTTATCCTCACCCATTTTAAAGATAATAAATTACCTTTATATATTTAGCTCCTTGTTGTTGAACAACTCTCAACATGGTAATGCCAATATATTATCCCCTTAGCTAGTTTTGTCACTGATATCCAGTCTAATTGGTTGAGTGTCACATACTCTTCCAAGTGTTCTAACCTCATTAATGTAGTGAAATACATGAGCCTATTTCCATCATTTTTATGGACATTCCACATCTTAGCTCTCCCCTCATTGATATGTTTCCCTATAACTCCAACAACTATAGACAATAATTATAAATCACCATATTTCAATTTAGATGATCAAAAATTCATATGTGAACATGGTTAGACAAGTTATTTGAAACTATATAAAGTTATTTTATAATCACATAAGCTACATGTAGTGTATTAAAATTTATTGGAATGGCACTACTTTTGGAAACCAAAAACCCTTATGGTTCTAAAGGTTGCTATAATACAATAGTTACATCAACTCAAAGCATCTATAAACATATTATCTACTTTATCTCAACTATTTTTATGTAGAAAATAATGAATTAAAGGTCACAACTCTCATTCTAAAATTTATTTATCCTTTAGTATTATTTTTCTATGATTATTTTTTGAAATAATTAAAGACTTCTATTTAAATATGTATCATGTCAAATGTCCATCTAGGATATCATTTTCATATTTTTAAGATATTTTCATTAATATATTCAACACCATCATATGAGAGGAAGAACTTTATTGAATTATGGTTAAAGTCTTCTAGTCTTCTAGTGAAAAGGGGAGCATAGGGGAATTTTAAGGATTCTAAAAGAATAACTTTGTTGCATTATGCAACATATAATGTGAAGACAAACATGGTTGAAATGTTAATAAAAGTGGCATAGATAAGGATGTGGGGGACAGTAATAATTTCATGAAATTGGATGTGGCTTTGAAATAGGGATACCCAGATGGGTATGAGGTCCTTAGGAAAGATTTTGTTTAATTTAATTATCTTGAAGAGATTGTCAGTGAATGCCCACCAACATAAAAACTATTGATATTAATAGAAAATCATATACATAGAAATCTTATTCTTTGGACATTATCCTTGAAAAATGGAAAGAGGTTCAAGCTCAAAAAAATAAGAAACACACAATGGATAGTCTCAAGGAAGCCTTGAAGGCATGCAGAGAAGTTGAAAAATAGGCCAAGCTAGAGAGAAAAACAAGATTGATCTAGTAAGATCTTAATAACCAGGTTTATTCTTATTATATTTGAAAAAAATAGAGATTATAAATAATTTCATACCTAATAGAGGATCAAGGATACTTTGATTTCATGGATCATGCAAGTGATTTTTCCTATACTTTCATTGCAAAATAATTTGTTTATTAAAATTTAATGTTAGACACAATTTTAATCTTTGCATATGTTCTATTGTGCTAAATATGATATACTATCGGTAAGGTATAAGGGTGAGCCAATATTTGACTTTATGATGTCTTATTGAAAATATATTTCAAGGCTACGACCTAGTTTGCAATTTCAATTACGAATAAATTTTTGTACATACCTACTTACATATGTGAATCATCTCTATGTAGTGGTCTCTTTCATTGTGAGATAATCTTAGTATTCATATGTTCATAATATTTAACATGCACCTAAAAAGTGCAATATATATATATATATATATATATGTTCTCTACAGTCTTATAAGATTAAATGACCATTGTCTGCTACATTTTTATATAATATAACAACTCTATTATTAGGTTTTACCAGATATGGTAGAAACATAGGTTTTTTAAGGTCTTTCAACCTTTTACAAAAGATAAATCATTTAATTTTGAGTGAGACACCAAGAATAGTGTCCCACGTGAAACCAAACACCCAATAGGTATCTAAACCATAGCCTGCCAAAAGAACACCCCCTATTTAAACAAAAAACCAACAAGAAGTAGGTAGTCTTTAGTTATATTTATGATATGACAAAGCAATGACACAACTAAAATAAATATGATCTCATGATATATAGAACATGTGGGAATACATCAGAGCCATGCTCGACCATTTAGTGGTAGAAACCAACCCTTAACATCTAGTGGTCATCTGTAAAGAGCAAAACAAATTGTAAGAATCACCCAACTAAAACAAAGGATTTTCCACTAAACTTATGCCAAGGTAAATTCCATTGAGAATTTTTTTTTATGGTAGATAACCTTTTTTGACTTCAACTGTCATCTACCTAGGGACCCTCCTAAGTGGAGGGTCTTGATTGAAGAATCCTATACTATACCTTTTCTACCTTTTTTTTCTTTTTTACACTTTTTTCTATTCTCCCTTATCTTTTATAAGTTAAACTTTTATCCATTCCCCATTTCCTTCCACCATTCCTAAGTAGGAAGGGATTGAAATATCAATTGATTTAGAGGGCTTAGATTTATCTTTTAAAATCTCCACTAGATCTGCCCTTAAGTTTTTGATTCCTTGTACCATCCCACAAGGGATAGGTTACTCATAGGTAACCATAACCAAATTTGGGACTCCCTCTTTAGGTCAACTCTTTTAGTTGATGTAGATTTTGAATAAGATCTCAAATATATATTTATTTCATGTTCCTCATCCTTTATGGTTTCCTCTTTTGAGTCACTACCAAAAAAATTAGGTCCCCAAACTATCAAAAGATCAAAGGAGGAGTTATTACATAAATTTGGATCCTTTCCTTTACTGAGTTTGTTCCAATCAAAATATACATGTCCAATATTGAAAAACCTATGATAAATAAAGGGCAAGGCTTCATAATCCAAAGGTTAGGTTGACACACAATCTTCTACAATGAAGTTAATGAAATTTAGAAGGTTAGCAAAGGTATCAAGGGTGACTAGGATTCTAGCAAAAATGGTGTGAGAAAATGAATTAGTGGCATTGTCTATTTTATGAAAGATACCCAATGAGTTCCCAATATACTTAAAACATGGGTATATATAGAATTAGATGGGAATATGAGGAAGGTAGACCCAAATGGGTTGGGTGTAAAAGGATTCAGTGAGTGGGTTAAAATTAGGAAACCAAGTTTTGTTAATAGTTGGTGCCAATCCCAACTCCATTATTTATTTAAAATTAGGTCTTTGTCTGAAACTAGGATAAAGACTACAATAATAAATACTTTTTCACTACAATAAATGACCACATTACCTTTCATGAAATAACAACTCTATTCTTACACAATATTTTTTGATAAAATCATATGGTAGATTTTTAATCAACATTTCAAATAATGATCTTAAATGGATCACAAAGTGTGATTTTAAATGTTGATTTAAAATACAAATGATAGATTAAAAAGTGTGACCCAAAATTTTCATTAAAAACATTTCTTTTCCAAAACATATTTGTAATATTATGCACAATTAAAACATCATGTCTTTAATTTAACAAATTAGTATTTCTTGCTTCTATCCACTGACATGGATGTATCTTGATATAAAATTTATATTACAAATGGGTGAGAGGATTGTAACTTTAGTCATGTCTTGATATTAATCTCTAAGAATATTGAAGGTGGGAAAATTTATTTTGAAAACAACACTCATCATTGAAAATTAGTAGGAATAAAGTTTCTAACCTTAAACTGTTAGTGTTTATATATGAATGTTGAATAGTTTGCAATATTACCATAAATGTTTTTAGCATTATAATGTCAAAGCCACAATTATTAAAATATTAAAGTGGGAAATATATAATATATTTTTTTGAAATGTCCTATAGTCTCACCTTTTAAATGATAATCACTTTTAATTTTTTTTACATGAATGAATTTAAATTGATTTCAATTTATAATTTTTTTGTTGAAATTCATAGGCATCCATTCTATATTACTTTAGCTCCTAGTGATTCATATTCACACCTTTGGAGATTGGGCTGAAGAATTAAAATGAGTTTTTTTCTCTGTATGTATGCAATGGTCTATAAAATACTAGTAACACTTATGCAATTGATGAATCATGTCATAGTTATTATAATATTAATAACTCTTATGTAATTGATGAATGTATGAAATTTAGGTAAGGCACTTCAAAAAAAATTATTATATTTTATAGGAAAAATTATCAAACATTTATTTAAAAAAATCTTATCGACAATTCTAAAAATGTCAAAAATTATTCAATTGTAAAAACTATCCCATAAAAAATATCCTATTCATTAAGTCTTAATTCCTTCCCATATTCATAATCCTTACTCCCAAAGCTTACATATGCTTTACATCATCTATTCTTGTGATATCATATGGGAAACAACTAGATAGGAACACAAGTAAGAATCACCAATAGCAATTAGTGATAAAATTATTTTAAAACTTAATAAATTACAAATTTAGATTATGGTTCTTGAATATGGTATCCTAATTATAGTTCATACATTGGAATCTACTATAAATTTTGGAATCATATATTTTTTTGGTGGTCAACCACTGTAGTGTCTAGTTTTAAAAAGACTAAAAGATTGCCCCTATGTAGGGGAAGACAAGATAATAAATAATTATATACATGCACTAGATGAAATAACCCCTATACGAGGAAATATCATCATTGTCATTAGGTGACATGCCTCACATTCTAATTTGGAATGAGAGGCAAACATTAGCCTCAAAATATTATAAGTGCCAGTGATGGGAATTTATCATGCCTATGTCTTGAGAAGTTAACTTGAAGCTGGCATGAAAGAGGAACGATTTTAACTAGATATGTAATAATTTGACCCCATTGAGTGAATCCTATGTGGCACAAGACATTGAAGTGGCACAACCAAATCGAGGAGGATTATAGAGTAATTAGGGCATTACCCAAATCACATATGGGTTGGCATAAGTGTTTTGGTTAATTTGACACTTAGAGGGGATGACAATGCTCCCTATGAGACTTGAGATTTCTTCTTGGGCTCTATGTGACTTGAGATTTATATTTGGGATCTATGAGACATGAGATTTATTTAGTTTCAAGTTATATGGCCGACTTACCATACCGTGGGACAACATGGCTTGGACACAACCCTGTTTTCAAGTGACGATACTTATTAGAAGTTTCTTTTGGGAGCATTAGTACTCTGAATTTCATTTTGAAGGGGAGACTATTATTATTATGTGATAATGAACAAAACCTTATCGTATTAAGAATATAATATTTTTTTTCCTCTAGAACATTGACACAAAAAATTTATTGAGCAATTTATTGTAAGCTATTTTTTGGTGTTAAATGAGTCTCATAAAGGCTTATATCTATGGAATTATATCTAGTTGTTAGCTTTCATATATGGAACACTGAGAAGATGAAAACTCAGGGTTCTTAAATATTTTGGGTATGTTAAGAGCTTTGTTTTGTCATCTTTTCTCCACCATCTGAATGGCATTCCTTTTCTCTATCTCTTATTTTTGGTCTTCAAGAATTGAAGTAATAACTAATGAAGGGTTTACTTCCTTTCATTTTCCTTAATGGCATCAAATCCTTGTGTTCCCTAATTTTCATTATATTCTTTTTATTGGTATTATTATCATCATCCCCCATTTCCTCCACACCATGCTACTTTGTTGTTTATCAATTGCTAGGATATGGAAAGGGTCTGTGTTGATATGATTATTATTATTTATTTTAGATTATATTTAAATTGGGAATTGGGTCTCCTCTTTATTTTTATTTTTTCTGATGGTTCTTTTTCTAGTCTCTTCCATGTTAATGGATCATTTTTAAGCTTTGTTACAAAGTTTCTAATAATTACGTTGAATTTTTAAGAGGATATTATAGATTCTTGGGGTGTTTTTTTATATATGGCCACAATCAACAAATTTTACCCTAGAATGGAACTTTATCATAACTTGTAGGTTGCACATGTTAAGGATTAAAAAAACATTCAGCTTATAGGGTTCTTTTTTTCATTTTAGTATTCTATTTCTAGTGGAAGTACCTTTTAGTCCCATTGACCTACTTTGATCACTCATATGGGCATATTATTATAATTCATTTCTTTATTTTTCTAATTCTACACCAATAGATATATTGTGCTTGGAAATTTGAATGATTTTCTATAGTGTTGTTACTATGTTTAACATCATTATCGTTGCTAGTGGAACATCATATAGGAATTACCTCCTAATGTCCAATATTTTATAAATAGGTCTGCTCTACCCTTAAGCCACGGTACTTAAAAACTTGGTCTTTGATTAGGATTTGAAGAAAAAAATGCACTCCTCTAAAACCAAGATTACTATAATGGATCCTTGTTTATGGATTTATTTGAAATGATTTTATTGTCTCAAGAGAGTGAGATAATCCCATTAGTTCTTAATATAAAGGATTTGTCTTTGAGAGTTAAAGTCTCCTCCACTAGTGGTTCAAGCTCAAAATTTTAATAGGGCCTCACATTACATTGATAATCATGTTGTTAACAAGCAAGAAAGTTTTTGTTTTGTTTTTCTTATTGAGAAAAACATTTGTATCCTCTATGGCCCTTCCACAACGAGATGGTTCACTCCTTACCTACATTTGAAAATAGATTAGTTTTGAAAATGTGGAGATAGAAGTAGCAAACAATGGTTATTGTCATCAATGCTATTTACATTACAACATCTACCAACTATGAGAAGAAAAACATAGAGAAAGGTTAGAAGAAAGTGTGTGTGTTTACTTGTTCATCGGATTGAAAACTTTTGACAATATGTATTCTTCAAAGATTGGAAAAGTAGAAACTTCAATTGAAAATACCATCAGGAATAATTTTAAGTGTGATAAATCTATAATTGATATTTCAAGATTAAAACAAACCTATTTGCCTCTCTTCGAAGTTCCAATATATCATTTTGGCATTTCAAAAATGTTTCCAATACACTAAAATGTAGAGCAAAGTTTTATTATCAAGTAATATAGTATCTTATGACAAGGGAATATATTTTTTGACAACTAAGATTGGTAATGTATTAGTGATTACAATGCTAGTGTATTTATCTCATTTTTTTTACAATCACTTGATTTAAACATGGCTACATTGTAAGGTATAAGCATAGTTATACATCTTTAGTAAATCTTTCAATGTCTCTTTTGGTCATTGTATTCTAAAACTATTAGTTCGTGAAGAAGGATAAGTTCGGTTAATTGAATAACATTTATTATTTTGCAGTGCAATAAGGATTATCTCTTAGCATCTGATCTTGGGATTAAGCAAACCAAACGCCCAAGAAAGTTCTTCTAAAAGACCTTGACTTTTAGTGATACGACTACACGCAATGGCTTCTTTGTTCCTCCTCGTGTTGTAGAGAAAGTTTTTCCTCCACTTGTAGTATGTTGCTTCTCAAACCTGCCATAAAATAAAAAAAAATTCAAAGATGTATATTTTGTTTATTTTATTTGATGATCCTATAGTTTTCTTTTCTTCAGCCTTTGTTTAGTCTTCTCACTATTATTTAACGTTTAAAGATTATTCACAGCACCCACCAGTGCAAGTTCGTGTGGCCAGAGATTCACATGACAATGTATAGTCATAGACATTTCCACATATATATTGTGGTAGGCAATTGTTTGGGTAGATACTTTCGGTTATATGCACATCATTTGCCATTTAAAATTTTCATTGGTTGATGAATATAAACTCACGTTTATTCATATTGGAGGACTTAGATTGTTAAAAAAAATAATCTTGTCAACGTCACTGATAATGTTTAAGATTATAAATTTATAATAACAAATTATAGTTCAAGCTTGGTTTGACTTTTAGTCTTTTAGATAATTTGCAATCTTCTCCCTTCTTTCCTCATCATTATGGATTGTTACATAGGAAACCTTTTATATCTATTTATTTCTGCGTGATTTTCTATTTCAGGTCAGCGAAAGAGGCATCTTCTAACAACCGGGTGTAGCCTATTCATAAGTGCAAACAGACTTGTTGCTAGTGATCCTGTCCTATATAAAAGGTAATGGTAATAAACTTAGTCAAATCACTTGAAAGTTGCATCAGCTTAATTTAATTTCTTTGATTATACAAGTGCAATAGAAGGATGCTTCTTCCAATGAATAGGGATGCAAAATCGCATGTATTTCTTGGTATCAGACGTGCAAATTGGCAGCAAACATCCATGCCATTTAACAGTTTTGTCCAGTGACGTTATGTATATGGATGTTGCAGCAGTAGCACATGCGGCTACAAACCAGAGTTCGTTTACTGTATCTTACAATCCAAGCTCTATAGAACCATATTAGTGATATTTTGGGTTGGCAAAGCAATTTGTTTTTCCTAGTTGGTTCTAGAGATATTTTAATGCCTTAACCATAGCTTCTATATTACAACAAGACAAGCCCTTTAGAGTTTGGTGTTCCCTTAGCAAAGTACAACAAAACACTTCATGGTATACAAGTTTCAGTTAGTATGCACTTTAGAATTACTTTTGAAATAGAGGAATCAAGTGTGCACAGTTAAATCCAGCTTCCAATTTATTTGTTAGTGGATAATGTTTTAAAAAATAAAGGCTAAAACCAATGCTTTTATTAATTAATGAATGTGAAACGCTGCAGCTGGTGTTGATGAACCGTGGAGGGCAGACGGTATATATTATAGAATATATACCCCCTTGGTCGCGACTCTCAAACTGTAAACTTTAAGTGCCCTTTACACCCTCAAAACAATTTTCTGCTTACAAACAGAAAAAAAGTTGTTTAAAGTCTACAGAATTCCTTTTTAAGGCTACTATAGAATACATATTATAGTGGTGCTATTGTGAGGGAAGAATACGACCATCTTGTCATGAGGACAAGTAGCTGTAAATGAAGCAGAATATAAACTACGTGCTTGAACTATCATATGATGTTAGCAAGTGTTATTGATTGTAACCTCTAGTCGTTTGACGACGAATTACTTCCATTGAACCAAGTCTATGCTAGAAAATGCTACAGCTCTAATGGCTGCTGTAGGGAGAATTTTACCAAAAATATATGCAGGATATAATACGAAATGAAAGGCCCCAGGTGGGTAGCAAATAGATAACACAAGATAGAAACAAAGAAGGAGAGAAAATGAAGAAATAAACATTAAATTTGCTTATGTTTAAATCTTAAAAATTTCTTCTACAATCACTGCTACAGTAGTAAAATATGAAACTCACAAATAACCTCACAATGAACTTTCCTTGTTCTCTTTGACTGTTAACAAAGTATGTATTTCTTGTTGCTGCTTGCTCTGTTTTCTTCTTCCAAACTGTTGCTTTGTTCTCCTATGCAGCGGTATATTCTTCCAAACTATTGACCGCTGCTCACTCCCTTTGCTATGGATTGCTTTGTTTTTTCTTCGTAGCTCTATTTTCCTTGCTGTCTCTCTCTCTCCCCTTTTTAAGCTACTACTCAGTCCTTTTTTCTTCTTATGCTACTGTGTTGGAATACTCTCGTGTATATTCTCTCTCTACACATTCTCTTACTTTGTCTCTTTATGACAAACTCACCTAACACCCATCCTACCACCCAACTCTAAATGACTGTCCAAATTTCAAAATTCAAAAAAATGAATTTAATAGCAATAGTTGTCAAGTTCCGTAGGTAGTTGTAGTGTTAGGCAAGAATTAAAAAATATTAATATTTTAACACTCTCCCTTATTTTTGACCTTCCTACCATTGTCAACAAAACTTTTCTCAGTCTCCAAAACCTCTTTATAACTTCTTCTTAGCTTCTCAAATACTTTTTCACCTTTTTTATGCATGTTTAGAGCTTTCTTACTAAATTTTGTAGCTCTATTGATGGATTCCATAGCTGGACTGATGAAATCTATAACTAACCTGTCAAAATTCGTAGCTAGATTGTAATATGTAGCTACCCTACTGAAATTCGTAGCTAGACTAATAAAATCCATAGCTGGAGTGTAATCTATAGCTAGCTTGTTAAAATTTATAGCTGGACTGATGAAATTCATAGTTGGACTATCGAAATCCATAGCTGGACTGTCAAGATCAGTAGTTATCTTGCTGAAATTCATAGCTACCCTATTGAAATTTGTAGCTCTACTATAGGACTTCGAAGCTACCATAAAACTTTGTAGGCTTAATGCTGATGCATTAATAAACCATAACCTTCCTTTTAGGTGCATGCAAGTGTCTTTAGATAAAGGCTTAGTGAAAATGCTAGCTAGTTGTTGATTAGACTTGTAAAAACTAAGCTCTATGACACAATTTTCAACTAACTCTCAAATGAAGTGATACCTGATTGTAATAAGTTTGCTTCTACCATAAAATACAGGGTTATTTGATAATGTTGTGGATGACACATTATCATAATAGACCATATAATCTATTTGTTCCTCCTCATGAAAATAAAAAAGTATCTTTATCAACCATATAACCTGACATGTTGTTGCATTCGCTGCTATGTATTCTATTTCAACTGTAAAAAGTGACACTATGATTTGTTTCTTTGAAGCCCAAGATATGGCTCCTAAACTAAGATGAAATACATACCTCAAAGTGCTCTTTTAGTCTTTAAAGCTACCTACCCAATATTATCTATGTAACCAATAAGTTGAAACTCATCTACTGCTGCATACAAAACACTATAATATCTTGTTCCATTTATGTGCCTCAATATCCTCTTGCCCTCTTACCAATGTGTCTCTTTTGACATCTTCATGAATGTTGATATGAGGCTGAGTACATACATGATGTCTGACCTTATTATATTCAAATAAATTAAACTTCCCACTAGGCTCTTATAGTGTGTGGGGTCTACATTGTTGTTGCAATCACTTTTGCATAACTTAAGACTTGTCTCGAATGGTGTGAATAAAAGCTTGCTATCTAGCATCTTGAAAATTTCCAAAACTTCTCTTACATATTTAGATTGGTATATAAATATGCATTCATTGATTTTCTTGACTTCTATCTCAAGAAAATACTTCAAGAACCATAAAGCAGTCATCTCAAACTCATTTTTCATGGTTGTTTTAAATTTTTCAATGGACTGATTTATATTACCAGGAAATATTAGATCATCCAAATATAATACAACTATCAACATACCTTATTTTCATTTTTTAATGTATAGTGTGGGCTCACTTGCACTCTTGTTAAAGCTATTACTTAACAAATATGAGTCTATATGGTTATATCATGATCTTAGGGCTTGGTTGAGTCCATACAACACTTTTTTTAGCCTATACACTTTTTCTCATGCTTGAGAATCTCAAATCCAAGTAGTTGTCCCACATAGACCTCTTCTTCTAACACTCTATTCAAGAATGTCGATTTCACATCCATTTGATGCACCTTCCACTTGTGTTGGACAGTAATGATTATGATTGTCCTTACAATTTCTTGCCTTGCTATATGTGCAAATATTTCATTATAATCACATCTAGGCCTTTGCTTGTATCCCTTCACTACTAGCCTTGCCTTATGCCTCTCTATCTTACCTTTGAGAGTAGTTTCTATCTTGTCTACCCACTTAACTCTTATGACTTCTTTTTCTTTTGGTAGGTCAACTAACTCCCATGTGTCATTTCTCTCTATGGCATGCATTTCTTCATTCATAGCTTTACACCATTTTCTATCCTTGATTATTTCTTCAAAGTAGATAGGATCAGATAATAGAAAGAGTGCATAATTCATAGTTTCATCCTCATTTTTCTCATACCTTGACTACTCATAGACTTCTTGCAAGATTTTTATCCTTACTTGATGTTGACTTGAGTTGGAGGAGGATGTTGACCTATGAATAGCTCCTTGGCCTCCTTGATGTCTACTACCATTAGATGAATCATTCTTATGTGAAATAGGGATATATGTTGGTGCATTGGTGGCTATACCACCTTCTATTTTAAATTCAATGAAGTGTCCATTTGTCATTGTTTGCTCATGATCTTCTTCTTGTCTCTCATCCCAAGCTTCATGCTTAATGAAATAAACATCCCAACTGATTATGAGATCTTTGGTGACAAGATTGTATAAATGATAAACCTTTGATTGGTCACTATACCCTATGAAAATACACTTCTCACCTTTGTCATCCCACTTCATCATTTTTTGATTGGGCATGTGTGCATATGTCATATAACTGATCACCCTAAGGTGTTCAACACTTGGCTTCTGGTTGCACAATGCTTCTTGATAGATCACATCCCTTACACTCTTCGTTAGACAAATATTTAACAAGTACATGGTTGTTTCTATAGCTTTATCCCAAAAATCATTCAACAAACCTTTTGCCTTTAGCATGCTCCTTGTCATCTCTTGAATGCTTTTATTCTTCTTCTTAGCCACATCATTTTGCTAAGGTGTATACCTAGCTATAAATCACTTATTTATGCCATGATCTTTTTAAAACTTCATGAACTCATTGGAGATATACTCTCCCTCTCTATCCATCCTTAAAATCATGATGTAATGACCACTTTGCTTCTCCACCATGGATTTGAAATAGTTGAAGGTCTCAAATGCTTCTAATTTGTTTTTCAAGAAGTACACCCATATCTTCTAATTGTAGTCATCTATTAATGTCATGAAAAAGATATTTTTGAATAGGGAGGGGGTCTTCATTAGACCACATAAGTCTAAATGGATCAGCTCTAAAGGAGCTCTAGCTCTCCATGCTTTACCCACAAAAAATGCACTCCTACGTTGCTTCCTCAATATGCATCCTTCACACACTTTGTTTCACCATTCTATAAGGGGTAGTCCCTTCACCATGTATTTTTTATAAATAATATTCAGCCCTCTAAATCTCAAATACCCATACCTAAGATGCCAAAGAGTAGGTTCATCTACCATCATTGTTTTGAATGCTGCTACGAGCTCACTTTATATTCTCAATGGAAACATCTGATTACTTGTCATCTTGACTATTGTTATGTTTTTATTGCATCCACTACTATCAAGGAGATACACTCACCATTATCAAATATGATCTTGTACCCTATTTGCACAATTTTCCCAATGTTGATAATGTTGTGGTTTAACCTGAGTACATATTAAACATCATGAATATGTCTTTTATCACCTTGCTTGGTGTGGACTGAAATGCTACCCTTGCCCATGACATGAATCTTATCATTGTTTCCCATTTTCACCTCTAATTTTATTATTTCATATATATGGATAAGCATCTCTTTGTTTCCACTTATGTAGTTTCTACAACCACTATCCAAGTACTATGTTTCCTTGTCACTTTGCTTAGTAATGTTACATGTTATAAATAAGCTTTCTCTTTTCTCATTTTTATTAGGTTCAGCCTCTTGTGTATCAGTGAAATTTAAATTTTACTTATTCATGTCATACTCTTTATTTCTACATTCACTATCATAATTTCTATAAATCTTGCAATAATAACATTGGATGCTAGATTTATCATACCTTTATGTAGATCCACCTCTAGCAGTGTTATTTTTTCTTCCTCTTCATCTTCTATGTGACTCTTGATGGCTATGTGTTCTACCTTCTTGACTGTTGCAAGTTCTTCCTTTTCCTCTATTGTTTGATCCTCTCCACATTCTTTTCACATTCACATTGGTCTTGAATGCTTGCATATAGGAGGAGGTGTCTGACCTATTCAACCTTTATTCATGGGTTTGTAAAGAACCCATTAACTCATCCACTATCATTTACTTCAAATATTTTAAATCTTCTATTTAAACCACTATAGGGTCAAATTTAATTGAAAGGCTCCTCAACATCTTCTGAATGGCCTTATAATCTTTAAGGTTATCACCACATGTCTTCATTTGATTAACAACATTCTTTGTTTTTGTGAAGAAGACATTGATGGACTCATTCTCCTTCATTTTTAGGGTCTCAAATTCCCTCCTTAAGAGCTAAAACTTGACAAGCATCACCTTGTCACTCCTTTGATATATATTTTACAAAATATCTCATGCTTTCTTAGAATGGATAGCTATTACTATCCTAGGAAAGATTGAATCAGTCAAAGCCATTTGTATGTAGCTGAGTACTTTATCATATTTTTTTTAATTTTTCTTCAACACATTCCTTTGTGCTTGGGTTAAGGTATTGAAGGCTTCCATGTTTGTAACCCCATTATACCCAACTTTAACCAACTCTCATAATTCTTGAGAGTTGAATATTAGTTTTATTTTGATGCTCCAAACATCATAACTTTTTTTATCAATTATGGGGGGTTGATACCATGACCTTGAACTCCCTACTACCATGTCTTAATAGACTCTTCACCTAGCTTCCCTTTAACTACAACCTTCATACCAGTTGTTAAAAAATGCTAAATCTCTAATAGTTGTTATAGGGAAAATTTTACCAAAAATATATGCAAAAAATAATACCAAATGAAAGGCCCCGAGTGGGCAACAAATAGATAACACAAGATAAAAATAGGGGAGGAGATAAAATGAATAAATAAACACTAAATTTACATATATTTAAATCTTAGAAAAAATTCTATAATCATAGCTACAGTTGTAAAATATGAAACTCATAAATAACCTCAAAATAAAAATTTGTTGTTCTCTTTGAATGTTGTCAACAAAGTATGTATTTCTTGTTGCTACTTACTATGTTTTCTTCTTCCAAGTTGATACTCTATTATCCCATGTGATTGTATATTCTTTCAAACTACTGACTACTGCTCACTCCATTTTGCTATGGGCTGCTCTATTTTCTTCTCCATAACTCTATTTTCCCCTACTCTTTATCTCCCATTTTAAGTAGTTGCTTATTTCTCTTTTCTTCTTCTACTTCTATGTTTGAATACTCCCCTATATATTCTCTCTCTGCACATTCTCTTACTTTTTATCTTTATGAAAAAATCACCTAACACTCCTTATGCCACCCAACTCTAAAATGGCAGTTCAAATTTCAAAATTAAAAAAAAAAAAATCTATTTAATGGAAGCAACTATCAAGTTATACAGCTGGTTATAGTGTTAGGTAGGAATAAAAAATATTAATCTTTTAATAGTTTAGCATTTTTTTTTCAAGAAGTGATAATAAATGCATACTACTAAGCCTTTCTAGATTGTAATTGACATGGACATTTTTGTGATGAAATATCACATTATTGAAGGGAAGGAAAATACAAGAAAATATTATGGTTGAGGAAGAATAAATTAGTAGCAGTAATGGGCATATATCATGGACTATTAGTGGCTTTAACTCACATAAATGGTCTACCTTCAGTGGGGATGCTTTTTTTTTTTATAATTCAAATACAACAGGTATGGTGAGGATTTCTAACACCAACACTATAGAGGGGAAAGTCAAACAATATGTTTATTCTAAAATTCCTTGCATTCATTGGACTTTAGATCTTCATCATTCTTTTTTGTATGTTGTCAAGCACCCTGGTGGCCGAGAATGAAAGCATAATTTCTCTTGAAAATAATGAATAATATTTTGAATCATGACTAAAATTCTTATTGCCACATGTGAATTGGTTTTCAATAATCATATCCATGATCAATATATAGAAAATAAATCAATCAAGATCCTAAGAGCTTCTTCCCTATTTGAAATGATAATCAGTGCAATAACAACACCTAAGCTAGTGCTATAGTTAATGGACATGAAAGGATTGATGATTACTAATGTAAATAGTTGTTTAAAAGTGTTTTTCCTATACTTATTTTATGTCTCTACTATATAAGGTTCTGTTAGTTATTTTTTCAAGATATAGATCCTATTTATTTCTATGCAGATGTAAAAAATCATGAAATTTGATGAAAATGGACAAGGTAAGTGACCTAAAGCAAAATTTCATCTATTATTTACTTTGATTTGGACATGTATCACTATATTATATACTTTGATAATGCCCTAGGGCCCATATTAACACATATTGCCTATTGACCAATTCACATTTTCTGATTTTGTGTTGAGGAATTGATAATTTTTAAGGCTGAAATTCTTATTCCATGAACTTTTGTCCACCATATAATTCTAATTATTTAAAAAAAAAATTAAGATCTTTATACATTTGGTATCTTGTGAGGGAAAACATTCAAATAATTATACATAAATGCTTGCATTATTAGGGTTATCCTCACTGACCCAGTCCATGACCATGAACACTATCTAACTGATGTGACCATAAATTTGTAGAGGCAATATATAAAATTTTACATGTAATCTGTCTAGTCTTAAGATCCTTTGCCCCAAAAGAATTTTTCAACCTAACATGTATATTTATAAGCTTTGTCAAATTTTGACTGATGCAGGAATAAGATAGTCAGAGAGGTTCATGGAAGGACAAGACCATATTACACATTGTTTCTCCCTTTTCATAACAACAAGAAGCAATATATGATAACATAAAAGTATTATATTTTGGGTCAAGAAAAACTATGCTTCTTTCCATTACAACAATCTTCTGCATCTATTTTATAGTGTTTTGATCCTAACCCCTTGTTGGTTAATTATGTTGAGTCCTATTTCTACAACAGTTTTAATCATGCAAAAAATCATATAATTGATTTAATAATAGTTGATATTTAGCTAATCTAGTTTTAGAATAATAAAACCTTAGAAACCCTAGAAATAACCTTAGTTAATATTTCATTCATGTTGTTTTATTCTTATTATTTAGATAAATTTAGAATGTTTTATTTATTTATTAGAAAAGCATGTTCATATGCAATTCAATAAATACATTGTAATTGATCTTTATTATAATTAAGAATGATCTAAATAATGTGAATAAGTAACTTTATTTTAGTTATTTTGTATTTCTTTTGGTTATGCATACTACATATATTTTGTTGTAAGTCTGGTTTCTTTTTGAGTAGGAGTTTATTTTTATATATTTAAAAATATTCAAATGGTATTAGACCAAAGTTTGGGTGGTTTTTTTTTAGATGTTTCTAACAATTGATCATGTCAAACTCTAATAATATTCTTATTCTATACTTTAGTGGCAATTATTATGATTATTAGAGGTTCAAGATGATGACTCTTTTGATAGGAAAAGAATTATGGAAGATTGTAGAAACTAGTTATGATGAACTAGTTAATTATGAATTGTTCTAGCTAATGATGGGTAAGCCAAGAAGGAAGCTAATAAGAATAACTCACAAGACTTATTTCATATTCAAAAAAATCTAGACAAGATCCTTTTTCCAAGATTGATAGGTGCAAATACAACCAAGGATGCCTAGAAGGCTCCACAACAAGTTTACCAAGGTAGTGAGCAAGTCAAAGTGGTTAGATTGTAAACATTGAAGAGAGAATTTGAGAATTTAAAGATGTAAGAAGCTGAAAGTGTGGGGTGATTTCCATGTTAAGAGTAAATGATGTAGTCAACAAAATGGCTACACTTGGAGAAATGTTAAACAAAGAAGTTTTTGAAAAAAAAAGGGTGTTAAGGTCTCTAACATCAAGGTGGAATAATGTTGCCATCATTATTGAAGAAACTAAAATTTTTACTAATATTGAGTTTGATCACCTAGTTGGATCTCTTGTGTCTCATGAAGAAAGACTAACAGACACATTAAATGAATGTGATGAGAAGGCTTTTGCCTCAAAATTAAAGATCACTATGAATGAAGGTACCGACACTAGCAATAACAATAGCCATGTACAAGTCAAAGAAAATATCAAAATCAATGGACTAGGTAAAGTAATGAATTACAATTATTCAAGAGGATACATAGGAAGAAGAGGTGGTTCAGTTACAAAAGGTAGAGGTAGATTGGATAAAAGAAATATTCGATGTTATTACTATCATAGGTATGGTCACTTTGATTGGGAATATAGATTAAACGTAGGAAATGAAAATATAAATTATGATTATGTTAATGAGGCTAGTGATGCTTCATATAATTTACTCATTTCATATGATAAAGTTGAAAATAGTCCTAATGAGATTTGGAATCTAGATTTAGGTTTTTCTAATCACATGTCAGGGAATAATGTGTTGTTTTCTATAATGGATAGAAATTTCAAAACCAATATCAAACTTGGTGATGATAAATATTTGGAGGTTTAAACAAAAGGAACTATGAAGGTCAATAATAAAAAAGACCTAAAAAAAGTATTAATGATATTTATTATACCCCAAAGTTGAAACATAATTTGTTGAGTGTTGGACAGCTTTGTAAAAAGAACTATAAGGTGGTTTTTGATGGTAATCAATGCATAATTTATGACAAGAATCAAGGAAATAAGGTTATTACAATTGTACATATGTCTAAGAATAGGATATTTCCATTGAAGTTTTGAGAGCATAGTAATAGCCTTGAAAATATGGCATCTCAGGTATGGACACTTGAATGTTAAAAGTTTGAAGTTACTAACATCACAGGAATTAGTTTATGGTTTTCCAAAGGTTAAAGAGAATAAATAATTTTTGAAGGATGTATTAAAGATAAACAATTCTTATCATCCACTTCAATTGGTTCACTAAGATATTTGTGGTCCTATGCAAACAAAAAGTTTGGGTAAGTCTTCATATTTCATTACATTTATTGATGATTATTGAATAAAGTGTTGGGTTTATTTTTTGAAGCAAAAAAATGAAACATTTGATATATTTAAGAGATTTAAAACCCTTGTAGAGAATCAAAGTGGTTAAAAAATAAATCACTTAAGGAATGATCATGGAGGTGAATTTTGTTCAAATGATATTATGAATTATTATGATTTTAATGGCATCAAAAGGCAAGTCACAACTGCTTACACCCCCTAACAAAATGTTGTGGCTAAAAATAAGAACTATACAATGGTTGAAATGACAAGGAACATGTTATAAAAAAAGGGTTTGGATAATTATTTTTGGGGTGATGTAGTTTCTACAACAATATATATTCTTATTCAAAGTCCCACTAGTGCACTTGAAAAGATGACTCCATATGAAGCATGGTATGAAAAGAAACATAATGTCAAATACTATAAATTTTTTGGTGTTTAGTATATGTTTATGTAGCTGATCAGAAAAGGAAGAAATTAGATCCAAATAACGAGTCTTGAATTTTTTTTGGGTATAGTGAAAAAAATAAAACCAATAGATGTTATAATTCTATCACTAATAGTGTACTATGTCAAGAGATGTTATTTTTGATGAAGGGGGAGTGTATGTTCATTATAAAGATAAAGGAAATATTGAGAAGTCTAAATATATTTTTATTGATGGTAATTATGATGAAATTACTAATGAGTATCCCACAAGTACTTCAATGTCAAGTGCTAAAAGTCCATTAAGTATCCCCATTAGTGCATGCATTCCAAAAACAACTCCAGCTTCAAGTCTTAGTTCTTCAAGGAAGGTAAAAAGATTGAGTGAAAATTTTCAATGTACAAGAATACAAACACAAGAAGAATGTCCAAGAGGTGAGATAGTAAATTATGCTTTAATTACATAAGCTGATTTTGAACCATCATGTTTTGAAGATGCATGTACTCATGATGTTTTGGTGTAAGAAATACAAGAAGAGATAAATTCTATTCACAAGAATGATCCTTGAGAGATTACATAGATTCCATATGATGATAAAAATATTGTTACTAAATGGGTCTACAAGATTATGTACAATAGTGATGGAAGTGTTGAAAGACACAAGGTAAGGTTAGTTGCTAAATGCTTCACATACAGGTATGGGATAGATTATAAAGAGACATTTGCACTAGTAGCAAGACAAAATACTATTAGAACTATAATTTCACTAATAGCTAAAAATAAATAGAGCATGTTGGAGTTTTGGAAATGATGTCTCAAAAAGATAAACCCATACTTAGTATTTTTCTTATATCTTTTGATCTAAGAAATTTTTTTTGATGGTGTAAAAGGAAAATATGAATAGGACTTCACATAATACCTATAAAATCTAGTTAGAAGGTTTGAATATATGTACAATCAAATTTATTGAGCTCCAAACACAAATGACCCAAGAAGGATAATTGAAGAGTTATTAATGGTATTTTGGTGTTTCAAGATGAAATAACTATTTAAGTGTGTTTTTAAATACATGAGGACCATATTTATGTTTTTTAAGGTTTGAAAAATCCATATTCAATATGAAAAAATCTTAAAAGTTGACTGTGTTTATTAAATACATTGGCAAGTTTGAGTGACCATCTTGTAAAGGTAAGTTAAAAGAGTTTTGAGTAGAATTGAAGAAGCAAAGGAGTATGGAGATGTTTTATAAGTATCAAATGCTTATAATAATTCATTGGTTATCATGATATGCCCTTGATTTGTTATGGAGAGTCAAAATAGTTTGACTATAGTTTGACAGTATATGCTCAGTCTGAGTGGTCGTTCTAATAGAGTTAATTTAAGTGATTAGAGCTTGTGTTGAAGTGTTTCATAGGTATTAAACGTTTCACCCATGTGATATAATCATATGGTTATGTGAAAGTATTTGATTATTTGCTTCAAAAGTTTGAGACTATATTTTATGTTTATAAAGGCCTAAAAAGTGAGGAGACCTAATTGGTAGGTTCAAGTGTTGAGTTGGTGTTCCAAGTGGAATGGACCCATATGAGAGTGATAAAGGGGATATTGAAGATATTTTATATGTGTTTGAAAAATTAGTAAAAGATGAAGGTGGTCCAAGTAGTCTCACATGTAATGTGTCAGTATGGAGGCCTAATAATTTTAGGTCTCACGAAGACCTAATGGTGATTTGGGGCTAATGAGGTAATTACCAACCTATAAAGAGTGTATTTATCACATGTAACATGTGTATGGACATATTTTATGTTTGGTTCAATAATTTAAATCATCTTAGCTGACCAGGATGGGTTAAAGGAAGAGAGTGGTATAAGTACAAGGTCTAATTTGACTAATTGTGCTAGTTGAGAGAGTGTGGAGTTATGCAAAGTAGAGAATATTTGAAAGAATAGGTACGGATCAATGAGGACCATCAAAGATAAAAGAGGATCAGTCATTTTTATGTGATCAAGCTAATGCAAGTGAATACATAGGTCATTAGACCTAATGATCCTAGAAGAGGCAGATTAAGTGAGTGAACCCTTGAGACTGTTTGGGTGAAAGAGTGGAGGTGAATAGTGAAAACAAAGGTGGTCATCATCAGTTGAAGAGTAGAAATAGGTGCTCAAGATGAATAGTTTAATGTATTTTGGTGTGTTCTTGGTTACCTATGGGGTTGTTTTTCCTCCTTGCAAAGGTGAAACTTGCTAAAAGGTCTAGTTGTTATGGGTGCTCATCTAAATAGGGGTAGTAGCTCCTTGTGGGATTAGTGTCTCACAAAATTAAGGGACGGATTTTTTTGATAAATTTATTTTGGTCTAAATTTGATCTTATCATTATAGGATTATAGTCCATCTTGTATTTTATAATGGGTTTTATTCTCTAAGAGGGTTTACCACATATATCATGTGTTATGTGTTTGATCTTATTGTATCTTCTTTGTTCATTATAATGGTTAATTTGTTTTCAGCATGATTATATGTGTTGAATTTTTAAGAATTAGGAATTGAAATGGATTATATTTCATCACTAATTCATCTCCCCCAAGTGAATGTACCTTAAGAATTGGTATTAGAGTGGGTCCTTTTGGAGTAGGTCTAATAGTAAAAAGGTGATCCTAAGTAACATAAGATGGCTAAGAAATTGAAGAAAGAGAATCAAGATTTGAGGGCTCAAGTCCAGGTTACTTATGTATGTATAATATCAAACAAATAAAAGTACAATTATTACAAGGTATTTTTCAAGAAGAAGCTCAGATTAAGATCATGGCCTCAAGATTTAAGGCTATTAAGGATGAGTGCATCTATCTCAATAAGGCGATAGAATCCTTGAAAGAAAGTTCAAGATCAAAAGATGATAAAGAGAAGATAAAAATTCTTGAGGATCAATTAAGTGTTACAAAGACTAATGTGAGTTTAAAAGAGGAAGAATGCAAACATCTCAAGACTCAGTTAGAAGAGACAAAAGCAAAGTTGAGTTCAAAGCAAGGTGAGCATGATTATTTAAAGTCCAATCTTGATTCTATAGATATTATTGAAGAGAAAGCATGTGGATTAAAAGATGACATGACTAAATAAGCTAAGAGGGATAAAGAGACCATCCAATATCTCATAATTCAGTTAGAGGTCACAAGTTCAAGTATGATAGCTAAAGAGGATGAGATTGTTCAATTGAAGACTAAGATAAATTCATTGAAGGATGAACATGAGCAATTTTTTATCAAGGTAAATAAGAATGATAAAGAGAAAGAGAGCTTAGCTCAAGATAAGAAGATTAAAATACTAATTAGGCAACCAAATGCTATAAGTTATGAAAGTTCATTTCATGGTCATTATTTTATATGAAAGATTTTTCGTCATAAGGCAAGAAATTGTAGAAGGATTAGTAACTGGTCAACTAGAGGTATGGATAATATAGTCTTCTATAATAGTCTTAACATGAGACATACTACTAGATTCTACCCCAAAATTCATGGGAAATACTAACCTAGACATAGAGACCTAAGTTAGTTAAGATTGAGCATAATAAACCTAAAAGACAATATGGTATGTTTATTAAGATTCATAATATTCATCAAGCAAAAGATATGAATGATGTTATTTGTTTCAATTCTCATCAAGTTGGTCATATTTTAAGATATTGTAAAATCAATCTCTCAAGTCATAAGAAGGTACATAGACATCCTAGAGTGCTAAATAAAGGTCCATCCTTTGTATGGAATCCTAATGAAGTGAAAACTAAGAAAACTAATTCATTTGAGTTGAAAGATCAAGGTGGACTGCCTATAAAATAAAAATAGAAATAAAATATGAAGAAAGTTAAAGAATTCCATGAGAATGTGCCATTTTTATAGATAGAAAAGAAGAATTAAAAGTTAGTTCAAGTTGATATCAAAGAAAATACCAAGGTGTTAGTTGAGCCTAGTTCTGAGGTGTGTATGGATAAAATTAAACATCCTACTATTGTTGAATAAGTTCCATGTGAATAACATCAGTTGTCAATGTCTAGTGATGAGTTATGTCATGAATATTTGTTATCTCCATGTATTGTCAATTAATTCTTAAAAGAAAGGAAAATATTGTAGTTTATGAGAAAGTTGGTTCTCTTAAGTCTAAGAAAAAGAAGAAGAACTATTAGTTTTAGATGACTAAAGAAGAGAAGGAATATGAGGAGTTGTGGGAAACTTCTAGTTTCACCTTATTCTAGGACAATGTGGGTTAGGGTATCTCTATCTAGTCTTCAAAAAGACACTTGTCATCAAAAGGAAGCATAGTGGATGCCAGTTGAGATTTGGTTGATATTGCAAGACAAGAAAGGTTATAAGAAGATGTGCTTGGTTAAAGGAGAGTAATGAGTTTTATATAACTACTTCAAAGTGTTATGATGGTGAGTTGTCAAAATGTTATATTTGCATTAAAAAGTGTGTTTGTATTTTTCTTCTATGTTCAAGGTGGCTTCAAGGTTTTTGGTTCTAAAGGTAAGAACTTGTCAATTTTTTGTGCTTAAATTGATTGGTCAAAATGATGAAGACTGAGGAAAAGTTTGGTATAGAGTATGAGGAGAATGTGTTATCATAGTGTTGGTATCATGAAGAAGGTCTTAAGAGATATGCATATGATAAGTTGTGTCTGTCATGCAATTCATAGTGTTATGAAGATGAGATAGTTCCATGAGAGTGCTTTGAAAAGGTTTTAAACCATGATGTCTTATAGAGGATAAAGGTAAATTGTTTTGAGATCCATATGAGAGTTATTCATGTCTAATTTAGTTATTTAAGTTGATCTAATAAAGATATGAGATTTATTGGTATTTTCATAAAGATATTGAATATATGTGGACAATGTTGAAGATTTACTATAAGATCTAGTTTGTTGAGAAGTCTTTTTGAAGATATCATGATCTAGGTGGAGCAGGGAGTTAGGGGGGATAACTTAGATAGTTTGAAAAGCTTGAAGAGCTATGCATGATGTGAGGGGAGCATATTTGAGATGCTCAAATCATAATGGAGATATGAAGAAGTCTTATATAGATGTGAAATCAAGTATGTTGATTTGATGACTTGATCAAACCTAGGTAGGTGCTTTGTCAATGTATTGACTCCATATGCACAAACAAAGGGGGAGATTTGTAAATGCTTAGGTCCTAGGATCAAAGGAGTATGTAGTAGAATTTAAGAGAGAAGATATGAAGGTAATTATGTTGATTCATCATTTTTGTAAATGTTTTGAAGATGCTCAAAAGGGTGTTTAATCTCAAGTGACTTAGGGGGAATCTCTCTTAATGTTTTCAATATAAGTTCATGTAGTTTTTGTTGTTCATGTATGTTTTATCTTCACAGAAGATATGTATGATCAAAGAAGAGTGTAGTCATGGAGCATGTTTGATCAAAGAAGAGGTATACACAATGTTAGGTGGAGTCAGTATCATCTCTCAGAGGTGGTCCTTTCCTATTATTGGTCCTTGAAGTCTTTTCAAATCCGTAAGATTAGAAGTTGAGCCCACTTTGTCATTATGTCAAAGGGGGAGAAAGTTCTTGAAAAGAGAGATAGTGTTTGAGAATAATATATGGAATGGTGTTGACACCAATGACAAAGGGGTATATTTTTGGAAGTTTGTCATTCATGTCTCCAAGGTGACCAAGGATGTTGATGAGGTCTCATGTGTGCTAGAATAACAATGACAAAGTGTGCTTGAGAATGATTTCATAGTTCTTCAGTGTTTGACTTGGATAGATAGATGGTGGATGTTATTGATGGTATCATCATGTTATAGAGATCTTATGGGATGTTTTGAGTACTTGGAGTGATTGTGTAAGTGAAATGAATTCATCAAAGTAGTCATATGAGTGTCTAGGTTCAAGTAGTCATCTTGACAGATAAAGTTGAATGAACAGATTGATGATATCAGCATTCACACATGTGAAGGTTTAAATAGTATCTTGATATATGGATAGATTTACCTATGTGAGGAGATCATATAGTTCAATTTTTAGGTCTATACATGGAGCGTAGAAAAATTTATTAAGGTGCAAAGTTAGCATCTTAGACAGAGTTCAATAAGTTCCCATACTTAGCCTAATTTATGATATCAAAGATCTATTAGCCCAAATTCCAATGCAAATAATGAATAAATTACATTATGACAAAAGTACTTTTTTTACACACCAAAATTATATTTTATTATTTCTCAAATAAATATTTATAAAGCACATGAAAAGCTCTATAGGCTTTTCATGGATAGTTACAGGTTAAAACCAACTTTCCTGTGAACCAACAATTTATTTAAAATAAAGAAAAATAGTAAATTGAATACTAACTATACTAACTAAATATTAATCTAACAATATAAAATTAACTAAATTTAGATCATTAAATGACCCAACAAACTCCCTCTTGATCTAAAGGGGTATAGAAAGACTGGATCAAAGAACTGTGAGTCATCCAAGTAGACTCTACCATAGCCTAAATTGGTACACTATGCATCCTAGATTGATCACATCCTAATCATCGCCACTCTATAGTAGAACATGATCACACACTATCCAACTACATCTATCCTAACATAGAATCCATCCAACAAGTGACTGCCCTCTGTACTATGTATGACACATCTCAACTAATGCCCAAAAATCACCAACATCTCTTGATGGCCTTTGCTCAGCACTAACAATGCTAGAAACACAATGCTGACTTGTACTACACATCACTAATAACTGATCAAAAAATAATATGAAATATCTTATTCCCCTATCAGGCAAGAGGTGAGAATCCATGAAAAAAATCAATCAAGTAGAAATCATTGAAATGCTTGACATCAAAGATCATATAAATACATCTATGAAAACAAAGTACACAAGCCAAAAAATGCTACTACATCAAATCCCAATATTGAGCCTAGCAGTTCACACAAGATGGATGAGTCACTATCTCAAAAGATATAGTCATCAAATATAGATCAAACAACTTCATAGTCATCCCATCCATCAAAAAAAGATGCAAAAGAATATCTAGAAGAAGAATTGGAAGAATGACCAGAGTTATTAGGAGTGAACAAAAATGTTTGCTTTTACCTTCTATCAACATCGAGAAGACATCTATTGAGAAGGACATTCTATAGAGAGATGTCTTATACCTCCAAAATTGAAGCATATCTTCTCATGTCCATTAGAACTAGAGGAAGAATAGACACATGAAGAAGAATGCTTGTGTTTGTGCCTATGTTCATGTGAATGTCTGCAGTGACACTCGTGCTTTGGAGAAACAAAATGATGTCTATGCTTCGAAGATACTGAATGATCTCTGTGTCAAACATGATGCTAATGTCATAAAGAACTAGAATGATGCTTATGCTAAGAAGTGTGCCTATGAGAGTGTCTTTGTTTCTTGATATGTCTTTTGTTGGGTTTATACATGGATTTCTTGTTTTGGAATAGTGTGCCTCTTCATTAGGGTGTTCTTTCTTCTTTGCAAATTATCACTCATGTTGAGTGAGAAACTCACAAATGGAATCAAAAGTAGATTTTTTAAGCTTATCACTAAACTGTAACATTTCCAAAAAAATTCTTGTAGTAGGGCTAAAACTATTAAAAACAATAGAAATGAGCATTTCATCATCAATTTTTCCACCAGTAGTGTCATATTCTTGTTTCAAATTCTAAATGCATGACAGATACTCTGAAACATCTTCATCATCAGTGATTTTAGTGTTGATAAACTACATAAGTAGATCAATTTTCCTGTAAGCAAGTTGTTTATCATACAAATATTTTAGAGCTTTCCATTATTTTCATGCTTTAGATTTGATATCTTCAATGTGAATTATGACTTATACATTGCAAGTGGATTTTAACAATGCAAAAAATCTCCTATCACATTTATGAAATTTTGCAAGTTTTGTGGCTTAAGTGGGCAATGTTGGGCAATGTGACTTTAGTGGGAAATGTTAATTTTAACAATGCAAGAACTCTCCTCTAGTCATTTAATATTACTATGTTTTCCATGTTCATTGACCTTTCTTTATAATTCTTAGGATTTAGGTATCCAATGTCAGAAATGAGGCTCACAATTTTAGCCATGATGCAGAAAAGTAAGGAATGTTATCAAGGTTTTGCCTTTACCTTCAAATATCTTCCATTTTACAAATGATCCTGGGATTTTTGAGAGATTATATGTTCTCTAAGAATACATGTATAATGAAACAAGAAAAAAAACCTTGCATTTTTAAGGTGTCGTTTTCAACCAAAAATGCACCTTGATACATCATTTGATATACATTTGTTTGAAAAAAATATATAAGAAAGCATCAAAACATAAATTTTATCATTCCAATGTGTCTGTAAAAAACTATGAAGATCACCTAATCACATGACCACCTTCGCAAATGAGAAGATATACAACTAGTGTTTGCAAGAATGATGACTTACACCCTTATATCTTCATACAAATAAAAAAATATTCTCAAAAGAGAATATTCCTCCAAATTATTCTCCAAAAAATAATACTCTTTGAAAAATAAATATTTGAACCCTTGACCTCCCATTTTCAAACCACTTCACAAAATTAAGCTATCTAAGTGCTTTATGAGCATTTACAAGTTTATAAAAATAGAAATTTATAGATGAACCTGATTTTCTACTTTATAAAATAAAATAAAAATTACTTGGGCATGGTAATTAATTCATCCAGGAATATTTTTGTCACAAAAATCTAATGCTTTACTTTGTCAGGACCCACAAAACCCTAAATATGATCAAACTATAGCAAAAGATTTATAAAAATCAAATATTTTATTTTCCATAGTGTTCTAATGCTTTCCTGAGGAACTTCAACACCATGGCTAATATGGATAATGTTGAAACCCTTTTGGTACCCACTTAAGCCATAAAAAATCCATGCAAGATTGAATCTTTTATTATTTTGTAGTGTTTGAGATAGATAGGAGAGAATTTCATTATATAAAACTAATTTCTTATGATACATGTCATTGGAAAAATATAATACTAAAATTTTGGGCCATACTATTCCATTTTACTACTTGAAAAACTCTTAGATGATTTTGGTTTTTGGAATTGGATCTTTAGGAACTCAAAATCAAATCAAAGTTGAGTAGATCAATTGCTAGAGAAATAGAAACCATTTTATTCAATCACAAATATATCTAGCATGAAAAGGCCATACAAATTCATATGTGGGACATATAATAGTAATTTTCATCTTAAATAAACTCTCAAAAGCTTTTTGAATTGATAAATGATACTCAAATGCTCATAAACATGATAGTAACTTAGTAGATGGATTGAGGGAATTTGGATCCATTTTTACAATTCACAAATGACCTTTGGACATGTTTTGAGCTTGAAAGAAAAAAAACTCTAAAACACTATATGGATTAAAAACACAATATTGAATGTTCAAGATGGAATTTTGATGCACTACCAAGGAGCAGGAAAAACTTCTCCAATTATATGGCCTTACACAGACTATTTTTTCAAATTTCTCAAACTTTCTAAAGTAAAATTATCTAAAAAATTAAAATATTTTAATAATTTTCTAAAAAATTTGACATTAGACTAAGTATTGAAAATAAAGGACAAAATTTGAAAAGGGCATACCATATACTATTCATTCAGATTCTAAAATTTGATTTCACATGAGGCTTTTCATTCCACATGAAGCAAATTTTCACTTTGCTCTCCTGTATTCACTTTGAATTCACCATGCTTGAACAACCTTGATATGATACCACTATTGGCCCAGATTCCAATGCAAATATTGAATAAATTACATTATCACAAAATCCTTTTTTTACACAACAAAATTGTATTGTATTATTTCTCAAATAAATATTTACAAAGCACGTGAAAATCTTTATAATCTTTTCACAAGTGGTTACAAGTTAAAACCAACTTTCCCATGAACCAACAATTTATTTAAAATAAATCAAAATAGTAAATTAAATAGCAACTATTAATATAACAATATAAAATAAACAAACTTTGGATCATTAAATGACCCAACAAGATTTATGATGAGCATTTAATCAGGCGATGAAGATATATGGAAAAAATTAATCTAACTAGATAAGGATCTAATAGTGAGCATTGTATTTTTTAGATAGAGATCAATGGTGAGCATGAAGTCTATTAGTCAAAGATCCTAAGAATAAACATGATAAAGACATGTGTCCCTTTCATGGAGTTTGAGTACTAGATCAAGATCAATGGAGTGAATTCAACTATGAAGAGGAATATCAATAGTGTGAATTAGTCAATAAGTCAATAGAATACTAAGAAGGCATGTAGGTATGCCAAGTGGTCTAGCTTCATTGGAGACTACTTATAGAGTATGCAAAGGGCATGTGGGGCTATCAAGTGGCTTGATCTCAAAAGTGAGGATCTAACATCAATAGTGATTGATTCAATTTTAAGTTAGGAGGCTCCCAAGGAGATAGATAGAGTGTATTTGAGCAAGATTTGTGAGGACATGAAATGAATTCATGTGTCTACATATGATTTTGCATTAAGTAGTGACCATTGGCATTTGAATTAGCAAAAGGATAAACTATAATTCAATATTTTTATTATATATTTTGATCTAGGACAAATTTCTTGATGATGTAAAAGGAAACATTGAAGAGGAATTCAAGGCACATATATATAATCTAGTTATAAGGTTTGAATATATATAAAATCAAATTTATTGAACTCTAAAATTGACTGAAGGTTTGACCATGTTATGCAAGTGACCTAAGAAGGACAATTGAAGAATGATTGATGGTATTTCAATGTTTCAAGATGAAATAACTTTTTGAGAGTGTTTTAGACTACATAAGGACCACATTTATGGATTTTTTAGTTTTTACCAATCCATATTTAGTATTAATAAAGGCTTAGAAGTTAACTAAGTTTATTGAATATACCGACAAGTTTGAGTGACCATCTTGCAGAGGTAAGTTAAAATAGTTTTGAGAAGAATTGAAGAAGAAAATGAGTATGGAGATGTTGTATAAGTATCAAGGGATTAATATAAGGAGTTTTTTGTCATGATATTCCCTTGATCAATTATGTAGATTCAAAATATCTTGACTATATTTTTATTGTATATACCCATTTTGAGTAGTCATTCTAAGAAAGTTGATTTGAGTGCTTAGAGCATGTGTTGAAGTGTCTAAGGCACATGGAGTATTTTAGAGGTCATTAATGCTTTTACCATTTGATATAATCATATGGATATTTGAAAATATTTTAGTAGGTGCTTCATAAGTTTGAGACTGTATTTACTACGTATGAAGGCCTAAAGAACGAGGAGACCTAATTGGTAGATTTAAGTTTTGATTTGGTGTTCAAGGTGGAATGAATCAATATGAGAGTGAGAAAGGGTATATTAGTAATAGGTTTGATGTGTTTTAATAATTAGTAAAGGATGAAGGTAGTCCAAGTAGTCTCACATGTAATGTCTGAGTATGAAGGCCTAATTGTTTTAGGTCTCACCAAGACCTAATAGTGGTTTGGGTCTAATGAGGTAATGACCAACCTATAAAGAGTGTGGTTATCACATGTAACATGTACATGGAATTATTCTAATTATGGTTCAAATATAAAAAGCATCTTAGCCAACCAAGATGGGTTAAAGTATGAGAGTGGTATAAGTACAAGGTCTAATTAGATTAATTATGCTAGTTGAGAGAGTGTGGAATTATGAGAAGTAGATAATATTTAAAAGAGTATGTACAAGTTATTGGATACCATAAAAGAGAAAGGGCGATTAGTCATGTTTATTTAATCAAGATATTGTAGGTCGATACACAAGTAATTGGACCTAATGAGCCTAGAAGAGACAGATTGAGCGAGTGAGCCCTTGAGACTATTTAGGTGAAAGAGTGAAGTTAAAGAGTGTAAATAAAGGTGGTCATAATTATTTAAATATTAATAATAGGTGTTCAAGATAATCTATTCAAGGTAGCTGGGTGGGTGCTTTATTTCCTAGGGGATTGGTTCCTCCTTATAAGGTAAAACTTGCTAAAAAGTCTAGTTGTTGTGGGCACTCAACTAAATAGGGGTAGTAGATCCTTATGGGATTGGTTTCTCACTAAATTAGGGGATGGGTATTCCTTGATCAATTGGTTCTATTCTAAATTAGATCTTATCATTATAGGACTATAGTCCATCTTACAGGCTTTAGTGTATTTTATTTTTTAAGAAGGTTTCCCAAATATGTCATATGGTATGTTATTGATCTTGCTATATATTATTTGTTCATTAAAATGGTTAATTTGTTTGAATCATGATTATATATGTTAAATTTTAAAGAATTGGGAATTAAATTATATTATCTTGCATCACGAATTCATGCCCCCTAAAGTGATTGTACCTCTAACAAAGCATACATCACATGGATGTGAAAAGTGTCTTTCTGAATGGGTACTTAGAAGAGGAAGTTTATGTATAAAAAACACAAGGTTTTGAAGTGCAAGTTAAATAATGTCAAGACTAAATGTTGAAGAAGGCTTTGCATGGCCTTAAACAAGTACCAAGAGCATGGTATGCAAGGATTGATGGATATTTTCAATATAATGGATTAAAAATAATCACAAGTGATCCTACTCTTTATTACAAGCAAGAAGGTAATGATATCCTTATTATAAGTTTGGATGTTGATGACTTGTTGTATATGGGCAGCAATTCTAAGATGAAGGATGAATTCAAATTACAATGATGATTGAATTTGAAATGAAGGATTTAGGTCTAATGAAATATTTTGTAGGGACGGAGGTTAATCAATGTAAATATGACTTATTCATTTTTCAAACAAATTATTCAAATGATATGTTGATGAAATTCAATATGGTTGATTATAAACCAATCTCCACTCCAACTGCTCAAGGAGTTATGCTATGTTGAGAAGATGGTGTTGAATGAGTTAATGGTAAAACTTATAAAAGTATTGTTGGAAGCTTAATGTATCTAAATCACAAAATACCATATATTATTTATTTAGTTTCTCTTGTATCAAGATATATGTCTAAGGCATAATAAATCAGCCAAGACAATTTTGAGGTATGTGAAAGGTACTTTTAGCTTTGGTATTCATTATTATGCTACAATAAAGTTTGCATTTTTTGGTATTAGTGATTCTAATTGGGGAGGTAGTTTGGATGACCAAAATTCAACATATAGGAATTGTTTTTCACTTGGTTATTATTTGGTTACATAGATTTCAAAGAAGTAAAGTTCAGTTGTTCTTTCTTCTACAAAATCAGAATATATTGTAGTCATTTCAGTTTGTACACAAGCATTGTGGCTTTGAAAGGTTTTAGAAGAAATTTGAGAGAAACAACACCAACCTACAATGGTTTTTTATGATAATGTTAGTGCTATCAAATTAGAAAACAATATAGTGTATCATGATAGGTCAAATCATTTTTATTTGAAGTACCATTTTATTCGATATTTGGTTCAGAAAAAAGATTTAGAGCTAAAGTATATAAACACAAAGGAACATGTTGAAGATATCTTCAGTAAAGCTATGGTAAAGGTTAAATTTTTGAAACTTTGAGATCAAATTGTTAGTTCACTCAATATCAAGGGGGAGAATGTTGGTTAATTGATTTTGAGTCCTAGTTCTATAGCATCTTCAATCAAGCAAAAAATCATACAATTGATTTAATAATAAGTTGATATTCAATTAATCTATTTTTAAAACAATATACCCTTAGAAAGGATGAAAATACTTTTAGTTGATATTTCTTGGATGTTGTTTTATTTTTATTATTTAGATAAATTAGAATGTTTTATTCATTTATTAGAAAAGCATGTTCACATGAAATTTAATAAATACATTGTAATTGATCTTTATTATAATTGAGAATGATTCAAATAATTTTAAGAGTTAATTTTATTTTGGTTATTTTGTATTTATTCTTGTTATGCATATTACATATATTTTGTTGTAAGTCTAGTTTCTTTCTAGGTAGTGGTTTATTTTTATATATTTAAAAAATTTCACCCCTAAATTTAGAATGTTATTTTTGTAATCTATATATTGCTATATCTATAGTTTATATGACTTTATATTTTTTATTATTTTATAAGAAAAACACTCAAAATTAAAAATGATGCTATAGTACTTTGGTAGAAAACATAAGTATACACAAAATTATGATAATTGTGTAATGTCTAATATTGAAAAAAAGGAGTATGATGATTATGATGATATGTGTGAAGATATAATCATATCGCTTTAGAGAGACATCAATATTGGCTTTTTAGATTATATAAAAATCATTTTTCAAAACATGATAGCTCAAGGCACTACTATACATGATAGCTCAATATACTAGTATACAAACAAACTACTATGATGGATTTAAATTAAAGCAATAAAAAGGGGCATCATTTTTTTGATGTTTCTTTTAGAGAACCCAAGTTATAAATATTAGATAATTTAGATCCTACTTCAGTATAATAGGGTAGAAGACAAATAAATAAAAGCTAACATATTATGTAACATAGCTATCTAAGATTATTTAAAACATATTTTAACAAGGCACATGAATAAAATTTATCACATGCCCAGTGTGGATCCATCTAAATTAGGCAATGGTAGAGTGCTAGGGACATACAACATTATGGGCTTTAATAAGGACAGCTTTCACCAAATGCTAATTAAAACTAATGAGGAACGTCTCATAATTTTGGAGTAGGAACACATCTCTCTCCAACTTTAGGTATCCTTAATATTCAATCAAAATATATAGTTTTATTTATAAATTGATAAACAAGTTTTACCCCCATTTTCCCTTGATTTGGTAGCTACAACACAGAAAGCTAGGGAAACAAGATATAAAAGCCCTGAGTATTATGAAGCATCCAAATGAATCACATAGTTTGGGGAATAGATTCTACAAAAATATAATGAATTTCATCCCTCTACCATTCTATTTTAAGGGTTAACATCATTTAGGCACCCTTTTTTATTTTATTTTTTATATAATAAAGTGTTTATCAACCCACTTGATGGTACAAGATTCTATCCAAATTATTTTCTAAAGTTATTTTATAATAATAATAACCAAAGAATTTTGGTGTCATCAATGATATTTATCTATTATTTTCACTAGAATAAATTTATTTAATTTTCAATTAAATAAAATCATATTGTCTCTTGAGAAATGATAACTGGGACTAAAATCATATTATCTCTTGAGAGACAAAAATGATATTGTCTCTTGAGAGACAATTTTTTTTACATATTGTATACCATCTCTTCAGAGACAAAATAAGTAGTATTATATATCATCTCTAGAGAGATTTTTTTGAGAAAATAATTAGATATGCCTACTTTGAGATAATATTTTAGATAATACATAACTTTTTTCTCTTAGTTTGAGAAAATTTGTTTAAGTATTTTCTATATATTATCTCAAAACACTCCCACTTGTTGTAGTGATTTAAGCATACTACAAGCTATAGGTGATTTGAATAATCATAATAATAGGGTCAAACTACAAGATAAGTATTTAGGCCTAGTGTGATTGTGAATGTTGACCTTTCAACTATAAAAAGGGTCACTAACTTAAGGGTAAATGTTTGAGTGATATTTTTCATAGAGCCTTGAGGGATATTTTTAAAGTGTATAAGACTAGTTTAAAATGTAAATCCATATTTAAGCATCTATACTTATGAGACAATGCACTCCATTCTCTATGTATTCCCTTTTAGACTCCTTAATCCCTTGAGGCATAGAAAGATGTTAAATTTTCCAAATTTTATACTGAGTATATTAAAAATAATGGTTGAATAATACTATAAAGGAATAAAAAAGACTTTGTCTCACCATTTCCTAATTTGTGTTATAGTAAAGAGGTATCTAAGAGATAAAAGACTAAATTTAGTGTGTGAATGTAGAGTAGCATTACAAGATATGTTAGTCAAGAAACTATGTACAAAAAAACATATAGACACTAAAACATGAAGCCTACTCCCTCTTGGCGTGTTGATAATGAATTATAAGAGATATTTAAAGAAGGAATACTACCAAACCTTCTAAATAATGTCCCTCTTTTCAATAATGGCCAAAAAACATGTTTTCCTTATATTTGGTACTCTAAGCTTGTGTCAATGATGACTAGCAAGATCGTCCATCATTTCCTAGTGCACTAATTTATTAGGTTCATGAGTTTTATCAATTTGTGCAAATAGGTGAAGCTTTGTGGAAATAATTATGAATAATAACATTACATAATTTAATCTCTCTTAATCAATGGTGAAACTTTATATTTATAACTTTCTAAAAATGTTTAGGATCAACCATGACCACCCATATTGAGATCAAGAGGTGTGGCCATGAACTAATTCAATTTTGGATGGAGAAGCCATAAATATGCACATTAATATTTGGAATAATGGGGTATTAATGATGCATGAAAGATATTAATCCTAATATATATTCCATTAATGGCTTATGGATGCCACCCCCTTGACGATGTCGATTTGAGGAATGAATTTCTAATCAATAGATTTTCAATAGCTTCCAGGGAATTTTCACTTAAGCTATTGATTTGATTTAATTTGTTTGAATTACTTTAATTAATTTTATGCAATTATTTTGAAATATATTGCACACTTAATAAACCTAGTCAAAAATGTCATTTTATCAAGGAGTAATATGAATTTAGTTAGTTTTTTTACAATTCCTTGGAAATTTATTGCAAAAATAATCAATCTAGTCAAAAATGTCATTTTATTGAGTCATAATTTGATTGGAGCATAATTAGATGAAGGTGTCAATTGCATACATAATAATACCCTAGTTAGAGCATTATGGACATGAAATAACACATGCATGTAACATGTGATTTTGAATTAGAAGAGTTCAATTATCTAGAGCATCATTTTACATGGTCGTAATTAGACTCAAAGTGATTTGATAAAATATGATAATCACATAAAATGCATTATCCCATTAAGAGATACATTAGCCTAAATTAGCACATGTACGTGACAAGTTCAAACCATTTAGCATGTTTTAGTGATTTTGGCTCAAATTATGCATTATCATAAAATGGTAGTTATATTGACAATTGTAGCATAATAGTGATAGGAATTAGATGTCTACATTTTTCTCCTTTTGGAGAAGGCGTAGTGAGACATTCAGTCTAAGCGATGTCTTTTCAAATAATGAAAAGGTCACTATAATCAGAAGAAATAAATTTCATTCCCACTTTCCATTTTTTAAGTTTGCATGAATTACTAAAAAATAGATTTAAAAGATGCCTCGATCATCATTTGGGTGGCCCATGATGTCCCCTCATGGGAAAGACATAAAATTTGAGTTTTTTTATGAGTAGGCCCTCGATCAGAAGAAATTATGATCTCATGAATTTTAGAAAAAAGGCTAAAAAATGGAGTAATTAGAAGAAAGGGGGAGGTAAAATAGATCAATGGGGATAAAATAGTAGCCCACGAGAGATAAAATGTAGTAACTATAAGCCTAGGGGTGAATTTTTAAAAAAATCTACTATATTTTGACCCTTATCTATAGTATATTATAAGCTCTAATATTTTCATGTTAGATAATTAGAAAAAATGGTCACCATTCCACACCAATGTCATCTTGGGGAGTGCATGAGAGAGTACTAATGAACACTAGGGAGCAGAGCATTGGTAAGTACCTTTTTTGGTTTTTAAATGTGTCATTTATTGCATTTATTATGTGTAAGAAGTGGTAGATTGGGTGATCCCACCATTTTCCTAATTTGGAAAATGATGAGTTAACCCATAAATGGGGCTAAAAACAAGTCATTTAGACCCTAGCTATAGTATATTCTAAGCTCTAGTATTTGCAAGTTAGATAACTAGACAAAATGGTCAACATTCCACACCATCATCATCTTAGGGAGTGCATGAGAGAGTACTCATGACCACTGTGGAGTAAAGCATTAGTAAGTACCTTTTTTGGTTTTTAAATGTGTCATATAATGAATTTATTATGTGTAGGAAGTGGTAAATGGGGGTGATCCCACCATTTTCCTAATTAGGAAAATGATGAGTTCACCCATAAAAATGGTGGGAATGCCATGAGATCAGCGATCTTACTGACCTCTCGATGGGATCATGGGTAAAAATGGTGAGATCTCCAAGACAATGGTGAACTTGTATTTTTGATTAAATTTTACCTTTTTCAATGATGGTTTCATAAATAATAGTGGGATTGCCCTACCAACTAGTGGGAATGCCCAACAAAATGGTGGGGTCATGCGAATCAGTGGGATCAACCTATAGAATAGTAAGAACACCCTGATAAACTATGGGAATGCCCTGCTAAATGGTGGGATTGATAAAACAATGATGAGAATGTCAAAATAAAGTATAATGGGTCCCATAAGAAATTAGTTTGGGCTCAAAATTAGAAGGATAAAGACACATGGATTTTTAGTTTTAGGCCTCAAAATTAGAAAAATATGATAGAAATATAATTGACATGATGCCTTGTGTTCAATTTGTAGGAGTGAGTAATGGTTATGACGTCATGGGAACAACACTCTTGAGTATTATGGTTATATGGTCTGATGATAGATGAGCTCATGGGTGTCTTAGTAGAAGTGGACCTATACCACCTAAAATTATTCTAGTGATCTATATAGATAGAGAATACTTTTCAACATTAGAAAAGGGGTGGATTTTGAGACCTCTCTTTTTCATCTACTAACTGGGAATGCTACGATGACACTAGAGGATGTTCACTAGATTTTATGGGTGCCTATACAAAGACCCAAAATTACTTGAATGGGGTTTGGATGATAGGGCATGCTTAATGATCTATTGGGGATGGTAGAGTAGGTGATTGTGGATGAGTGCATATATTTAGATATACTAGAGGATTTGGCTTGGCCCTTAGAGGGTGGTGTAGGATAGGGGATAGTTCCCCCAGAGATGGTGGTATTGATAGATATTGTAAGTTTCCTTCTATTTCTGGACAAGAGTGTGTGTTTGTTTCCCTTAGGGTTAATCAACATGGTACAAAAATGTTCAATTACCTAACATAATTTGCATGGGTGCATATGATTCTTGCATAGTTATATATGGATCTTCACATGATAACATATAGGGAAGAGTGCATCATAGGCCACAACATAGTTCTCCAAGTATAGGGTTAGGAGCATATAGTGATTACATAATGAGTGGGGCCGAGATATAAGAGGCAAGTAGAGGATCCCATGGTGTGGGTATAGTGCCTGACAGGGCCAAGCATGTAAGGACACTTTGAGAACCTTCCATACTATAGGTGAGCCATTGATGAGATGGAGTATGGAGAATTCATTTGGTGTCCCTAATTAGGGACACATTTTTTATGGGTGAATGACCTGTTTATGATTAGATACATGATCACACCATACTACATCATAGGGCAGCATGATTATGTGGTAGAGAGATAATGTCAGATCACGTCTAGTGGTAGTTTGGTATTCATCAAGATGTCAAAGAGAGTCCACATTATTTTTCACACATGACCAGGGAGATCAAGGAGTGGGGGCCACTAGTGCTTAGGGTAGAGGTAGTCAATGATTATGAGAGGGTTTTGCATGTACTAGGGGACTATGTGGGAGGGGTTCCATTTTTAGGGGTGATTAATGCATATATTACATGGTGGTTAGGAGTGTTACCCATATGGTTGACTAGACCTTTGCCCTAGAAGTGAGTCTTGAGATAGAGATGGGTGTCGATGAGGAGGGATCAAGGATAGGCTATAACAAAATAATAAATTTAGGAACAAATATGAGGAGCCATTCTATATGTTATTCCACTATATGTTGTACTACCTCAAGGATAATAGGTTCTTGTATAGGGTGTGGAGATAGTTGAGTTAGATGGCCAAGATGTGGATACAGGGGATACCCCGAGTGGTGTTGGATGCTATAGGATAGGGTCATATAGGGCCCTTTCAAAATGCATAAGATCAAGATAGGTAGGGCCCTTTAAGAAGGTATAAGATTAGGATAGGTAGGGCCGTCAAGCACAAGGAGGTCTGTAAAGAACCAAGCATTGATTGGCAGGATCCAGAGGGAGATTTTCATATTCTTCTCAAAGATTTTAGAGTTATAGAACACTATAACTAGGTTATAGGTGCAATCAGCTATAGCTTAAGGAGAGACCATGAGGGTATAGTGTCTCATCATTACTAGGGATGTAGATATTATGTGTCTTAGAAGACATGTGGCATAATTATCATGGGTTCAATCCTAGTTAGCCACATGGGATGTGGAATTTATGACAATGGTTGAGGAGTGGTATTTTGTTTGATCAGAGATGTAGAAGCTTGCATAGGAGAGAGAGATATGTCTCAAAGAGTTGTGATAAATATAAGGGCTAGATCAATTAGAGTCTTGGTAGATGTGATTATGGCCAAAGATGGTGCGTTGCACATGAAGGATAATGTCATATGTGCCAAGGATGAGATAGCCTACTGGATGTGAGCTTATGAGGTGGAAATTCTTATATAATAGAGAGTGGCTTCTTATAGGGAGTATACGAGGTTGTAATAGACTAGTTAAACCTATAGGTCTAACTAGGGGATAGAGTTAAAGAAGTCTATGATGCATCCATATGCAGAGCAGTATAGGTCAAAGTTTTCAGTCGAGTCCTCCCATGGACAAGCATGATGAGATTTGATTGTGCTAGCTCCCCCCTTTTTGTACTTATGATATGTATAGATATCCTCACAATGTATAAAAACATGATTTTGAGAGATATATATGACATTAATTTTTGGATTAGTGCTACTTGTACATGGACTATTAATATTCTTTCATTGTCACATGATGTTTTCATTGATATTTCTCTTGTTATGATATGTTCTGATATGCTAGTTTTAGGAGATTTACATCTTTAATTAGCATATGGATGTTGATGTATTTTTTATTCTTCATGTATGACTGGATGCTAGAATATAATTTAGGAGATGCACATCCCAAACTAATCATAGAAATAGTTAATTAGACTCATAGTGTATGCCAAAATATGCACATCATACATAGATTCTTGTGTAAGGTATGGTGTATTTGGAAATGATCTGCATAGATTCATTGACTTTTGAATTTAAAGCACTGCGTGTTTACTTTAGTAAATTTGAAATTATGCATCATAAGTATATTAACTTATAATAGCATTATTTTTCTTATTTTCAATTGGCTAGTTCAAATGTGAATATTTATAACTAAGGAAAATGATAAAAAATTACCAAAATCAAAGTTACAACTTTTTACGTTTAAACAACAAACAAATTAAAACAACAAAAAAGAACAACACAAAAATGTAACCTCACTTAAAATCAGGATATAAACAAGCAAGATTTAAGTAAGAACAAGAATGTATAAAATCAAATCAAATCAAAAACAATTTTTAAACAACATAAAATCAAGTTATGAATGATCAAGATCCACTCATTGTAACAAAATGTACTTCGAAAATAAACAAATAATAAAAAAAAGTGTCAAACATAACTCTAAACAATTTAAACCTAAATGAAAACTAGACTAAAAATGTTTATAGAATGCATTTAGACATAAAATAACAAAACATTACAAACCAAAAAACCAAAAATTAAAACATAAGATAAAAAGAGAGACGAAGAAATAAAGAACAAGTTACTAAAACAAATGTACAAATAACAAAACTACAATAGAGGAAATAACAACTTAGTAAAACAACAATGAAAACACAATAAAGACATAATATAATGTAAATACAAATAAATGAAGAATAAAACACCAAAAATGAAATGGAGAGTTAACAAGGTATAACAAAAAAAATCAAATAAACACACACAAATAAATGTTAATCACAATGTTAGTGCAAGAAAACAAAAAGTTATTTGTTTCCATAAGTGTAGTAGAGGCATTACACTCTACGACAAGGTGACCCCTAATATAAGGAATAAACATACTGGTACAATGAACTAAGAACAATAGAAGAAAAAGTTGCCCCCAAGAGATATGGAAACAACATAAAATGAAATGGGGGAAATATAATAAAAATAAGGATGATGAAACTGACTCCATATACATGAAGCAAGTGGGCATTGCTTAAATAGTTTCATAGATGCGATATCCAACATGAAGTTCATGTCAAATATAGTTTTCCTAAGAAATGGGATAGAAGAAATGGGATGAATGAAAACATGATTCTATTGTAGATGAATAAGTAAATGGACTCACAAAATAATGAGTGCATAAGAGATAATTTCTTGGAAAATGATGAGAGCATTCAAATGGTTGCACATAAAATGGTGAGAGCATGAGATCAGAATAAAAAAAGGTTTAAAGCAATGTTTTTATTATTTTTGTCTATCAGTTTCTAATATTTTTATATTTTTAGGACAAGCAATGTAAAGGAAATATTAACATAATGCCCAAGGAACTACCTAACTAAGTAGAGGCACATCCATAGGCAAGATTTCAAATAATAGGCAAACTAGTTGCAACAATGATCATGAATATAAATAATGGTATAGAGAACTAACTAATCAAGAAGATGCACATCCATGAGTAAGAGTTCTAATAACAACTAAACCCTACTACAATGACCCTTTTGATCTTGTCAAGGTGACAATGCCAACCAAACAACAATAAAATAATAGAAGAATAGTATGCAATTTTGAATAAATCCAAATAACTATACAACAAGAAAAACCATGTGCTGACATATCTTCATATGCTTGTATTCAAAAGGAAGCCGCCAAATACTGTTTACGTTGAATGACTTTGTAGAATAGGTACTATGTGTGTTTAGAATGCCTACGAATCATAATTAGAATCATAATTTGTTATGGAATATAATGGTCCATGTTTAAACATTCTATAATGGGATGAAAATGAGTCTAGTGGAGTATAAATGATCCAAAGTGCCAATGGTCAATGGGTACGATGGATCAGAGTTACAATGGTCCAAGGTAGTTCAAGACAGAATGGTCCATGATAGAAGGAGATAAAATAAAATGATCTGGGATAGGACAGTCCAAAATATAATGGTGGGATAAATGACTTCGACGTAATTTGTCCCTGTGTAAGGGGTCTTGTAGAAAATGGTTCAAAAGGTTGTCAATCATAGAACCACTTGACATATATAATACTCATGGGTTCTAGGAGTTCTTTGCCATTTAAAATAGCCAATTGGTATGCCCTTGATCCATAATTTCTTGTGATAACATATGGGCCTAGCCAATTAGGTTGAAACTTACCCTTCTTCTTGCATTCAACATTAGTGTTCTTTTGGTTCTCCTTCAAGACCAAATCACCAATTTAAAACTCCTAAGGGAAAATGCACTTGTTATAGTTTATATGCAATCTATGTTAATATGCTTTCAAATTATCCAAGGTAGCCAAGCACTTGTCATCAAGGAGCTTGAGCTCTTGCAATATGTAAATTCTATAATCTTCATCATCTTTAATGTTTTCCAAGGATACACGCAATAAAGGTAGCTCAATCTTAACCAATATAATAGCCTTTGTTCTATAGACAAGGGACTATAGACTAGATCATATGGGGTTAGATGAGTATGTGATAAGTCCAGAGGGTAGGCAAATTCTGTAAGTTTCAATTACAACCAGCATCATTGATAATCTTCTTTATAATGGCAAAAATGGTTTTATTATATGCCTTAGCTTGACCATTTCCTTGTGGGTTATATGGTGTGGATTTCTTATGCTTTATTTTGAATTTGGCAGAAATATCCTTAACATCTTAGTTTATAAATGATCTATCATTATAAGATATAATACATGTTGGGATACCATATTAATAGATGATATGGTAATGGATAAAATTGGCAATCTGCTTCTCGGTGTCATAAGTGAGAGGAATGGCCTCAATCTACATAATAAAATACTTGGTATCAGTGATAATATGTTTGTGGCCATCAGAAAAGGTTGGGTTGATTTCCCTGATAAGATCAAGGCCCCATATAGAGAATGGCAATGGTGTAGTGATCAACTAGAGTGGAAAGGAAGGTTTGTGTATCAGATTACCATGTTGGCAAGTAACACACTCCTTGACATAATTAAAATTGTTTACTTCCATCTTGAGATAGTAATATCCTTTTCTAAGAAGGTTTTTGGCTAAAAATACACTATTGGTATGGGCCCCACACAGTCCTTCATGAACCTCCTTATGCACTAACTAGGATTCTCGTGAAGACAAACAATGAAGCAGAATTCCATCATAAATTTTATGATAAAGCGTGTTTCCATGGAGGATATAATGGGCTATACAATGAAGGAATATTTGGTGGTGATTATTGCAAAAATTAAGCATAAAAACTTGATCATGTAAATAGTTATAAATGTTCTAAAACCAAGGTAGTTCATGTGGGATATTGGGACCAGCAATGGTGCATACCCTCTCTGAATCTAGTCATACATGTGCAGGTTGTAAAACATTTTCAATGAGAAAATTATACTCTTTAACATTATTGGTAATTTGTATCATAGACCCAATTGTTGCCATTACATCAGTAGATCTATTATTGGCATGTGGTACCTACTCAAATTGTAGGGACTCAAAGTGAGTCTTTAGATTACCCATAATGTGTTGTTAAGGTGTAAGCTTGTAATCTCAAGCTTGGTATTGATATATGTTTTGATTACTAATCAATTAGGAATCCCCATGGACCATTAAGTGTTGGATATCCTACTGCACTGTAAGATGAAATCCGTCAATAAGGGCTTCATACTCAACCGTATTGTTGGTACAATGAAAATTAATATAAAAATCTTTGTGAATCAGGACCCCTTATGATGTAATCAACAAAATGTTGACCTCAAATCTATAGGATGTAAAAGGATCCATCAAAGCACAACTTTCATTGTTTAGGTTCTTGCAGCCCTTCTTCTATTGTCATAATAGAATCATCTAGAAAATTAACTTTGAGTATCTATAATGGGATCTTCTATAAGTTGATCTACAATAACTTGCACCTTGATATCCTTTTGATTCTAGTACTCAACATCAAATTCACTTAAGAAAATGACCCATTTGGCCATGTGACTCATGAGAGTTGATTTGGATAATAAATATTTGAGAGGGTCAACTTTAGCAATAATAATAGTCTTATTATTTAGCATATAGTGTCGTAACTTTTGGGAAGCGAACACCATTGTTAAACATGCCTTCTCTATAGGCATATAATTATGGTCATAATCAAAAAGTGTGAGTCTCAAATAGTACATTGCATGTTCCTTTCTATTTTCATCATGTTGGGCCAAGAGCGCCCCAGTACATGTTTATTGGTTGACACATAAAGAATCAATGGTTGTGCAGGTATTGGTAGTCTCAAAACTGATGGGTAGGCCAAGTATGTTGTGAGATTCACAAATTCTAATTGACAATCAACATCCCATTGAAATGTGACCCATTTCTTCAAGAGGTGTGTAAATGGGTGGCACTTATATATCAATTATGAAATGAATTGGCAAATAGATTGAATCTTTCCTTGTAGGCTATGGAGTTGTCTGAGATTAGAAGGTGGAGGCATTTCTTCAATGGATTTGAACTTTGAAAGATCCACTTCAATCCCTCTTTGTGACACAATGAATCTTAGATGCGTGATGCAAGATATACACTTCTGGAGATTCAGATGAACCTTGTACTCATGAATGTATATAGACACACTTTTGTCATATTTCTCTTTTTTTTATAGAAATATACTTCAAATTAACATATTCTAGAATGCTAAATGAAAACTATAACCCTGATTCTATATTTAAATTTTTATTTCTTTTGTTAAGAGTTTTCTATTGTACATATGAATTTTTTAAGTTGTCTTTTACCTTTGCCATGTTGTGGCTTGAATGGAAGTTAAAAATAAATTTATTGAAGAATTTTTTTATAACCATCATTTATCTATGATGAATCTAATGATTGATATATTTGAAAAGAGTGTAAAATCTAAAAACCTAAGAAACTTTAAAATCTTTTACAACTTATTGTTTGCAGAGATTTATTTTATTATGATTGTTTTTTTGAGACAAATCCAAACACTGCTATATTGTTAAAGACTTTTTAATATCATTATATCACTTTTCATAATTTCCTTTATAATTACTAATTGTTAAATGTAAATACTATTTTTTAATTAGATATAGTCTTTTATAAATATTATATTAATAAAAATTATTTATAAATTATTATTATCATTTATAAATAATAATAAAACTTTATTATTTAATTAATTAAATAATTTTTTTTTTATTATTATTACATGAAAAGTACAAGACCAATCAATATAACATATATTTCCTTTAATTTTCATATTCTAACACTAATGTCATCAAGTGTGGATCTACATTTCTGATAATAGTTAATGAAACAAATATCTGTATGCGAAAAATTGAAGCAAATCTTGATGCACATATTATACCCTACAGAGTATTAAAACTCCCCTCTTAAAATGTATTTTCGTTTTGAAAGACGACATTTTTTTAAATTCAAATCATGATGCAAATTTTGCTAAAATCAGTATCAAATTAATGTTTGTTGGTGTCACTCCCACTTATGAGTCAATTTTTCTTAATGTCAAACCCATAAAATATGAATTCAAACCCCACCAAAAAGGTTTTCACGCTAATATGGACTTGGCATTGAAAAACTATTATAGTTCTAGTTCTAATTATATATATATATATAACAGTTAATTAATATAATTATATTTAAATATAAATTGAAATATATATTTGAAAATATAAAAGAATATTTATTATCTTTACATTTTATTAATTAATCTAAAAATAAATAAAATATTTGAAATATTCATTATTACATTAAAATTTATGATAAAAACACTCTTATATCATATTAGAAAATTTAGTTTAATAATATTTTTTTAATAAACTATTTTTAATATTATATATAATTGAGAGCCCTACTAAACAGTTGATGCTTAAAACTATGTTAAATTTGAGTAAAAGACGTAATTATTTTCCCCCTTGCCCATTAAAAAGTAGACACGTTGTTAGAGTTTACAATAAAAAAAATTTAAAATTCCTGTGAAGATTGAAATATTGAATAGGGTTTCTGAAGATCCAGACTTGATGACCACAGTTGCCCAATCAACTTTCTTATAGGCACGACATTTAAAGATTATATGACAATTTACAGTTTTACGAACGTGCTCATATCACAAGAAGATTTCCTTTTACATCTGAAAAGATGAAATGAATATTCTATTATTATTTTAAATTTAATTAAACTTAATTAAATATGTATGAACATATTTATTATTATTTTAATGTAAAACCAATATCCCATAAAAACCACCTTGAAAAAGATAATGCATTAATACACATTACTACAATATTTTAAAAACTTAATAACAGAAAACACCATAGCAAAAGCAAAACAAAACAAGGATTAAAGTCGTGAACTTCAAATAACCACCAACCCAAAGAAACATGCAAAGTAAAGCTTCTAGAATAACAAATTATCAGAGAGTAGGATGCAAGCGCTTTAGACGAATTCCTTCCAGAAGGAAATCAACAGGGATTGTAGGAACTGACAGATCACTCAGAGTGACAACCACTTACAATGCCAAATGATAGAACCACTTGCAGTATTGAAACAGTTGGGCAAATAACCAGTGACAGCAGAATGCAAACATACAGATAGAACTGTCAAACTATTCAATATTAAAACATACAGAGATCCATTCAAACACACAAGAACAAAGACAAGCACTGGGAACTTATATTATCATTCATATTAACTCATTCAGGAATTACAGTCAACATTCATTAAACACATTTTAGATGAACAATGATGAGCTGCCGTGCTCATTCAGACAACATAACTTTCATGACCATTCTGAGGCCCATGCCAAATACATATCCTTCCTGAACACTCACTCATTCCTGCCAGAACTACGTTGTTACTGGCTGGCATTGATGGCATACTTCTCTCATAGTCTACCAGCTTCAGCTGGGATGCTCCTAAGCATGCAAGATACAATGCATAAGTATATATTTATAATTCCTGTTAGAAGGATCTAGATGAGCATAGCAGATAACTCCAGAAGTCTAAGAAGAGCCTAGAAGAGCCCTACGAGAGATTAATGTTACAGCAGTACAAAAATATATTCCACAGATTACAAGATCTTTCATAAATTAAATAAAAGGTGAATCATTAATACTGGTTGATGGCAAGATGCGTTGACAGATGAGTCATCCGACGTGGGCAGTTTAGATTAGATGCCTCCAACAGGAATACCTGTGAAGTCAGCCACAATGAATTAATTTAGATCATTGGAGCAAATGAGGAAAAAAGTAACAAGGATCCCCAAAGCATTTTCTTTTCCTCAGATAACCTAATTTTACAAAAATAGATAAATCAAAGAATCGATTGCGCATGATCCCCCTCACTTCCATAACCGTCCACGAAACTACGAAATTCCATTCCCCTCTTTTTAAGTTTTACTTAATGCTTCACTATTTGTTTGATTGGTAATGGACATAGATGTCCAATTCCTCCCGTTCTGCACGGCGTCGATAATGAAATATTTTGTCACATCAAAGCCACCTTCATCAATGTTTAGACTAAAATATGAGTGAAACTCATTATACTTCCATTTCTTCCGCTTTTTCCTCGAACTGGCATCCCTTAACATAACTCTAACAAATTCGAGAGCATTTAACGAAGAGTGATTCTTGAAATCTTTCAAGAAAATTGTTCCCTCGTGACAAATTAAAAGATAAATGTGGATTTTTTCAAAGAACGAGTCGTGGCCAATTAACATCTAATTCTTTTTTTTTCGGAAGTGTCAAAGAATCCTCTCAGATTGGAAGCTATGTTAATAATTTGAAGCTCATTTTCTGTCATCATTTTGTAGGATACCATAGTTTATTTGTTTCACTAAAGCTATCAATTTATTGTCCACTGGGCACCTATAATTTCTATATGATGGCTGACTCCTCAGCGACTACATGATATAATGATGTAGGGTTTCCGTTTGACCTCTAAATAGCAATAACGCTGACATGAGTTAAAAAGTTTGAATTTAAGGTTTTTCATGAGCTAACAAATCCCTTCCAATCGATTATTTTCCATTTTTTTGAAAAGAATATCTTAAATTTGATATTGATTATTTTCCAATTTTTTTAAGAATATTTTAAATTTAGTAAAGTATGTCACTGGTTTAAAAAAATTATTTTGATTGTTTATTTTTAAAATGATTACATTTGACATGAATAGTGTGCTTAAATGTTGGTCACAAAATAGCTGAAACTTATTTATGAAGTTGTGAGAGCATTCACAAACCAATCAAGTGAATTTTTTTTTTCTAAATTTTCCATTTAAAGTACTGCGAATCTATTATTTCCCATTGCTTATGGTTTAGCTACAACACCATTGTGCTATTATGCCCAAATAAAATGGATTTTGTTGTCTCTAAATTAAAACCTTAGTATGAGAAAAGTTTCCAAGTCTACCTTTATCCTTTTTGAGGATTAAAGACCAGTTAATCAATCCCTCAAATCACTTCATAAGCCATGATCATAACAAATTTTATGCTGATAGACCAAAGAAGTGTTTTTGCATTGTAGTTCATATTTCCAAGGATATTTAAAAAATCATATAAATTTAATTAGGAAATAAGAGTTATAATTTTGAAATGTATGTTATATATGAACATGATTAACACTTTTTTTGGTATTGAACTATATACCATAAGACTCATGAATGTCCTCTCATAACTAGCTTGTCTATTCAAGTACTAAATGAAACCTCACATAAGGTGAATGAAAATGTTGCTTCTTTCCATATGGGTGGACCATAATCACTAACAAAAGGCTAACCAACAATTTCAGAAAGTAAAAGAAGCATTGGATACTATATACAAACCCATATGTGGGCTTACTATGTTAAAAACAGCTAGTTTCCACCATCTCTTAGTTAGCGCCACCCACTTATCATACTCCACAGGTGGAGATAATTTTCTCAAGTCTATAAATCCATGTTACAACTTGAAAAAAAGTTGATATGTCTATATTTAATTGAATGTATTATTAAAGAAACAACTTACATGGATGATGACAAGTCCCGTAGAATTGTTGGCTTCTCTTGCGAAACATACAAAGTTATTTGGAATACCATATGTCTATAAATACAAAAAAGCCTACCTAGAAGATGTTTAAGAGAACTATCTTGGTAGGTTAATTAAATAGGAAAATAGTATGCTTAATCCTAAGATTGGGACCTAGTGCTCATTAACAATTGGCATCCTATTACCTTCTAAAATGTATCTTATAAGATTATTTCTAAATTTCTTTCTCTTTGAATGAGATAGTTGTTTATTCTCATTACCTTGTATAAGTAAACTAGTTTCATTTACATTAGATATATTATACATAATTTTATTGTATCCCAAGAAGGGACAGAATTGGCTCACTCCTTAAAACATAGATATCTCATATTTAAAATTGATCTCAAGAAATTATATTATATAATTTAGTGGTATTTTATCATAGCCATGCTTCAAGGATTAGAGTTTGAGACTAAGTTGGCAAAAATTGTTTAAATGGATTTTTTTGGATTTTAAGTAATTTGGTTTGTTCATATGAATTAGAAGCATGCACTTAATCCCCTTCCCTATGTGTTCTTATGACTTAGGGGTTCATCTATATTTTACATCAATATTATTAGTTTAATATAGTTTTCTCCTTCACTCTTAGAGTCAAATGGTAAATGGAATTTCTTAATATAATTCCTTCTTCAATCTTACAAGATCAAAGGGTTTTTTTCCAATGTCATGAATTATTTGGATTTGTTTCTAGTGTTTATGTATTCTATTTAATGGAAGAAAAAAACATACTATACACAATCAAACCCACTTCTATCCCCTCCTATCCTACTTCAACACTAATTACACTATTTATAAATTAACATTAATTTCACTTATGGAAAGCCTATGAGCCCATTGTTCAACAAGATACAACCATACAATTCATAGTGATGTGGAAAAAAAAGATTGCACCTTCAGCCATTATTAATTGTATGTAATTAAGATGGATTGGTTACCAAGTTAGTCATAGTTTACCTCAATCATATGCCAGGTTATGATCCTGGGACTTGTGTATTATGGGCAAAAAAAATATTTCCTTTTAATTACCTCAAAGTATTAAAATATCTCATACTAGTCAATATCACATCACCCTAAGTGTTGGCATCTAATGCACCCATGCCCACTCCTTGGGTTATCTACATATTGAATTATGTCCCTAGTATATGTTGAATGATCTTTATTATATTTTCATTAAATCTCAAAGAGTGTTTCTATTCATAATGGACTAGATTAACTCAAGCCCATAGATTATATTAACACTTAATCTTATTTGACCTCCACCCTTATTATTATTCTCTAATTGATCATGTATAAAATATAATTGTCAACTCAATATACGGCTGCCAAAATATATTAAGGTCTCAAAATACCTCTTCATAAATAAAGTAGTGGCAATAGTCAACTTATATATTACCATGAACCTAATGGATCTTAGTGGCTATCTTTATTAATTCCTCTATGGACACAACCCAAATTAATTTCATCCCAAAACATAATGTGTTTTAATAATTTTGAAGTTCATGAAGTTCACCATTGAAATAAACATCATATTAGAGGCAATACATATGACCATTATAGTCATTAAAATTAACATTTTATGCTACAAAACTACACTTGTGACCATCCTTTTACACATACTTAGTTCATGCTCAGTTTCATGATTGTAAATTGTTATTCCTCTAGTTATATGTATAAAATCCTTGTCTTCAAGAAAATTTAATACTTGATATTGCTTTCTCTCATTTCAAAAAACCTAAAATCATCCTTTGATTGATTCACACTTCCATCTTAGTTGGCTCTACTCCTCTAATAAGGCCACTCCTTTTTGACTTCCCCACTCCCTAGTAGCATGTGAATCTACTAGTCATGTCCTCCCACCAATAATAGATAATTGATGAAATTAAAATTCACCTTACAAGTGATTTTGCAAATTTTGTTAATTATGTCTGATGAGTTCCCTAAAAGACCATTATAAAAGTTTTGAATTCATTTTATCACTAGTTGGAAAGAGGTTCATATGATTGAAAAGCACCACAATATCTAACATCAAATCGATAAGAAAACATCTATTCTTCCCAATTTTTAGTTTACTAGGAAAATTAACTCTAAGTTAAGTTTGAATACACATCCAAGGTAACAAGTAATTATTAAAGCACATAATTTCACTAATTTCACCATCATATATAATTATACTAGTAAGTTACACACACCTTTATATCATGTAATGACTACATGGAATTTGATCCCTTTTCATATTACTAGATATCACTATCTATATATGTTATATACCACATTATTGGTAGATGGCATATTATATTCATACACATATTAATTTCATTGTATATGAGTGTGATGAAGCACCTAAAACTTACATATGGACATATATATGTTGGCATTTACTCTACCAATGGCCTTGCCTATAATGGGGGAATTTTATTCTACAAGGTTCACTATCACATATTATAGTTTTTTTTTACCTCTTTACCATGTTGAGCTATCAAAATTTATTACACATGCCTTGTTAGTTACTCATATCTTACAAAATGCTACATGTATATGATATTTTACTATGATGTGACATTGATTTATACACTCTTAACCTATACTAATCTAGAGATATGCATGGTTGACTTGTGGCTTACATAGCTTTCATAAATTATCTAGGTGTATTTACCTATGTTATTAATAAATCTATCCTATGGAATTACCTTAGCTAAGTATAGTATGTATAGTTCAGTTATTGTTTAGTTATTTCTCATTATATTTTGAATCTTTATATTATTGTCTTGTTGTGGAGGTTTACCTCTAGAAGTGGCTTAGTCATATTTATCAAGTATTATACTATTTATCTAATTATTGTTGTGGATCTGATTATTCTAGTCTTAATTCAATAATATATTATTCCATTACTGTGAAATAACTAAGTAATTTCATTACAAGTGGTATTAGAGAATTTATTTGGGAGAGTTTGTGTGGCATTGTTTTTTGGATTTGGTGTTGTGATTATCTTGAGATGTAAACGATAAAAAAACATAACTTGCAATACATGAAAAAAATCTCATCACCAAAACATTATTAAAATTTTTATTTAGAAAAACAAATTCAAATTTTTTTCACACCCTTATTCAAATTAGTAGTGATTATATTCATCTCAGTGAGATGAACACAATGGTAAATTCTAGTGATACACTTTTTTTAGGGCTAAAACCCTCCATCTGATGGTTTGTTCATGGTTGGTCCTAACACTCGTGGCCACAAGAATGGATAAGACAATCCAAAGTATCCTTATAAGGATGAGATAATGTCTAAATTTTAAAATCCTTTAGTTTTTAAGGTATTTCACCAACTTTAGTCATGTATTTAAAACATGTTGAATAAATATGATATTGGTATAATAAATAGGGACATCACTTGGGTATAAGGGGGCATCAATGTTATAAAGAATCAGATTCAAAATATCAATGATCAATTGACCACTCTTGTGCCTTAACTTCTGTAAAATAATCTTCCACTACTCTAGTTTAGCTATCCCAATCATAACAATCGAAAATCTAATATTGTTTCAAAGCATATGATGCCAAAAGTGAAAGTTTTCAAGTTTGATGGTGAGGATCCACTTCTTTGGATCAATCAAATATAAAATTTATTTGATTTACACAAGACACCGTGTGCACAAAAAATTGTCATGGCATCTCTATATATGAAACCTGAGTAGTTTATTTAGTATAAGTTATTATGCAGTCAAAATAAAATGAATGGTGTTTATGTTACTTAGTCAATCTTTATTGAGGAACTACATATGAAATTTTGTAACAACATCCTAGAAAATTATTTTAGTTAGTTAGAAAATTTATGAAAAACATGGATTTTAAAAGATTATATTTAGTAATTCTAGAATCTATCGTAATGCATGGATGACATCAATGAGGACAACATGACTTACTGTATGTTATTCATTGGGCTCAAGGATAGCATCCAAATTGAGGTTCACATGTTCAATCCAACATCAATTTCTAAATTCATACCATTATCACATAAGTTCAAGGAAATATATCTAGTCAAATGAAGGGATTTCACTAATGCCTATGAATATAATTCCACAACACAATCATTTCCTTAGCTTACAATATTAAACCCTTAGCAAATGAAAGAGAAGCGTAAAAAATGATGTGTTTCATCTATGAAATGAAGTGGATCAAAGGACATAAATGTTCTTAAAATAATATATTTTACATTTAATGAACCATTGAGGATGAATAATGTTATGGGGTTTCATGTGAGGGTATGGAAGATATAGAGAAGGAATGTGAAAATTCTCACCCTAATATCTCATGTCATTCCCATTTAGGAATTAATACTCCTCAAAACCTTAATGTGGTTAGTTTTCTTAAGAAACAAAAGGTGAAAGTGTTGATTGACTCAAGTATTACCCACAACTTCATCAATATTAAGTTGGCTACTTGTTTGAGCTAGTTCATTTACCCAGCTCTTAAATTTCAAGTCATTATTGTATATGGTGGCATAATAAATTATTCTAAAAAACTTCATATTATTAATTTTAATATGGGAGACTACATGATAAATTATCATATGTTTTTTATTCTCATGGATTGGGTTAATTTATTTTTAGATTACAATGTCTCACAACTTTTGGTAGAACAGAGATGAATTTCAAGGTACTATTTATGTAATTTCATTCTAAAGGTTGGACATTCTAGGTAAATGTATTATGATATAAATCTCCATAATCGATTAGTATTCATCAGATGATGAAGATTCATAAAAATGAGTTGAGGGATTTGTAGGATGGTATTTATCCATATAATTTAAACCAACACATGTGTCTAGTCATCCTAATTTGGAGATGATTCTTGATAACCACCTAGTTGTTTTTGCATCCATGCAAAAGGAATATAACCAAGAAGAGAACTTGGTCATTTCATAAGACTACTTTTAGGTAGTACACTGCTAAACATTAAACCATATAAGTATCCATATTCATAGAGAGTTAAATTTAAATCATGGTAAAAGAGATGCTAGAGATAGGTATTATCTAACATAGCCAAAGTTAATATTCATCCCTGGTGGTCATGGTGCATAAGAAGGATGAAACTTGGAGGATGTACCCAAACTAAAAATAACTCAACAAGTAGACTATCAAATATAAGTTCCTTATTCCGATAATTTATGATTTTTTAGATAAATTACATAGTTGGTTTATTTTACCAAAATATAAATTCATTTTGGATATCATCACATTGAAATATGAGATGAGGATATCCCTAAACCAGCTTTCATAATTCACAAAGGCCATTATATGTTATGTTCATGCCTTTTAATCTCAAAAATGTACCATCTACATTTTAGAGTTTGATGAATACTATGTTTAGGCCATTTTTGAGGAAATTTATGTCAGTTTATTTTATGACATCCTAATATACAACAAAAATTGGGAGAAACATTTGAAATATGTGGAATAGGTACTATTATTTCTAAAATAACATCAACTTTAGGCAAAACCTTCTAAATAGATTTGAAAGTGCAAGAGGTGGAATACATGGGTCATATTATTTAACATGAAGGTTTTAAATTTAACCCTAGGAATATCAAGGTTATGATGGAGTAATAAGTGCTAATGACACTCAATAAATTTTATAATGTTTTTGGAGCTAACAAGTTACTATCATCAAGTTGTACAAAATTATGGTAGCATAGAAAGTCCACTCACATCCTTATCAAAGAAATATACATTTCATTACAATGAAATATCTATTGCTAATATATTTGATAAGCTGAAGGAGGATATGTACAACACTCAAGTTTTGGCTACCCCTTATTTTTCAAAAAAATTGTTGTTGAATGTGATGTGTCAGGATAAAACATGGAATAAATACTCATACATGAAGTAAGATCCATTGCATTTGACAGTATTCAACTAAAGGCGAAAAAATACTCAAACAAATCTAAAATAATGATATGATGGATATTTTTCATGTAGTCACAAAATGGAGAACTTATATGATGGGTAGACACTTTAAGGTAAACACTGATCATGATCATCTAAAATATTTTTTTGAAAAAAATATTATCATCAGAGGAACAATAAAAATGGGTGACTAATATTTTAGTATATGAATTTAAAATAGTATATAAGAGAGGAAATTATAGTGTGTTAGTCTATGCACTATCCAAGACGGATGAATCATTTGAGGCTTTTTTATGCATAGTAATGATTTGACAGACATATTGATTAGAAGAGGTAATATCCAAATGGGAGAATGATAGGGATGCACATGTTTTAATTTAAAATCTTCAACATTATTCTAGTGTTTCTTAAAAAATTATGTGTGGAAATAAATTATGGGATAGATATAGATTATACCTATCTAATAATTTAATCCTTAAACATAAGATCCTTCAAGGGATTCGATCATTTCCAATAAGGGAACTTTGAATTTTATAAAACCTATCATAGAATCAAGCATAACATTTTTGTGAAGGAATCAAGCGGGTTATACATAAATTTATGGAATAATTCATGTTGTGTCAATAGAAAAATGGTTAAACATTCAAGACACCATGTCATATGTATCCTTTATCTATCTTTAGCCACATGTGGGAGAAGGTTTCCATGGATTTCATTATAGGGTTGTCAAGGCCTGGAGGAAAAAATGTCATAATGGTAATTGTGGATATGCTCATTTTTATTCCTTATCACAACCATTCATAGATAGTAGTTGTTGATTTTCTCAATAAAGATTGAAAGTGCACAAGGTACACCCAAGATCATTATAAGTGATCATGATTCCATATTTACCAATACATATCGGACATATTTATTCACATGTTTGGGTACTAATTTGGCCCATATATATTCATATCATATTCAATTTGATTTGAAATCAAAGGTGGCAAAAAATGCTTAGAAGGGTATCTCTATTGTTTTACAGTAGATAAACAAGAATGATGGGTTCATTAGATGCCAATAGCATAATGTGGTATAACACTTCTTTCCATACCTTTTCCAAAATGTCTCCATTTGTGGCACTTTATGGTTATCATTCCCCATCCATCACTTCATCCTTGAAGGTGCAGCCTAAGGTTTGAGATTTTGAAAAACACATTGAACATCAACATGTGGTACTAGCTCATCTAAGAGAGAATCTAGTAATGACATAAAATTGAATGAAGTAGAAAGCATATCAACACCATAGTGAGAGGAATTTTGACATAGGTGATTGGGTCTTTGTGAGCTTTCAGCCATATAAGTTAATGTTTCTTAATAAATATAACAATGATAATAAACTTTCTCCTAAGTATTATGGCCATTATCGGATCCTGTAAAAAATTTGGCAATGAGGTAAACAAGGTGGAACACCCTAGTCCACTTGCATACAATATGTATTTCATGTGTCTTTCTTAAAGAAGGTAATTAGATAGGGAGTTCCTACATAGAATGAGTTATCAACACTATATTAATAAGGAAAAGTTATTATTGAACATGAGGATATCCTTCACACATGCACTAAAAGGTTGAAAACAAGAGAGATTAATGAGTATTTGATCCACTGGAATAATCTAAATCATGAAGATGAAACATGGAAGAATGGAGCCTTCCTACAATAGCATGTAGATTTTCTTCAATGTTGAGGGAAACATTGTTTTTAATGAGATGGGTATGTTACTCCCTTAACATGTAGTGGTCTAGCGATATGTGTGTCTGACTTGTGGCTTGCAAACATTTCATATTATCTTATTGCATTTCTCTATTTCCTTAATAGTGTTAGCTTATGGAATAACCATGTATAAGTAGAGTATATCTAGGAGGTATGTTTTAGTATTTGATAATTAAATTGTGAATTGTGCTCTTATTACATTATTGTGGAGGTTGTCCCTTCAAAGTGGCTCAGTCATATTTATCAAGTATTCTACTCATTCATCAATTATTATCATGGAATTGTTTATTCTACTCTTAATTATATTATATATTATTCTATTGTTATGAAAAATCTATGTAATTCAATTAGATTGATACATATAGATATTGTAGAGTAGTTTTTATTTTTTATATGCTTCATTCAACTTGTTACTCTTTTGCATGATAGTGTAGTTTCAGCATGTCTATTGTGTGGCCCCTTCACCCTATTTTCTACTTGGGAATTAATAGTATTTTAATTAGTTTTGATGGAGTCCCATGCCATTTTTGAAATATCCCTTTTTTTCACATGCTACGCATATTTTTCAAATGGTTGTAGAGTTTGGATTTGCACCTCCTAATTACTTTTTCTAAAAATTTACTAAATTGTTAAAAATAAGTTCATTTTTTTCATATTTTGAAATCATTGCAATCCATGAAACCACATATCTTATAGGAATTCTATCATACAATTCATGTGCCTTGTATATACTTATGTGTCTTCCATAGTTGTCCACTAGGGCACTTGAAACCATAAAATCTAACACATATTACTTTAGATTATGTTGTGAAGGATGTTCATGACTTATTCCAAAGCTTTCATTTGAGCACATGCTAGAAGGATATTGGATAAAGACATATAGTTTTGCTTTCTACTTTCCTATTGCATTCATTGAATAGATTTTAAGGCCTTTCCAACAAAATCATTGTAGAGTTTTGCTTTCTACTCAGCAAATGCATTTTTTGGAGAGTTTTTAAGGCCTTTTTAACAAGCCCATTTTTTGCATATTCTAAAATCATTGAAATCCAAGAAATCATATTTACTCTAGACATTTTGTCAAATAGTTAACATGCCTTAGTGCATACTTCCACTTTTTTCATGCATCTCCACAAGGACAACGACAACTACAACATCTAACAAAAATACACTTTTGATTATGCTACTCAATTTCCAAAATTGATGAAGCCTCCAATTCATATTGTTTTGGGTTCTCAATGTTTTTCTTATTTCACATACATATCTATTAGGAAATTCACAAATTCATTATCTGACCAAAACGTATTCTCAAATATATGTTTTTATGGATCTCCATACCATGTTCCCAAGCTCCCATTTTGGCATATATTGGAAGAATCGTTAAAAAATGTTTATGGATTGGACTTTGCACTTTCTGGTTACATTTGTTCAAAAAATTGCAAGGATTTTTCAACAAGCCCATTTTGTGTATAGTCAGCAGTAATTGTAGTCCAAGAGATACATTCCTTTGAGGCATATTCTCAAATATCTTGTGTGCATTCTGTATGGTTTGCATGTCATATACACGTCTATGAGAACAGTCCCAACAATAACATATAAGAAAAACCATTTTCGATTATTTATTGATGGAATTCCATTTCCTATTCGAAATCAGCTATTTTTCCACACAATAACATATAGCCTATTTTTCAACAAAACCAATTTTTGCATAAAACTCCGCCTTTGCAACTGCGACTGCCATTCATTTAAATGTTGCAGCTTAGCCAGACTTTAACATAATAATTTTTTTGTTGTTGGCCAATTTTCCATGCATTTGCAGATGATATTGTAATTATGAACTACAAGTTAGCTGTGTAATGGAGTAGGGAGTATAAGGAATGCATTTATAGAAATTTTATATTTGTCCTCTTCTATTGGAATATCCTTGCATGAAAAGAATGTGATGTGAAATTATTGCTATATTGGTAAATGTGAATCCAATCACCATGTAGGCATTGAAGAATTTTCGATGCTATGCTTAGTAACAATGGCCAACTTGACTGGTGGCACTACTAATACTGCGATTAGATCACCTATTTTTCTCTCGACATTTTAGATTTGTTTGAACGTTGGATGCATCAACCACTAAATAATAATGAGTAGGTAGTACTGAAATGGAGTATGCCGGCAAACAGAAAACCATGTTCAATAATAATGAGCTTTTAACTAGTGGATACAATAGGCAAATAGGTTGTATTCACATTGTTAGCATTTTTATGAGATTTTTCTCAACAATTTTTTTCTCACTCATAAGCATAGCAATTGGGATCGGTGGAACAAATTTGGCTGGGACTATCCAACTTTATCAGGAGCTCAATTTGGCCACAACGTGCAATGCTCACAAGAGTAAATTTAAGCAATACCATGCGAATCAACCATAAAATTCTAATAATTGTAGAAATGTAGCAACAAGGTTTAAGTTTAAACCAATGCACACGAACTCATGGCGTGACTGGTGATCGAGAAAGAGGAGAGTCCACAATTGCTCAATAGCGACTATCTAAATTTCAAAATGCTTTAATAATTTTCCAAGGTTAGGAATGGCTAACTGCTCTGGTAGGCATGTATGCAAAATGTGGAAACATGCACAACGAAATATTTTCTAAGGCTTATGTCTATACCATTTTATTTTCTGGTGTATTTCACTTTTAGTTTGTACATCATTTAGATTTTGAAACGATTGAATTCAATAGTTTTTTGTTTTTTTTTGGGTCAGTGCATAGTATATTTGAATTCAACTCAAAAACGATCAAATGAATCTATACAGAGATATGACTTAAAATTAACAAAACATGATAAAATATAAAATGAAAGCCGTATGTAAAATTTACTCAATGCTTTTTCAAGTTTTTAATCTATATCTTCTTACTACTACAAATAGTTTTCCTTAAATATCTATCATTATCGTATAATGAAATTTGTTCATAAGGTGTTCTATAGTTTTATTTTAATTTGCACAATTTGGATTATCATTGGATTGACTCAATTATATTGGTGCTATATTTTACAATGCCATATTTTTTTTTTCTTTACTCTTACTTACAATTTTTGCAATGTCATTTTTATAGTTTATAACAACTGTTAAATTTGAGTGAAAAAAATTAATTCATATTAGTTACATTTGATTTCTTTTATACACATACATAAGTTGTTTTATTTATATTTTTTTTTTTCATAGTTACATCAATAGGATTTTACCTATTGGATTGAGCTTTGAATTCCATACATGATCAAATGTCCACATTAGAACATGGAGTACAAACATAATAGCATTTTCCTTACACCTAATTAGAGCGGATATGGTACATATAGAAGGGTATGGTCAATGAATTAAATCAATGGTATGTGCACATTTTTTCACGGTAGCAAGTATATTATGAATATATTTATTATGTGATGTTAAACACCATTTGTCTATTTTGCATTTAAAGGTGAAGAGTTTTTATTGATGTGTTATTAACCTAAATTAATTATGGAATTAATAATATATTGAAAAAATATAATTTGTGTATGAGCTTATTATTTGTGAGAACAACTTTGTTATTGCACTGAGGGTAAGTTTAATTGTGTATTTCAAATTGAGAAAATTTATATAGATTTGTTACATGGTTATAGAGAAAGTGTTTTCAAGAAAACTATATTGTAGTATTTTGGTTAGGGCTAACATCAATTCAATATAGGATATTTCATCTAAATAACAAAAAAATGGCTAAATTCTCATTTTTTTATAGTATTATGTGGTTTGATGATATGGAATCTTTGGATTATTGTAACCATAGTTCTATTTTTGCCCAATCATGTTTCTGAAAGTTAAATAGATTTAGATTTAGATAGGAAATATTAGGACCACGCTCTTTGTAGGTATGTAACTTGTAAGTTTAACTATGTAATAGGGCATATGCCTTATTTATGGTTCTTTATGCCTACTCAATATATTTATTTTTTCAAATCCCTACTTTATCATTCTCATAAAAAAAAATCGCCATATTATTCTCACATTGGAAAGTATTATCATTTTTGTCATATATTTATTTATTACATATTAAAGGCATCTTGATGAAATACATATTATCCATATCTTGATTTTATGTTGTGTAGATTGTAATTAATTTTTTAAAAGTATTCCCTCTTCTAGAATATATCATCAAAAAAATGCACAAATAATTAAAGTAAAGGATATGAATCCATTTTTATTTACTCTATGTTATATTTTGGTTGCACAAAATGTCAAAAAAAAATTTAGAATCTCTTATTCGTATTTCACCTCTATATTTAAAACAATTAGATAATGTAATACCCCTCTTATTGAGTCACTATTACATATCTAAATTTGATTGCTGATGACATTAGGACCCATTTTGTGTGAATAAATTTGAATTCTTTTCCCTCATTGTAAAAATAATTACACACTTTCATGTATGCTACCAAATTTTAAATAGAATAAAACCAAACAAGATTAATCTTATATTATATAATTTAATATAATTCATATTAAAATTTATAAAAAAAAATCAAAAGTGAAAATAAAAGAGTACATAGGCCTTCAAGGAAGGCTATGACCTATAAATAATAGAATTTTTTTGTAATCTATAGTACATATAACACTAGCCTATGTTTGGTGGGATTATGTGACTAGTCAAGTGTGTACGTAACTTTGTAAGAAAACTAATTAGGTTTTATGAATCATATATGGTCATGTAGGAAATTAAATATTTGTTTAAGAAAGTGGGTTTACTTGTGTAAGTAAACCCACATGGTACATGTTATGATTGACACTTATAATAATTGGAAATATATAAAATATAATATATATCAACAAAATGAAATAGATATTCATGGCCAAGATGCACACACACACACACACACACACACACACACACACACACACACACACACACACACACACACACACACAATATAGGGAAACACCATACAATACTCCTTTAGGAAGGAATAAATTCAAAATGTCTATTTGAGGGGACAACCTCTAAAATCCTTTAATAATAGAAGACTCAATTCTTACTTAATTCCTTTACAATGATATTCACATTCTTTATATATACCTGTATATAAATAATAATGGATGGGTAACCTCCTAATCCCAATGTAGGCCAACCATTACCCAATTCACTAGTTTAACAAACTACTCATTTATCCTAATATATTGGACCCATTTAACTAACTAAAGGAGATATGTGCCACATGTCAACATCTCCATCAACCCATATACATTAATATATCATCTCTATAAGTACATAACATTCCTTCCCTCTTTGACTTGTTTCATCCCCAAAACATAACAAGAAACCAAATAATGAGTGTGCTACAAATCATTATACACTTGACTCCGTGCTCAATCATCTAACCACCCATATATGATATTGGTAGGTGATAGACATCAAACCTTGTTTCTAAATTCCATTATGTTTCTATATTTGATTCTATACCTGACCATAGTAGTTATTATTTCATGCATAGTCATAGTGATTTATCCATTGATTTCATGTTCCTTAGGCCATTATGTTACTCTGATTCCATACCTGACCATAGTAATTATTTGCCATTCTTCAAGAACTTCCCATTCTTCATCCTCCATGTCTTTGGGCTTCTTTGCAATACCTCCTAACGGTAAGTAGAGATCTTTCTGATACAGATAGTCCTCTATCTGCATTCTCCAGTGTTGGTAATTTTTGCCATTGAACTTTTCCATTCTCAATTTACTTTCATCTGCCATTGCTTCTCCCACTCAAATAGAAATCCCTACAGAAATGCCTGTGAGAACCTGTAATCAATACACACTACACAGATCTGAACCACCTGTTAGTGAACCTGAACTTTGATACCAATTATCAAGCTCTGAACCTATAACCAAGGCTCTGATACCACTTGTTGGGGGATCAAACCAAAAATAGATTACAACTATGACAACAATAAACGCAGAATTAAATCAGATTGACAAGTAATTAGAATGATAATAGAAAGAACAAGAGATACAAGAAAACACCCTGAAAACTTGTATTAACAAAGTCTTTACAAAAGGAATACAATTGAAGAAAGCTTCTTTCTTCCACACCTCTCCTAGATGTATAGATCTCTCAATAGATCTCTATTCCTCAAGAGCTATCTCTCTCAAGAACAATCAACTCCAACAAGCCTGGATTGATTCAATTCTGTACTGTTCTTCACATACCAATTCTTCTACAAATACAATAAGCTAGGAAGATCTAATTCTTCATATAGAATTAGGAGACTTGAGCATGTACTTCCAACAAATAATTAAACCACTTAAACAAGGGCTCTAAAAATAGTAATGCTAATAATAGAGACGCAAGCTTGAGTCTACAACTCAAACTTATCATGCAAACACTCGCTTCTGTCTATGAAAATAGCTTTCTAGACACGCAGGTAACTGACGTCAGTTCCTGCTGCTTATCTGTGACCGCCATCGGCCAATTCTCTGCCGACGTCGGCGTCTCTGCAACTACCTATGACTGATGTCGGTCGCTCCTGACCGACGCCTGTGTCTGTGTAGACCCGAACCTGATAATGAATGCTCCTTGGTGAAGTTTTTTAGCTCCACACCCTAACAAAAAAAGACTTAAACAAAGAGATTGTTAGGTGGATGTAAGGTGGACTACCAAGCAAAAGCTCAGTCCTAGAAGTGCAAAGACTTCCTTGTGGGATGACAGTCCACTAGTTGATAAAAATTATGTTGCTAGCAAGGGAAATGATGAAAGACTAAACAAAAGAAATAGAGATAATGCATACCTATATTCTACTATCAGTCTGTCACAGTCACCGACGTTGGTTAGTCTGTCGACATTGGTTTGGTTAGGGTTGCCGACATCGGTTAGTCTATCGATGTCGGTAGGGGCAATGGGCCTGGAGGCCGGCGTCGATCGGGGAAATGGCCTTGGATGAGTTTTGGATGGGTCTCTAGTCGATGGAATGGTTTGTGGTAGTCTGGGAGTCTTGATGGTTTTTGCAGGGTAGAGAGTAAGGTCTGAGGAAGGAGTCAGGTAGGGGATAGGGTGTTAAAAAGAGTGAGAGTATGAAGAAGGCTTCTTAGCCTTCTCAGGAAGAGAGTTAGGTCTAGTCTGGTTGATGGCCGGGTCTGGTTGATAATATGGCTTAGAAGCAATAAACAAAAAATTGATTACAAATACATTCTAAGCTACTGAAATGACATAAAAGAAGAATACTTAGATCCTTAGCAGAGAACCAGAAGTGTAGAAGCCATGTTGCTGATGTAGAAGACTCCCTACAAAGAGGTAGAGTGAATGATGCAGAGTCCCTGTGGCCTGTGATGCTTGATGTGTGTCTGGGAGAGAGAGAGAAGAGAGTCTGAATACCTACAAATGGAGAATTAGCATTCAGGTCTATGGTTGATTGATCTCGTGCTGTGATTTTTGCATCCTAGGGGGAAGACAATTCACCTTCGGGTTGTTTTAAGTGACTGATGTTGGCGATCTTGCCGACATCAGCCAGTAGTAACTGACGTCAGCGGCTAGAAGGTGGGAAAAAGGGCTAAAATTAGCCTTTTGCCTATTCTTCCAACTGCCAGGTATTATTATCATTAGAAAATGGTTGAAGGTGGATTAAATAAGCGTGAGAGGGTTGAAATAGGTCATAAATTGGTCATAGGGTGATGGGAAGCATCCAAGGAGAGGTATCCAAGGTGGGGTGAGGTGTCATGTGTGATGTGTCAAAGCGGGGTGTTATTAATTTAAAATAAGTTAATTTATTTTAAATTAATAATTGTGTGGGTTAGGAATGTGTTAGAAGTGGACCAAGGGGACCAAGGGGGAGTCGACCAAGGAGTAGACACGATTTTGGTGTCTACATTTGCCCCTTTTTGTCTTGTTGGTTGTTCTGATGAACTGCAAGACAAAAATAGGAGTTGATTGCCCCAAGTATGGGATGAGATAGTTTTGTCTTGTTGGTTGTTCTGACGAACTACACGACAAAAGTGAAAGTTGATTGCCCCGATTATGGGATGAGGTATTCCCCCTCAAAGTAGGAGTCAAGGAAAGGGAACCTAGAATTAGGTGCTAATTTGACAAATAGTGGATGGATATAGTGAAGTTTGAGTGTGAACGCTGCAATAGTTGAGATTATGCGTATACCACTTCACATGATGGTCAGGTCAAATTGTCATAGGTCAAGGTCGAGGAGTGCCAAAATCAAAATAAATAGGCCCTAGCATTTGGTCATATCTGATTGTGTTATTCAATCCAAGCTGTAGCTTCAATTAGTCATCATGTTCCAAGTATCCCAGGCTCAGGAAGTGCTCTTGGAAAACATGAAAATGTCACAAGTAGTGGGGATCAACTTGCTCATGATCTAATACTTGTGAGGGTCAAAATATGGTGTGTGGACAATTTGGCTAACTATTCATGGATCAATTATTTGATGATTAGTTTTGGTGCTCAAGAGTCTGTATTAGGTTCCATACGTGGCCTGTTGCTAAGGAGCAAGCTCCCCTCACTTCACAAGCCCATAGATAAGCTAGGTCACTTAGCCAGTATATACTTCCCCTAGAGTTTATACTCTACTAGAGAACAGAGTGGGCTCTCCCCTTGGTAGTGAAGTCCAAGTGGGATTACCAAGAAGGGTAAGGTATCTGCTAGGTGATGAAATCCTAGCCAGACCTTGTCTCAGATATGTTTAGATGTTTGATTGTGTAAGTGGTCAGGTCGTGTAACATAAGTGCACTATGCTTTATTCATAATGCATTTTAAGTTACTAGATGTGAGAGCTAGGTATGCATTCAGGCAGAAAAGAGATGCAATAGATTTTAAGCCCAAATTGAAATGTGTGTTCGGATGAAAACAGGTTGAGAAAAGGTTAAGAGCATAAAATCTAAGATGCAAGAAGGAAAGGTGACAAGAAGAAAAATAAATATTCTTTCTAACTTGCTTATAGTGTCTTTTGGAAGAGATAGAGGAAAAGGATGCAAGAAGAGACCTAATGCACCTATATGAAAAGTTGTTTTTAGAAGAAAAAAAGTATGAACCCAAGGAAAAGTCCTAGGGTCCCACCGGGTGTGCCAGAATGTTTCAAACTATTTTTGGATTTTCTACATTCAAAGGAAGTAAGAAACTAAAGTTAATGGGTCAGGGGTTTACACATACCCAGATGAAGTTTGCACACCGTATCCAGACGACTGAAGGAGCTCCTCTTTGGCTGTGGAGGATGACACCTGTAGAAGAAAGAGACTCAAACACAGAGATTGTTAGATAGAGATAAGGTGGACTACCAAGCAAAAGCTTAGTCTCAGAAGTGCAAAGACTTCCTTGTGGGATGACAATCCATTGTTAATAAGTAAAAGTGTCAGAAATAAAGAAATGACAAATGACTAGTAAAGAGGAAACTAGATAATGTGTACCTACTATCTGCTATCAGTCTGCCACAGTCAACGACGCCGGTTAGTCTGCCAACATCGATTTGGTTAAGGTTGCCGACGTCAGTTAGTCCTGTCGACGTCAATAAGGGCAATGGGCCTAGAGGCTGGCATCGGTTGGGGCAATGGCCTTAGACAGGTTCTGGATGAGTCTCTAGTCGATGGAATGGTCTATGGTAGTTTGGGAATCTGATGGTTTGTGCAGGGTTTTGCATGGTAGAGAGTAAGGTTTGAGGAAGAAGTCAGGTAGGGGATAGGGTGTCAAAAAGAGTGAGAATATGAAGAAGGCTTCTCAACCTTCTCAAGAAGAGAGTCAGGGCTAGTATGGTTGATAGTTGGGTCTAGTTTGGTCTACAGTACTTAGAAATAGTAAAAAGAGAACTAATTACTGATGCTATCTAAGCTACTAAAATAAAAGGATAGAAGAAATACTTATCTCTTACTTGGAGGAGAGCCAGAAGTGCTTGAAATTCTTGTACCTATTGTGTCTGTAGCCAGAAGGGTGTTTAGTTGAAGTCTGATGATTGATCTCAGAGAGTTCCTGTTGATGTCCACGTTTGAGAGCTGAGAGAGGAAGAGAGTCTGAGATAGAATTCACATTCACGGTCTATGATTGATTGATTCAGCATCCTGGGGGGAAGACAATTCACCTTTGGGTTGTTTTAAGTGACCGACGTCGGCGATCCCGTTGGCGTTGGTCGACTATAATCGACGTCGGTGGCTAGAAGGTGGGAAAAAAGGGCTAAAATTAGCCTTTTGCCCATTCTTCCAACTACCAAGTCTAATTGTCATTAGAAAATGGTCGAAGGTGGATTAAATAAGCAGGAGAGGGTTGAAATAGGTCATAAATTGGTCATAGAGTGATGGGAGGCATCCAAGGAGAGGTATCCAAGGTGGGGTGAGGTGTCATGGGTGAGGTGTCAAAGGGGTGTTATTAATTTAAAATAGTTAATTATTTTAAATTAATAAGTGTGTGGGTTAGGAATGTGTTAGAAGTGGACCAAGGGGACCAAGGGGGAGAATTGACCAACGAGTAGACACGACTTCGGTGTCTACATTTGCCCTTTTTGTCTTGTTGGTTGTTTTGACAAACTGCAAGACAAAAACAGGAGTTGATTGCCCCAGGTATGGGATGAGGTTGTTTTTGTCCTGTTGGTTGTTCTGATAAACTGCAAGACAAAAATGAATTTTGGTTGCCCCGATTATGGGATGAGGTGTTCCCCCTCAAAGCGGGAGTTGAGGGAAGGGAACCTGATATCGGGTGTCGATTTGATAGATAGTGGATGGATATGGTGAAGTTTGAGTGTGAATGCTGTAATAGTTGAGATTGTGTGCATACCACTTCACAAGATGGTCAGGTCAAATTGTCACAATCAAAGGTTGAGGAGTGCCAAAATCAAAATAACTGGGCCCCAACATTTCGTCGTAGCTAATTGGGTTAAACGATCCAAGTTGTAGCTCCAATGGTCGTCACGTTCCAAGTATCTTGGGCTCAGGAAGTGCTCTTAGAAACATGAAAATGTCACAAGTAGTGGGGATCAGCTTTCTCACGATCCAGTACTTGTGAGGGTCATAATGCGGGTTGCAGATAATTTTTCTAATCATTCGTGAGGTAGCATACATGCAATCAAAACAACTAAGGCAAAGTTGTCTCAAAAATGGTCATGGTCTGAGGAGATAGTCGCGATCTCCATGGTCATTGGTCGAGTCGGGTCGAGATAGATAGTTGGTCCATTAGATGGATGGACGAAGAAATGTGGCTGAGCTAACCTCAGAAGACCCCATGCCAACTAGTGCTACCTACATAGCCCCTATTGGAAGGGCCTCAGGCCAATGTAGTTCTCCCAAAAAGGGAGGAAGAGGGTTGGTTATGGATTGGGTCTTGACCAGGTTAAGTCATGGTGAAAGGTAGAATGGTTTGTCCATCAGGTAGATGCACAAATGGATGTGGTCAAGCTAACCCCAGAAGACACCATGTCATCTAAGTGCTGCCTACATAGCCCATGTTGGAAAGGCCTTAGACCAATGTAGTTCAGGCTGGTTGAGTCAAAGTGGTCGATAGTTGGTTTTGGACATGGTTAAAGGTAATATGGTTTGTCCATCAGATAGATGAACAAACGAATGTGGCCAAGCTAACCCCAGAAGACATTGTGTCATCTGAGTGTTGCCTACATAGCCCTTGTTGAAAGGGCCTCAGACCAATGTAGTTTAGGCTGGTTAAGTCAAAGTGGTCGATAGCTGGTTTTGGGCATGGTTAAAGGTAATATGGTTTGTCCATCAGATAGATGAACAAACAGATGTGGCCGAGCTAACCCCAAAAAATGTCATGTCATCTAGCCCTTGCTTGAAGGGCCTCAAAACAATGTAGTTCAGGCGAAGAGTCAAAATGGTTGATGATTGGTTTGGTCATGGTTAAAGGATAGAATGGTTTGTCCATTAGATAGATGAACAAATGGATGTGGCTGAGCTAACCCCAGAAGACGTCATGTAATCTGAGTGCTACCTACATAGCCCATGTTTGAAGGGCCTCAGACCAATGTAGTTTGGAATGGTTGAGGCAAAATAGTTGATGATTGGTTTTAGTCATGGTTAAAGGATGGTTAAAGTTAATATGGTTTGTCCATCAGATAGATGAACAAACGGATGTGGTTGAGCTAACCCCAGAAGACATCATGTCATCTGAGTGTTGCCTACATAGCCCATGTTCGAAAGGCCTCAGACCAATGTAGTTTAGAAGAAGAGGAAAAATAGTTGATGATTGGTTTTGGTCATGGTTAAAGGATGGTTAAAGGTAGTATGGTTTGTCAATCAGATAGACGAATAAACGGATGTGGCCGAGCTAACCCTAGAAGACGTCATGTCATCTGAGTGTTGCTTACATAGCCCTTGTGTTGAGGGCCTCAAACCAATGTAGTTCAGAATGGTTGAGTCAAAGTGGTTGATGATTCGTTTTGGTCATGGTTAAAGGATGGTTAAAGGCAATATGGTTTGTCCATTAGATAGATGAACAAATGGTTAAAGGCAAATGTAGACACGACTTCGGTGTCTACATTTGCCCCTTTTTGTCTTGTTGGTTGTTTTGACAAACTGCAAGACAAAAACAGGAGTTGATTGCCCCAGGTATGGGATGAGGTTGTTTTTGTCCTGTTGGTTGTTCTGATAAACTGCAAGACAAAAATGAATTTTGGTTGCCCCGATTATGGGATGAGGTGTTCCCCCTCAAAGCGCGAGTTGAGGGAAGGGAACCTGATATCGGGTGTCGATTTGATAGATAGTGGATGGATATGGTGAAGTTTGAGTGTGAATGCTGTAATAGTTGAGATTGTGTGCATACCACTTCACAAGATGGTCAGGTCAAATTGTCACAATCAAAGGTTGAGGAGTGCCAAAATCAAAATAACTGGGCCCCAACATTTCGTCGTAGCTGATTGGGTTAAACGATCCAAGTTGTAGCTCCAATGGTCGTCATGTTCCAAGTATCTTGGGCTCAGGAAGTGCTCTTAGAAACATGAAAATGTCACAAGTAGTGGGGATCAGCTTTCTCACGATCCAGTACTTGTGAGGGTCATAATGCGGGTTGCAGATAATTTTTCTAATCATTCGTGAGGTAGCATACATGCAATCAAAACAACTAAGGCAAAGTTGTCTCAAAAATGGTCATGGTCTGAGGAGATAGTCGCGATCTCCATGGTCATTGGTCGAGTCGGGTCGAGATAGATAGTTGGTCCATTAGATGGATGGACGAAGAAATGTGGCTGAGCTAACCTCAGAAGACCCCATGCCAACTAGTGCTACCTACATAGCCCCTATTGGAAGGGCCTCAGGCCAATGTAGTTCTCCCAAAAAGGGAGGAAGAGGGTTGGTTATGGATTGGGTCTTGACCAGGTTAAGTCATGGTGAAAGGTAGAATGGTTTGTCCATCAGGTAGATGCACAAATGGATGTGGTCAAGCTAACCCCAGAAGACACCATGTCATCTAAGTGCTGCCTACATAGCCCATGTTGGAAAGGCCTTAGACCAATGTAGTTCAGGCTGGTTGAGTCAAAGTGGTTGATAGTTGGTTTTGGACATGGTTAAAGGTAATATGGTTTGTCCATCAGATAGATGAACAAACGAATGTGGCCAAGCTAACCCCAGAAGACATTGTGTCATCTGAGTGTTGCCTACATAGCCCTTGTTGAAAGGGCCTCAGACCAATGTAGTTTAGGCTGGTTAAGTCAAAGTGGTCGATAGCTGGTTTTGGGCATGGTTAAAGGTAATATGGTTTGTCCATCAGATAGATGAACAAACAGATGTGGCCGAGCTAACCCCAAAAAATGTCATGTCATCTAGCCCTTGCTTGAAGGGCCTCAAAACAATGTAGTTCAGGCGAAGAGTCAAAATGGTTGATGATTGGTTTGGTCATGGTTAAAGGATAGAATGGTTTGTCCATTAGATAGATGAACAAATGGATGTGGCTGAGCTAACCCCAGAAGACGTCATGTAATCTGAGTGCTACCTACATAGCCCATGTTTGAAGGGCCTCAGACCAATGTAGTTTGGAATGGTTGAGGCAAAATAGTTGATGATTGGTTTTAGTCATGGTTAAAGGATGGTTAAAGTTAATATGGTTTGTCCATCAGATAGATGAACAAACGGATGTGGTTGAGCTAACCCCAGAAGACATCATGTCATCTGAGTGTTGCCTACATAGCCCATGTTCGAAAGGCCTCAGACCAATGTAGTTTAGAAGAAGAGGAAAAATAGTTGATGATTGGTTTTGGTCATGGTTAAAGGATGGTTAAAGGTAGTATGGTTTGTCAATCAGATAGACGAATAAACGGATGTGGCCGAGCTAACCCTAGAAGACGTCATGTCATCTGAGTGTTGCTTACATAGCCCTTGTGTTGAGGGCCTCAAACCAATGTAGTTCAGAATGGTTGAGTCAAAGTGGTTGATGATTCGTTTTGGTCATGGTTAAAGGATGGTTAAAGGCAATATGGTTTGTCCATTAGATAGATGAACAAATGGATGTGGCCGAGCTAACCCCAAAAGACATCATGTCATCTGAGTGCTACCTACATAGCCCATGTTGGAAGGGCCTCAGACCAATGTAGTTCAGATGAAGAGACAAAATGATTGATGATGATAGATGAAGGTAATATGGTTTGTCCATTAGATAGATGAACAAACGGATGTGATCGAGCTAACCCCAGAAGATGTCATGTAGGCATCACTCAAATGACATGACGTCTTCTGGGGTTAGCTCAACCACATCCATTTATTCATCTATCTGATGGAAAAACCATATTACCCTCATCTATCATCATCAACCATTTTGCCTCTTTATCTGAACTACATTGGTCTAAGGCCCTTCTAACATGGGCTATGTAGGTAGCACTCAGATGACATGACGTCTTCTAGGGTTAGCTCGGCCACATCCATTTGTTCGTCTATCTGATGGACAAACCATATTACCTTTAACCATTATTTAACCATGACCAAAACCAATCATAGACCACTTTGACTCAACCATTCTGAACTACATTGGTCTGAGGCCCTTCAAACATGGGCTATGTAGGTAGCACTCAGATTACATGATGTCTTCTGGGGTTAGCTCAGCCACATCTATTTGTTCATCTATCTAATGGACAAACCATTCTACCTTTAACTTGACCAAAGCCAATCATCAACTATTTTGACTCTTCATCTAAACTACATTGGTCTGAGGCCCTCAATACAAGGGCTATGTAGGTAGCACTCAGATGGCATGATGTCTTCTGGGGTTAGCTCAGCCACATCCGTTTGTTTGTCTATCTGATGGGCAAACCATATTACCTTTTAACCATGACTTAACCTAGTCCAAAACCAATAATCAACCATTTTTACTCTTCATTTGAACTACATTGGTCTGAGGCCCCTCAAGACAGGGGCTATGTAGGCAACACTCAGATGACATGACGTCTTCTGGGGTTAGCTCAGCCACATCTATTTGTTTGTCTATCTAATGGACAAACCATATTACCCTCATCTATCATCATCAACCATTTTGCCTCTTCATCTGAACTACATTGTTCTGAGGCCCTTCCAACATGGGCTATGTAGGCAGCACTCAGATGACATGACGTCTTCTATGGTTAGCTCGGCCACATCCGTTTGTTCATCTATCTAATGGACAAACCATATTACCTTTAACCATCCTTTAACCATGACCATAACCAATCATCAACCACTTTGACTCAACCATTCCTAACTACATTGGTCTGAGGCCCTTCAAATACAGGCTATGTAGGTAGCACTTAGATTACATGACGTCTTTTGGGGTTAGCTCGGCCACATCCGTTTGTTCATCTATCTGATGGATAAACCATTCTACCTTTAACCTGACCAAAACCAATCATCAACTATTTTGACTCTTCATCTGAACTACATTGGTCTGAGGTCCTCAACACAAGGGCTATGTAGGTAGCACTCAGATGACATGACATCTTCTGGGGTTAGCTCAGCCACATCCGTTTGTTTTTTTATCTGATGGGCAAACCATATTACCTTTTAACCATGACTTAACCTAGTCCAAAACCAATCATCAACCATTTTGACTCTTCATTTGAACTACATTGGTCTGAGGCCCCTCAACATAGGGGCTATGTAGGCAGCACTCAAATGACATGATGTCTTCTAGGGTTAGCTCGGCCACATCTGTTTGTTCATCTATCTAATGGACAAACCATATTACCCTCATCTATCATAATCAACCATTTTGCCTCTTCATCTGAACTACATTGGTCTGAGGCCCTTCTAACATGGGCTATGTAGGCAGCACTCAGATGACATGACATCTTCTAGGTTTAGCTCAACCACATCCATTTGTTCGTCTACTTGATGGACAAACCATATTACCTTTAACCATCCTTTAACCATGACCAAAAATCATTGACCACTTTGACTCAACCATTCTGAACTACATTAGTCTGAGGCCCTTCAAACATAGGCTATGTAGGCAGCACTCAGATTACATGACATCTTCTGGGGTTAGCTCAGCCACATCCATTTTTTCATCTATCTGATGGATAAACCATTCTACCTTTAACCTAACCAAAACCAATCATCAACTATTTTGACTCTTCGTCTTAACTACATTGGTCTGAGGCCCTCAACACAAGGGCTATGTAGGCAGCACTCAGATGACATGACATCTTCTGGGGTTAGCTCAGCCACATCCGTTTGTTGGTCTATCTTATGGGCAAACCATATTACCTTTTAACCATGACTTAACCTAGTCCAAAACCAATCATCAACCATTTTGACTCTTCATTTGAACTACATTGGTCTGAGGCCCCTCAACATAGGGGCTATGTAGGCAGCACTCAGATGACATGACATCTTTTGGGGTTAGCTCAGCCACATCTATTTTTTCATCTATCTGATGGATAAACCATATTACCCTCATCTATCATCATCAACCATTTTGCCTCTTCATCTGAACTACATTGGTCTAAGGCCCTTCCAGCATGGGCTATGTAGGTAGCACTTAGATGACATGACGTCTTCTGGGGTTAGCTCAGCCACATCCGTTTGTTCGTCTATCTGATGGACAAACCATATTACCTTTAACCATCCTTTAACCATGACCAAAACCAATCATCAACTATTTTGCCTCTTCTTCTGAACTACATTGGTCTGAGGCCCTTCCAACAGGGGCTATGTAGGCAGCACTCAGATGACACGACGTCTTCTGGGGTTAGCTCAACCACATCCGTTTGTCCATCTATCTGATGGACAAACCATTTTATCTTTCACCATGACTTAACCTAGTCCACAATCATGACCAAACAACCAGCCCTGACATTATAGAAGTCACCTTTGACTTCTCATGGGGCACATTGGAGATCGCATACATCTCCTTGACCACATCAAACAACCACTTGAGATCACTTCTATCTCGACTCAACTCGACCAATGACCATGGAGATCATGACTATCTCCTCAGACCACAACCATTTTCGAGACAACTTTGCCTTAGTTATTTTGATTACATGTAGGCTACTTCACGAATAGTTAGCCAGATTGTCTGCAACCCGCATTACGACCCTCGCAAGTATTGGATTGCGAGCAAGTTGATCCCCACTACTTGTGACATTTTTGTGTTTTCAAGAGCATTTCTTGAGCTCGGGATACTTGGAACATGATGACCATTGGAGCTATAGCTTGGATCAAATAACCCAATCAGCTACAACCAAACCAAAACCCAATCGTAATGTATGGTCTGGTCTATGCTAGAACTACATTACCAACCAACCAAACATTCTGGCACATGTTGTGGGCATGTTCTGGCACGCCCAGTGGGACCCTAAGATTTTTCCTTGGGTTCATACTTTTTCTTCTAAAAACAACTTTTCATATAGGTGCATTAGGTCTCTTCTTGCATCCTTTTCCTCTATCTCTTCCAAAAGACACTATAAGCAAGTTAAAAAGAATCTTTCTTTTTCTTCTTGTCACCTTTCCTTCTTGCATCTTAGATTTCATGCTCTTAACCTTTTCTCAACTTGTTTTCATCTGAACACACATTTCAATTTGGGCTTAAAATCTATTGCATCTCATTTTTGCCTGAATGCATACCTAGCTCTCACATCTAGTAACTTAAAACGCATTATGAATAAAGCATAGTGCACTTATGTTACATGACCTAACCACTTGCACAATCAAACATCTAAACATACCTGAGACAGGGTCCGACTAAGATTTCATCACCTAGCGGATACCTTACCCTTCCTAGTAATTCCACTTGGACTTCACTACCAAGGGGAGAGCCCACTCTGTTCTCTGGCAGAGTATAAACTCTAGGGGAAGTATATACTGGCTAAGTGACCTAGCTTATCTATGGGCTCGTGAAGTGAGGGGAGCTTGCTCCTTAGCACCAGGCCACGTACGAAACCTAATACAGACTCTTGAGCACCAAAACTAACCTGAAACCAACCTTAGACTATTTCTTCTAGGACCCATTCTAAAAGCCAACTTCCCAAACACACTCTTCTAAGGCATAAGCCAACAAGACTCTAAACCTTATTCTTAGGAATTAACATTTAGGGTCTGCTTGTCTTCATTTATTCTTTTGTCTGTATCTAATTTTTTGAGTTGGTGAGGTCGCATCCTGAGATCTAGAAATAACTCAAACTTTCTTCTTTCTTCCAAAAACTTTCTATTTTTGGAAACACACAGTCACCGACATTGGTTTTTCCACCTACGTCGGCAACTATTTCCACACCGACATCGATTATCTAACCGACATTGGAAACTTTTTTTCACCGGCATCAGTTTTTCAACCAACGTCGATCACTGTCATCAAACCTTCTTCCAAAATAGCAACCTTAAAATCTACCCCTTTTTCTGCCAAAAACACATTTTGAGTTTTTAAAACTGAAAAAAACACAGTTTCTAGAACCTGACCCTTTTTGCCTTGGATGGTTTTGACACACAGTCAAAGAAAAACTCTTGTTGACCACGCCAAACAACAACCACTTCCACCTTCACCTTTCATATCAAATCCTCTAATGGGGTATCATTCAGACACTGAGACTACTCCTATCTGATCAACTCCAACTCAACATTCAATTGCTCCCAAAGGGGACCAAAACTTTGAGAGACTCCTTGACCACAACGTTAGGGCTCTCCAACACTATCTCACAAGAAACCAAATGCGAGACCTTTCGGGTGAAGTGGCGATGACATCAACACCATCCGCTACCCAGCCTCTTATGACTCAGGCTATTGCCTCAACCATTAACCTAACCATGGCCAATATGCAAAGTTTGGCCTCCCCATCTATTTTTGGACCGACCTCCATTGGGGATTCATTACCCCCTCAACCATATGCAATTCAACCAAGTTCTACATCATACCAGAACTTGATTGTCTTGACTCCACACACTCTCGCACCTATATATGTAGAAGTGTCTACTTACCCTTTTGCCAATGCCGCCATTCACCCACCTTTGGCGGTATCTAGTCAATTCATGCCCTCTAGCTTCATGACACAACCACCCCTGGCTTCCACTTCTATCCTAATGACTAGTTATCAATATGTTGCACCTATACAAGTGCAACCAACTACGTCATACGCCCCTTCTAATCCCTTCCAAGTGCCTTAAAACCTAGGGGTGCCCCACCCACAAATCTGTCAACTGATCTAATCAAAATGTTGATGGATAAAATATCTAACCTTGAGACATCCATTTTTGGTTCAAGCAATGTTATTTCATATGAACAAGTCTGAAATGAACCCATATACCCTTCTATCCCCATTAGACCATATCCTAGCTAGTGGGAGCTTCCTAAATTTACTCACTTTAAGAATAAGGAGGACCCACAACAACATCTACGAGCATTTAGACACACTTGTTATCTTATATCACATGATGATGTGTTGTTGCTATGCATGTTCCCCATGTCGCTTTTTGGTACTGCCCTTGATTGGTATAGCTCCCTTACCAGTCACTCTATCTTTTCTTTCACCCAACTCGCCCAACTATTTATCGACCACTTTTCAATCAACATCACCAAAAAGGTCTCCATTACAGACCTATACTCTATCAAACAATTCGACGATGAATCGATAGCTGACTTCGTCGCCCATTAGAGAGGTTTGATTAACCAACTCTCCTCCTTACCTCAAACTGAGCTCATTGAGCTCTTTTCTAGAGCATGTGCCAAGCACATCTCACCTACTTTGTGGGTTCAGACATTCCACACTTTTGATGAAGCTTTCACCATGGCCAGAAAGCTTGAACTCTGCATAGTCGAAGAAGACAAGGTTAAATTGTGAAATAACAACACAAAATCCAATGACCCTTCTTCCTCCAAGCCTTCTTCTACCCACTCCAAGTCCAAGGGAGTGGCCAATGATGTGGTCTTTAGATCACCATCTTCAACAACAACTAACCAATCTCAACCTTCCACATCACAAAGCATCACCAAACAATTCCAACATTGGTATATATAGCATCAGTATACTCCTATAGGAGAGTCATACACTTCCATTTTGGACAAACTCGTCAAGCAGGGGGTCCTCAATCTCCCTCAAATTTGACCACCCCAATTTGACCCCTCATCAGCTATCCCTGCATGGTATAGGGAAAATGACTTTTGTCATTATCACCGCGTCAAAGGCCATGACATAAACAACTACAAAACCTTCAAGAACATTGTCCAAGACATGATAGACAAGGGGGATCTTGTTTTAGATAATCCAAACATGCCACCAAATCAAAACATTGACATCTTTAGACAACCATTCCCTAATCATCCCCCCAGTCGAAACAACATTCAGACCATGGCCGATGACTCACAAGAGCGTAATATACGCATAGTCAACACGGTCTCGCCTCTTATGCCTAACCAACCTCTCTCACAATCTGAAGATGTTAGCCCATCTATTAGTCCACAACGGGTAGAAGAGCCCTCTTCTCTTATTTATCCTCTGCCAATGAAGGATAGTCCCCCATCTACCCCTCTTTCACATGTGGGAGAATCTACCTTGACCTCTCACATATTGGAAGATGCCTTGACGACACCAACGCGGACTGCCTCACCCTCATCCTCCTTATCATCAATGGGGGATCATACTTTTTCTACCTTTTGACCACACGAAGAAGCCATTATCATCCCAACCCTCTCTCCACTTGAAGAGCCACATTATCCAATTCCTTCTCCACCGAGAGAGGAACTTATCACTTCACCAACTTTGACCAAAGAAGATCCGGTGATGATTCTCTCATAATCACCTCAATCTTTCAAATGACCAACTATAAAACTTCACGCAAACTTCATCCAGGTACGTATAAACCCCTGACCATTTAATCTTAGTTTATTACTTCTTTGGAATGTAGAAAAGCAAAAAATAGTTTGAAACATTCTGGCACAACCAACAAGAACTCTCTAAGATCAATCATCAGACTTCAACTAAACACCCTTCTGGTTACAGACACAATAGGTACAAGCATTTCAAGCACTTCTAGCTCTGCTCCAAGCAAGAGATAAGTATTTCTTCTATCTTTTTATTTTATTAGCTTAGATAGCATCAGTAATTAGTTCTCTTTTTACTATTTCTAAGTACTGTAGACCAGACCAACCCTGACTCTTTTCCTGAGAAGGCTGAGAAGCCTTCTTCATATTCTCACTCTTTTTGACACCTTGTCCCCTACTTGACTCCTTCCTCAGACCTTACTCTCTACCTTGCAAAACCCTACACAAACCATCAGACTCCCAAACTACCACAGACCATTCCATCGACCAGAGACTCATCCAGAACCCATCCAAGGCCATTGCCCCAACCGATGCCAGCCTCTAGGCCCATTGCCCCTACCGACGTTGGTAGGACTAACTGATGTTAGCAACCTTAACTAAACTGAAGTTGGTAGACTAATTAGCGTTAGTGACTGTGGCAAACCGATAGCAGATAACAGGTACGCATTATCTAGTTTCCTCTTTGCTATTCATTTGTCATTTCCTTATTTCTGACACTTTTACTTATTAACAGTAGACTGTCATCCCACAGGGAAGTCTTTGCACTTCTGGGACCGAGCGTTTGCTTGGCAGTCCACCTTATCTCTATCTAACAATCTCTGTGTTTGAGTCTCTTTCTTCTATAGGTGTCATCCTCCATAGCCAAAGAGGAGCTCCTTCAGTCGTTTGGATACGGTGCACAAACTTCATCTGGGTACGTACAAACCCCTAACCTATTAACTTTAGTTTCTTACTTCCTTTGAATGTAGAAAAGCCAAAAATAGTTTGAAAGTGGGATGAGGTGTCATGTGTGATGTGTCAAAGGGGGGTGTTATTAATTTAAAATAAGTTAATTTATTTTAAATTAATAATTGTGTGGCTTAGGAATGTGTTAAAAGTGGACCAAGGGGACCAAGGGGGAGTCGATCAAGGAGTAGACATGATTTTAGAGTCTACATTTGCCCCTTTTGTCTTGTTGGTTATTCTGACGAACTGCAAGACAAAAATAGGAGTTGATTGCCCCAGGTATGGGATGAGGTAGTTTTGTCCTATTGGTTGTTTTGACGAATTGCAAGACAAAAGTGAAAGTTGATTGCCCTAATTATGGGATGAGCTATTCCCCCTCAAAGTAGGAGTCAAGGAAAGGGAACCTAGAATCGGGTACTGATTTGACAGATAGTGGATGGATATGGTGAAGTTTGAGTGTAAACGCTACAAAAGTTGAGATTGTGCATATACCACTTCACGTGATGGTCAGGTCAAATTGTCACAGGTCAAGGTCGAGGAGTGCCAAAATCAAAATAATCGGGCCCCAGCATTTAGTCGTAGTTGATTGGGTTATTTGATCTAGGCTATAGCTCTAATTGGTCATCATGTTCCAAGTATCTTGGGCTCAAGAAGTGCTCTTAGAAAACATGAAAATGTTATAAGTAGTGGGGATCAACTTGCTCGCGATCCAATACTTGTGAGGGTTGAAATATGGTGTGCAGACAATTTGGCTAACTATTCATGAAGTAGCCTACATGTAATCAAAACAACTAAGGCAAAGTTGTATCAGAAGTGGTCATGGTCGGAGGAGATAGTCACGATCTCCATGGTCATTAGTCGAGTTGAGATGAGATAGAAGTGATCTCAAATGGTTATTTGATGTGGTTAAGGAGATGGCGGTGATCTCCAATGTGCCCCATGAGAAGTCAAAGGTGACTTATATAATGTCAGGGCTAGTTATTTGGTCATGATTGTGGACTAGGTTAAGTCATGGTGAAAGATAAAATGGTTTGTCCATCAGGTAGATGCACAAATGGATGTGGCCAAGCTAACCCCAAAAGATGCCATGTCATCTGAGTGTTGCCTACATAGCCCTTGTTGGAAGGGCCTCAGGCCAATGTAGTTCTCCCTAAAAGGGAGGAAGAGTCAAAAGTGGTCGATAGTTGGTTTGGGACTAAGTCATGGTCAAAGGTAAAATGGTTTGTCCATCAGGTAGACAAATAAATGGATGTGGCTGAGCTAACCCCAAAAGATGTCATGTCATCTAAGTGTTGCCTACATAGCCCTTGTTGGAAGGGCCTCAAGCCAATGTAGTTCAGGCTGGTTGAGTTGAAGTGGTCGATAGGTGGTTTGGTCAGATGATGAATGTAATATGGTTTGTCCATCAAGTAGACAAACAAACGGATGTGGTCGAGCTAACCCCAGAAGATGTCATGTCATCTGAGTGCTGCCTACATAGCCCATGTTGGAAGGGCCTCAGACTAATGTAGTTCAGACTGGTTGATAGGTTGGTTTTGGTTAGGTCATAGATGATGAGGGTGTGATGATGTTACAGCTTTTTCCATGTGATGGTGTATTCTATAACATTGGTTGAGTGGTCTTTCATCCCTAGCAAGTTTCCATATTGTTGATGGATATATGCTAAAAATAAATTGGGATTATTTATGCTTCAGCAAGTAATGGTTTATGCTTGACATAAATTGTGTGGTCGATAGTTTCCATGTGTATTGATTTCCATAGAAACTATGTGAAATGGACTATGTCATGTTGGTGGTCTGAAAATGTTTTGGTTTGGTTGGGTTTGGAAATGATTTGGTTGGATTGTGTGACCAAGATGTATAAGAAGTGAAAGACACCTTGCTTTTTCATTGACAAAGACCATAATGATAGCATAGATAAGGGGTTTTTTAAAAACAAAATCCCCATTCATGCATTACATCGTTGACCATTGGTTGTGTTAGAGAAGTAATCGAATCACTTGACGTTAAGTGAGCTCAAAATCCCTTGAGTATGTTGGGGTGATAGGTGTGATTATGTGATAGGGATGGATGGGGGAACCCATTTTGGCAAGAACAACTTTTCCCCTTTTATAGGTGACCCTGAGAACGACTATAGACAAGTCCATGACTTTATAGTTTGTCAGTCAATTTTTTTTTTTGGGTAGACTGATCAATGCAGGAAGTCTACATGGGGATGTTGTTTTGCTTTGTGGTCATGTTTTGAAGCTGATCGATGCGGGAAGATTTTGAGATAGTGCTATGTATGTAGCAAGATTTTAGGCATAGCCATCCTTTGAGGGAGTGGTCTATATTCTGCTTTGTATGTTTAAAGTCTTTGAATAGCTATCTTTCAAGGGAGCAGTCTCTCAATTACAGCAATTATGATACAGTTGTCCTTCAAGGGAGAAGTCTACATTTAGAGTTTTATGACCTTTGAATAGGCATCCCAGTTTGATTTTTTTTTTGACTAAAATTTTGGTCATGAACTTGACTATAGAGGTTTAAAGGGTTTCCCTTTTATTAGGACAAAGCATTCATGCTTGACAAAAGGGTTGACTGATGTTTGTAGGGTTGAGAGGGAATATGAATGATGATGATGGGGATTGCTCAAGGGATTGAGCTTAAGTTAAATGTCAAGTGAATAATTACTTGACGAACAGTAGACTGGTCGAAGATGCAAGACATTAAGGGGCTTAGGTTCTGATAAGTCCCTGACCCATGCTTGTATTATGATGTAAGGTCTGAATCAATTAGGAGCAAACTTGCCCCATTTGCTTCATTTCAAATTGGTCGCATGTTAAAGATGATTAAGAAGTTGGTTGATGTGTGGTCAATGCTTGGTTGGTTGAAGTTTGGTCGATGCTTAGTTGATGTTTGGTCAAGGCTTGGTCGAGGCTTGGTCGAGGCTTGGTCGATGCTTGGTAGGTTGATGTTTGGTCGATGCTTGGTTGGTTGATGTTTGGTCGAGGCTTGGTTGAGGTCAATGTTTGGTCGAGGCTTGGTTGAGGTCAATGTTTGGTCAATGCTTTGTTGATTGATGTTTGGTTGGTTAATGTCTGGTCTATGCTTGGTTGGGGTTGATGTTTGGTTGAGGCTTGGTCGATGCTTGGTCGAGGTTGATGTTTGATGTGAAGTTGGTCAAGATGTTGTTGGCATTGGATAAGGAGGCCATCGAGACCTCGCTTGTAAAGAAGTCCCCCTAGCATGGTGTAGCGAGCAGAGTTCTTGATAAAAGCTCACCGTCTATTGCTAGAGAGTTTGGGAGGGATGATAGAATATGTCAAGTAGTCCATGAGTCACTTATACCAAGCGTCATGTGGACTAGTGAGGTTAGGATGAATTTCCCCCAGAGATGATGGTCGAGACATGTCCAAGATAGAAATCTTGGGCTGTGTTGGTTGAGAGGTCTTGATGAAAAAAGGATATGTCAAAGGTGTAGATGTCTGGTCTGTTCCTTTATTCTTCACAGTTTGGGGCCTGGTGGCCACATTGATGGTGTTGATTTTGAATAAAGGTTGAGGAGGTGGTTAAGGGGCCATAGTCTTGTATTGGGATCCCAATTTAGGTGAAGAGGTTTTGGAGGCATGTGATGGTGTCGATAATTGGTCAAAAATGTGGTCAGAAGAAGCCTCAATGCGAGGGGTGTCCTTTACCAGATGTTGATGTATGACAGCCTTAAGGGCACAACAACGCTCAGTGTCATGCCCCGGTGTGTGATGATACTAGTATATTTTAGTGTCATCGAACCAAGGTGGTTTTGATCTGAGAGGTTGGTAAGGCTTGATAGGCAGGAGGATGATGCTAGATGACTGTAACAACCGACATAACATCAAAGCATAAGAACCCTTTAATGGGTCTATGCTCTTTGTTGTAGTAGAGGTTGACAACTTCTTTTTAGGAGTTGTTTGGAGAATTTGTTGTGTCACCTTTTTAGTTGGCGGTATGGCCACATGTGGAGATGGCACGATCTTGTTGATAGCTGTTAGATGTGGGAGCAATCCTACTAAAGTAGATGGATGTGGACCCAAGATGGATGGTAATGGTGAAGGTGGGGGAGGAGTTCTCCAACGGGGTTTAGTAGCCTTCTTTGGTTTAGTGCGAGGACTACTTTTGTGTGGGACGAGGTTTAAGTCTACCATCACTTGTGGGTGAGTGAGGTTTGATGTAGGATGCACACCGAGGGATTTAACCTATTTTGACATGGTAGATGACTGCAAGGGTTTGGATGAGGTTGCAGAGGTCTTATAGTCGATCATTTAAAAGATTGAGGTGATTGTGAGAGAGTCATCCCTGGACCTTCTATGGTCGAAGTTGGTGAAGTGATAAGTTCCTCTCTCGGTGGAGAAGGAATTGGATAATGTGGCTCTTTAGGTGGAGAGAGCATTGGGATGATAATGGCTTCCTCATGTGGTCAAGGAGTAGAAAAAGTATGATCCCCTATTGATGATAAGAAGGATGAGGGTGAGGCAGTCAGTGTTGGTGTTGTCAAGGCATCCTCCAATATGTGAGAGGTCAAGGTAGATTCCCCCACATGTGAAAGAGGTGTGGATGGAGGATTATCCTCCATTGGTGGAGGCAAAATAGGAGAGGAAGGCTCCTCTACCCATGGTGGACAAGTAGATTGACTAACGTCTTCAGACTGTGGGAGAGGTTGGTTAGAAATGATAAGAGAGACCGTGTTGACTGTGCATATATTACACTCTTGGGAGTCACCGGCCATGGTCTAAATGTTGTTTTGGCTAGGAGGATGGTTAGGGAAAGGTTGTCTGAAGATGTCTAAGTTTTGATTAGGTGGTAGGTTCGGGTTATCCAAGACAAGATCACCTTTGTCTAACATGTCCTGGACAATGTTTTTAAAGGTTTTGTAGTTGTCTATGTCATGGCCATGGACACGGTGATAATGATAGAAGTCGTTTTCCCTGTACCATGCAGGGATAGGTGTTGAGGGGCCAAATTGGGGTGGTAAAATTTGAGGGAGATTGAGGACCCCCTATTTGATGAGTTTTTCCAAAACGAAAGTGTATGATTCTCTAATTGGAGTGTATTGACGTTGTATATACCACTGTTGGAATTGTTTGGTGATGCTTTGTGATGTGGAAGGTTGAGATTGATTGGTTATGGTTGATGAGGATGGTGATTTAAAGACCATAGTGTTGGCCACTCCCTTGGACTTGGAGTGGGAAGAAGAAGGTTTGGACGAAGAAGGGTCATTGGATTTTGCATTGGTATTTCGCAATTTGACCTTGTCCTCTTCGACCGCGCAAAGTTCAAGCTTTTTGGCCATCGTGAAAGCTTCATCAAATGTGTAGAATGTTTGAACCTATAAGGTAGAAGAGATGTGCTTGGCACATGCTCTAGAGAAGAGCTCTATGAGCTTAGGTTGAGATAAAGAAAAGGAGATTTGGTTGATTAAGCCTCTCCAACGAGCAACAAAATTGGCTATGGATTCATCGTCAAATTGTCTGATAGAGTATAGGTCTGTGATGGAGACCTTTTTGGTTATGTTAATTGAAAAGTGGTCAAGAAAAAGTTGGGTAAGTTAAGTGAATGTAAAAAGAGAGTGACTGGTAATGGAGCTATACCAATCGAGGGCAGGGTCAAAAAGTGACATGGGAAACCTGTGTAGTAATAATGCATCATCATGTGGTATAAGGTAACAAGCGTGTCTAAACACTCGTAGATGTTGTTGTGGGTCTTCCTTACTCTAAAAGCGAGTAAACTTGGGAAGTTCCCACTGACTAGGATAGGGTTGGATTGGGACTGAAGGATGAATGGGTTCGCTACAGACTTGTTCATATGAAAGAACATTGCTTGAGCCAGAAATTGATGTCTCAAGATTAGACATCTTATCTATCAACATCTTGATTAGATTATTTGATAGATTTGTAGGTGGAGCGCCTCTTAGATTGTAGGGTGCTTAGAAGGTATTAGGAGGGGTGTATGCCATAGTTGGTTGTGCTTGTATAGGCACAACATATAAATGACAAGTCATAGGGATAGAAGTGGAAGCCAAGGGTGGTTGTGTCATGAAGGTAGAAGGCATAAGTTGACTAGATACCACCAAAGGTGGTTGCATGGTGGCATTGGAAAAAGGGGAGGTAGACACTCCTGCATTTATAGGTGCAAGAGTGTGTGGAGTCGAGACAATCAAGTTTTGGTATGATGTATAACTTGGTTGAATTGTGTGTGGTTGAGGGGGTAATGAAACCCTGATGGAGGTCGGTCCAAAAATAGATGGGGAGACCAAACTTTGCATATTGGCCATGGTCAGGTTAATGGTTGAGGCAATAGCCTGAGTCATAAGAGGCTGGGTAGCGGATGGTGTCGATGTCATCGCCTATTCACTTGAAATGTCTCACATTTGGTTTCTTGCGAGATAGTGTTGAAGAGCCTTGACGTTGTGGTCAAGGAGTCTCTCAAAGTTTTGGTCCCCTTCAGGAACAATTAAATTTTGAGTTGGAGTTGATCGGATAGGAGTAGTCTCAGTGTCTGAATGATACCCCATTAGAGGACTTGTTATGGAGGGCAAATCGGAAGTGGTTGTTGCCTTGCGTGGTCAACAAGCATTTTGGTTTGACTGCGTGTCAAAACCATTCAAGGCAAAAAGGGTCAGGTTCTAGAAACTATGTTTTATCAGTTTTAAAAATTCAGAATGTGTGTTTGACAGCAAGAAATTCAGGTTTTAAGATTGCTATTTTTGGAGGAAAAGTTGTTGACAGTGACTGACGTCGGTAGAAAAATTGATGCCGATGAAAAAAGTTGCCGACGTCAGTGGAAAAACTAATGTCAGTTACTGTGTTGTTGGGAAGGAAGAAAAAAAAAGGTTCTGAGTTGTTTGAAGCTCATAAAAATGCATCCTCACCAACTCAAAAAATCAGATACAGATAGAAAAATAGATGAAGACAAGTAGACCCTAAACGTTAATTCCTAAGAATAAGTTTTTAGAGTCTTGTTGGCTTATGCCTTAGATGGATGTGTTTGGGATGTTGGCTTTTAGAACGGGTCCTAGAAGAAGTAGTCTAAAGTTGGTTTCAAGTTAGTTTCGGTGCTCAAGGTCTGTGTTAGGTTCTGTATGTGGACTAGTGTTAAGGAGAAAGCTCCCCTCACTTCACGAGCCCAGAGATAAGCTAGGTCGCTTAGCCAGTATATACTTCCCCTAGAGTTTATACTCTGCCAGAAAATAGAGTGGGCTCTCCCCTTGGTAGTGAAGTCTAAGTAGGATTGCCAGGAAGGGTAAGGTATCTGTTAGGTGATGAAATCCTAGTCGAGCCTTGTCTCAGGTATGTTTAGATGTTTGATTTGTGATAGTGGTTTGGTCGTGTAACATAAGTGTGCTACGATTTATTCATAATGCATTTTAAGTTAATAGATGTGAGAGCTAAGTATGCATTCAGGCAGAAATGAAATGTAATAGATTTTAAGCCCAAATTGAAATGTGTATTCGGATGTAGACAAGTTGAGAAAAGGTTGAAGAGTATGAAATTTCACTACTCTAGATGCAGAAAAGAAAGAAAAAGGAGGATTCTTTTTAACTTTGCTTATGATGTCTTTTGGAAAAGACAGAGGAAAAGGATGCAAGAAGAGACCTAATGCACCTCTATGAAAAGTTGTTTTTAGAAGAAAAAGTATGAACCCAAGGAAAACTCCTAGGGTCCAACCGGGCGTGCCAGAATGTTCCAAACTATTTTTCGCTTTTCTACATTCAAAGGAAGTAAGAAACTAGAAGTAATGGTCAGGGATTTGTACATACCCAGCTGAAGTTTGTGCACCATTATCCAGACATTGTAGGGACTCCTCTTTGGCTATGGAGGACGACACCTGTAGAGAGAAAGACTTAAACAAAGAGATTGTTAGATGGATATAAGGTGGACTGCCAAGCAAAATCTCAGTCCCAAAAGTGCAAAGACTTCCTTGTGGGATGACAGTCCACTAGTTGATAAAAAGTATGTTGCTAGTAAGAGAAATGATGAAAGACTGAACAAAAGAAATAGAGATAATGCATACATGTATTCTATTGTCGATCTGTCACAGTCACCGGCACCAGTTAGTCTGCCGACGTCAGTTTGGTTAAGGTTGCCGACGTCGGTTAGTCTGCCGACGTCGATAGGGGAAATGGGCCTGGAGGTCAGCGTCAGTCGGGGAAATGGCCTTAGATGAGTTCTGGATGGGTCTCTAGTCGATGGAATGGTCTGTGGTAGTCTGGGAGTCTTGATGGTTTTTACAGGGTAGAGAGTAAGGTCTGAGGAGGGAGTCAGGTAGGGGACAGGGTGTTAAAAAGAGTGAGAGTATGAAGAAGGCTTCTCAGCCTTCTCAGGAAGAGAGTCAAGTCTGGTCTGGTTGATGGCCAGGTCTGGTTGATAATATGTCTTAGAAGCAATAAACAAAAAACTAATTACAAATACATTCTAAGCTACTAAAATGACATAAAATAAGAATACTTAACTCCTTAGCAGAGAACTAGAAGTGTAGAAGCCCTGTTGCTAATGTAGAAGACTCCCTGCAAAGAGGTAGAGTGACTGATGCAGAGTCCCTATGGCCTGTGATGCTTGATGTGCATCTGGGAGAGAGAGAGAGAAGAGAGTCTGAATACCTATAGATGGAGGATTAGCATTCGGGTCTATGGTTGATTGATCACATGTTGTGATTTTTGCATCCCAAGGGGAAGACAATTCACCTTTGGGTTGTTTGAAGTGATCGACGTCAGCGATCCCACCAACGTCGGCCGATAGTAACCAATGTCGGCGGCTAGAAGGTGGGAAAAAGGGCTAAAATTAGCCTTTTGCCCGTTCTTCCAACTGCCAGGTCTAATTGTCATTTGAAAATGGTCGAAGGTGGATTAAATAAGTGTGAGAGGGTTGAAATAGGTCATAAATTGGTCATAGGGTGATGGGAGGCATCCAAGGAGAGGTATCCAAGGTGGGGTGAGGTGTCATGTGTGTTGTGTCAAAGGGGGTGTTATTAATTTAAAATAGGTTAATTTTTTTAAATTAATAATTGTGTGGGTTAGGAATGTGTTAGAAGTGGACCAAGGAGACCAAGGGGGAGTTGACCAAGGAGTAGACACGATTTTGGTGTCTACACAAATAATTAGGAGAATGAGGGAGCCCACTTCCATGAACACCTATCATACTTATTTGTTCAATAACCTAGAGTTAGTATTAGCTTAAGTTGACTCGATAATGAGTCAAAATTATAGATGGAGGTCATATAGGGATAGCTATAAGGATTATAAATTGTTAGCATATGAAGTAAAAAAGAAATAAATAATAAAATATCACATTTGTGTCTTATTTATTAACCCAACCACTAATGCCCTATTTTCCATAGCGACTAAACATTTTTCAATCCACTGATGCTAACAAAATTTGATTAAACCCAATTTTTGGGAGTGATGGTGGTGGTGTTTGACTATCCACCTTGTAATAACCATGAGTTTCCTTTGTAATATTTGATAAAACTCTATTGTGAGTTTGTCCTTAATGAAATTCCAAACTACTTTGACTATGGTGAGTTTTAGGGCCAAGGGAAAGGCTCTGCATAAGATCAACCAGGTGCATGTTGTGTACCTAATCATCTTGCAAGGATCCCTATCCAAAATCCACTTCATTCCAAGATTCTCTTTATAGTGAAGGAGGTTATGGAGATAGACACTTTGTATACACTTAGTGCACTTACTGATACTCTCATTCATCATACGAGTAGAATTTCAGAGACAAATGATTAAGATACTCCATCTAGTGGTCATACTTGACCCTACCCATGTAAATATCATGATGATATATGCACTGGACCTTCAAATGATGACAAGGGTGCTTCAAGGGGCTTGGAGGATATGGTCTTGATTGATGAGTTGTTAGCACACTCATCTATTTTGGATACATTAGGAGACTCTACACACATTTGGGTATCTTTTATATAAATTTCATATTAAATTTTTATGTTAATTTACATGTTTAAATTGAATTTTATATATATATATATATATATATATATATTTGTGTTCGAGGAAGAGATGTTGCCTTTGAAATCATAATTAGGTAGTGGGCCAACCCCTACTACATTTATTCATGTCAATATGACACCATATACATTTATAGAGGTAAAATTTCAAGTGAATCTTATATACTCTAGTTGTACATCCATACACCTTAATTGCATCATTGGTAGATTTTTTTGTGTAATAAAATATAAAATACCTAATATTATTTTGTTGGACTTTTTATGGTTTGATCTATTAACATGGATTGGCGTAGTGTTATAAACTCATCCTCTATCTCAACTTTTTTACTTTTATTTCAACTTTTAAACTATGTTTTCAATAACCAAAATAGTGAGTTGAACATTTTCTTGATATCCCATTATATGTAGTTCCCATAGTGAGTCAATCCCAATCAATAGGATGGGATGTGTGTGTATGTGTGTGTGTGTCTATATATATATTGTGTGTGTGTGTGTGTGTATAATTAATTTGATAAAAGTTTTTTGGTATGATATATTTCTATAAATTTCCCAATTAAACATATCATGTATTCATTAAGATACACACCACTCCTTTCTTTTAGATACTAGCCTCATAACCAACCACTTGATTCCTTTTTATCCTAATCACATATAGCAGTTCAAAATATATGATCGACATCCAAAATGGCATAGCTAACAATTCAATTCCCTTCAATTCCAACTGAGCATAATAATTTCATCTCTATATATGTAGTTATAAATTTAGATGGCATAACCTATTGATCCCATTTTACCTAGTCAATTCCAATTGACAACCAGACTCTATTAGTAGATCTATACAGAGTGGGCCATTGGATCCCATTGGTTTGTTATGAGAGCATAAATTATAAACTATAGCCTATATGTATATGGCATAGGCCTTGAGACCATATACAAATAGGGGACCTCAACCCCATATAGATAGATGGGGTTGAGTATTTTGTTACCACCACCTACTTAGGGGGGCCAAAGACCTACTATTTTTAGTTGGGGTAGAGGGTCTATCTATATCCATGTACTTGCATCCATGTATTTGTATTTGACATTTTTTACTTGATGAGTCACATATTTGTATTTACTCAAACCAACTTATTCATTTCCAATTGTACTTGTACACTCCTCATGGATAGATATTCTTAATTTTGGCAATCCACCACAAATGCTACAATTTCCATCCAAACATGCTTTATTATAAAATAAATGTTCATCTGGTCTTTCACAAAAAATATTTGGAATAAATTCCTTGGCTAATTTTGGCAGAACTTCTATTTCTCACTCCTGCAAAATGTTGTTAGTATGCAAATAACTATGAATATGGAAAAAAATATAATAGTGTATTGAAAATTCAACATGTTGCCTACAACAAGTGGTGCGTGTATGATTTATTTTTACATTAAAAGTTTTGGCCATCTCAAAAAATCTTTGACTAATAGATATTTTTCAATGTTTTTCCAAAAACATAGAGTATAATTATGTTTGATTCATATCCAAGAAAATTTTTAGGTATGGTTCATGATTCCAAAAACCAACTCTTATTTTCACTACATATCTTGAATTGGATGAAACTCTTGTATTATCTTTCCAAAATTATGCAAGTCTTTTCAAGCATCATCTATGGCCTTGTCCTTTGATGGAAATCTACTAGAGAATGCCCAAAGATCTTTAGTATTGGGTTCATTAAGTTTTTTATGGCTTTAAATTTCTTTCATTAATGTTTTTCTATTTATATCAAGTGTTCGACTTGTTTTTGAAATCAATCATTTTTTCTCTATTTTAGCACTTACTATATAAATTGTTAGTATACATCAGATAGCATTACAATATTTGTTACATGATTTCAAGCCTATAATATGATATGGATCATATATATTTTCAATAATTTCATCATTTTCATCATCCATGTTAGATGTTCATAATCCTAATGTTCACATTATAGGTATCATCTTAACCAATTTCATCAATGAAACAAATAATTGACATCTTTGACTATCATCTTGTAATTTATGAAAGAAACTATCTCAAATTTATTGAGCTAGTCTTCTTGAATGGTGGTCAGACATTTTTTATGCATTTGTTTCAAAATATATTCATCAAATTCAATTAAGTACATATCTTTTCTACACACAATTTTTGGAGGTGTTGTTATAGGAGGAATCCATTCAAAGGGTGTTTCAAAATTATTATATGTTTCCATGAATTTTTCTTCATTATTTGTTTCTTTGTTATATATTTACATGAAATTTTATTAATTATTAATTTCATCATTATTTGAATCCATTAATTTTTCTTCATTATTGGTGGGTAAAGTATCATGCATAGGGTCTTCATCAACAAAATCAAAAACTTTATACTTTGAATGTGAATTTCTGACATCATCTAATTTTTTACTATCAATTTCATCATAATTTAATTCATTATTTTGAATTTCATCATAATTCAATTTATTATTGTCAATTTTTTCATTATTCAATTCATTATTGTCAATTTCCTCATTAGCTAAGGCATTTGGCTCATTGGGGTTAGTGTTTGCACCTTGTCTGGAATGAAATGTTTGCATTCATACCTTGTTTTTCTCTCAACTCTTCTAATTACTCTAATGTTTTTTTCTTCACCTTCTTCCTCTTCCCTAAATGTGAACTAGAGCCCATTTTGATAAAACCAGGCAAGAATGTACTTAAAAATGTGGGGTCCAAAAAAACTACAAAAAACATATGTAGAGAATATGCAAATTATGTAGGGAATGTCTATGGGGATAGTAATCTCAATTTGAGATAAAAATAGATGTTGAAGATTAAGTTTTTGTTTTTACTTCAAAGAATGCATGTGCATTATAGAAATGCATACGTGTTCCTTGAAGTATAGGCTTTTACTAGAAAAAATAATCATAGAGACTCATATTCAACGCATAAAATCCCCTATAATACTATAATATGATTCAATATAACTCAATAAGACTATAATATGATGCATAAATTTATAATATGATGCAATAAGACTATCATATGTTTCAATAAGGCTATCATATGATGCATTGAGGCTTAATTGATGCAATAAAGCTATCATATGATGCAATAAAACTATCATATGATGCAATAAGAATATTATATGATGCAATAAGACTATCATACAATGCAATAAATCTCCAATATGATGCAATAAAGCTCAATATGATTCATAAATCTATAATATGATGCATAAATATCCAATACATGATGCAATAAGACTATGAAGCAATAAGACTATCATATGATTCAATAAGGCTCAATATGTAAGATGAAATGAGCTAATTTTTCCCATAAACCCATCATAGGTCCTTACAAAACTCATTGAATAATGGGTTCACAAATTGGCACTAATCACATTCATGAATTTATGCATTTATGATGAAATCAGGGAACCTATAGGATTAAGGGTTTAGTGTGATGGGTTTCTACATGTGTATATGTCATGAAATTATGGATTAGCATAACTTTACATGTTCAAGTGATAAAATTAGGGTTTTCGATTAACATGTCACAAAATCTAACCTAATTTAGCCCCTTTAATCACATCATAGACTCTAATTTAGGTTTAATGGGTTGAAATTAGCCACATTTGCATTTATAATTAAACTAGGGTCAGTTAAGTCATACATTTTGCATATAGATTATACAATTGATTATGAATTAAATCTGGTTTAGGGGCACAATTTTGCCCAAATCATGTCCCTAATTAAACCAATTGACTAATTGGTTCAATTCATGATAGATAGAATCATACTTAATTTTATCTCAAATCATATATCATGCTCTTATAGTTATGTCAATAAGGGGTTCAAATTGGCCTCCTATGCCTCCTCGATTGACTTTCCCCTATTATTGAACCTTATTATGTCATGTGTGTACTTAATACACTTGAAAGTGTTAAATATATTAGATATGCTTCAAGTCCTTGAAGTTTTAGAGTTGACAATTCCCCAAGAGGCCAAATTTAATTACATATCACCATGTGTACCTCATATGTTCTCAAGAGTGTCAACATTGTTAGATGTGGTAGTTCCTATAAGCATTAAAGAGATATCAAATCCTTATGAAGCCTGATCTAATTAGATACATCACCATGTGTGTATCTTGTACACATATATACTTGTGTTAGAGATCTAACTTTCACTTATCCTAGAAGCATAAACTTTTTTAAAGCCTTAGGATGCTCTATCCAATCAAATATTTCCACATGTGTAGGTCTATCACACCTAGAGAAGTGTTAGAGTTGTCAGCTATGCACATATTCAATACCTAGACATGTCCCATCACCTCCCACCAATCCAACTAAGGCCTATTCACAAATTTATCATACATACATATAAACTAATAATGTTTAAATATTGACATGAGTCTAATCAAATCATGCCTAGTAAATAATTCACATGATGTGAGCCTTTGACTTGCCATTATTATACAGAAATTGTCATGTAGATCCCTTTAAGGTCCCATTTAAATTGAGCGATCACCAGACATTATCATTTTTATGTATGTATTTAAATTATTTATATCCCTCTACCTTGAATTACTTATATATCCCAAAGTACATTCATATTAATTCCTACACATAGGAGAGAACACAATTCAGCAATGGACTCATCAACCTCAAATCTGAATCCAGAATAAGAATTCTATGATCTACTACTTTCTTGTAGTCCACATCATAAGGCTTAAGCTCATTAAAATGACATATGAACAAGATGATTGAATATATATGTATAAAATATATAATATTAAAACCTTCAACGAGGGGGTACACACTGGTATTCAATTATGATCAACCATCTATATGAGGTGAGCATTTCATCATCCATATGAAAAATTATTAGTTCCCTCTACTCAGCATCATCCTTGAGGGGAAGCAGATCTCAAATTTAGGGGACATTGTCAACTTTAATCATTTTGGGAATTTTTAATTATAAATGGTCCTAAATAAAATATCTAAAATATAAACTGACATAATAAATTAATGTAAATCATTAAAATTATGACATCATCCCCTAGGGTAATAAAAATATAATAATAACTATTTATTATATAAAGCTTACTAAATTTTGAAAATTAACTCACTTGGGTTAAAATGACCCTACTTAGTGTATTCCATTTTTTCCTTTTTTATTAAAAAAAACATTTTATTTTTTCTTTATTACTTTTAATGAATATATAAAGTACAGACAAAAATATCTATAAAATTTATTACAAAAAAAGTAGCCTTTTTTTAAAATTAAATGCTAAATGATCATTCATGATTTATTCATTTTCATTTTTTGAGTATTAATTTTTGGCAAAGCTAATTAATTTTATTATGAATTATGGGTTTTTTGTTGCTAGGTGTCGGGTATATGGTTAAATATTTCATGGGATCATGGTGGAGATGGTTCAAAGAATGAAAAATAGTTTTGAAAACCCTCTTGAAAGTTGTTCAAGTCCATGAATGGACTGGTTGTAAAGAATGACATTTAGTGAATAAAGATAGACTTGTTATTGTAATGTTTCCCTTTCAAAATACATAAATTATTCTCTATACATAGATACATTGTTTTAAATAAGCCTTTTTAGGCTATATGCATGCTTAGATTCTGTATACATGTAGGTTGGAAGGATTTTTAGTTACAACCAAAAGAAGTAAGATTGAACAATGGTTTTAAGGAAAACACAAATTGCAATGCCCTTGCTCTCGATTATTTTAAATTGAGCTTAATAACTCTTAACAACCATGACTGAAAATATGGCTTGTAATGCCCTTTCTCCTAATTACTTTAAATTAAACTTAATGACTCTTAGCAACCATGAGGGTCATTCTTCAACCCTTATAATACAGTAATCCTAATAAACATCTTCAATCTAAAACTACAAACCTAAATGTCAACATGTTTGATCTTGAATCTAATAATCCAATCAAACAATTGATTCCTGCCTTACCTTTCCTATGGAAAAAACTCCACCTTAACAATGCCAATATATTTTTACCTCTTTCAAAACCCCAAATCTTTGATTCTTTGGAACCAACACCCCATTGGTATAATCCCAACAACTTATGTTGGTTGTGTGCCAACAAGGGGCACTTCAAGGTTTTGAAGTTGTATTTGTAATGCTACATTTTGTTAAAGTTTTATAAAATCAATCGTGTAAATCCTTTTGTATCTCCAAAGTTGTATTTGACCTATGCCTATAAAATATTTATTAACTTCCATAAAAAATTCCCTTACCAATAACTTTGACCATGAAGCTATCACCTGCATTATAAAAAATGATTTTATCAAATCAAGATGAGCTATAGAACCTCAAGGCTATCAAATCATCCATAAAACATATTCATAACCTGAAAGTCATCATGACTATACCCATAACAATTTTCAAGAGCAATCACTAGTCACAACTATCAAAACTATTGATAAAACCCTTAAAAATAACTTATCCAAAGACAAATATAACCTCCACTAGATAAAGAAACAATAATTTTTTCAATCGCTAAAACCATATGGTCAAACATTAAATTTATATGGTCAAACAATAAAGCAACATTAATTCCATATCAAGAAATTCTGATTAGTTGGAATGGGGAATAGATCATGATCATAGATGAAGACTTATCCTCAATAGCTCTACATCACAAAACATGAATTTCTCTCATGATCACAGCACATATGTTTGACACACATATTAAAAGGCTTCTTGACTCTCTTCAACCATATGTTTTCATTTAACCCTCTTAAACTAGTTTTATGCTCTCTTAGGCTCTTACAAACATTTGGATTTTCAAACATCATCCAAGACATTTATATCTACTATATAAAAAATTTGGATGGATTTCATTGGTTAAATTTCAATTTATAGGTATTTTAGTTTCAACAACCATATTTGACTATGCTACAAGGAACTGAGAGCTTAATTTTGATTATTCATTAATAATATTGACTCTTTGACTTATATAAAACCTCCTACAAGACCTAAACAACAACCTCTAACCTTTCCAATCATTCAACCAACTCCACCATCATTTTATCACATGTAATAATTGACTGTGGGGGACTGTGTGCATACATAAATAGGGTTTGATGAAGTTTCAACAAGAAGAATGTGGATTTGGCAAAAAATGACTTAAAATGGAATTGATTCTCGTTTACACATACAACTTTGTGAAAAAAATAATTTAATCAGAAACACACCTTTTATTCATAATAAAATGACTCTTTATACTACATACAACCATGTTATATCATTGTAGACTATTAACTCTTGTGCCCCTACTAAAATCAATTTTGATTATATAGTTTAGATTTTCCTCAAGATACCCACATAGTTGAGAAGATAAATAATGCACAAATAATGATAAATTTTAGGCATAATGCAATTAAACTTACTCATGTCATTGAAGTATTTACAACCCTCATCCACTAAACCTACATAGTTTCATGCTAGTAAAACATATGCAAAGATTGTATGGTCAGGGCATGCTCCAGAGTGCTTCATTGCTTCAAAGAATTTGAGAGAATCTTTGCAAAAGACATTTTGTTCATATCCTAGTATAGGTGTGTTCCATTGATACTATATCTCTTTGATCCATTTTTTCGAATATTTCATGTGCCTTAATTGTGTTACTACATTTTTCATAATAAAAGGTGCATTCATAACTATGATATTTGATGAAAATTTGTATTTAATTATGCTTGTATGGATGTCCATACCCTAGATATAATTGGATACTCTATTGGGGAATAATCATCATGGGTTTTAGTCTATGCATGTACTACTGCACTTTTGATTTTATACAAGAAAGTGAGAGGCTTATTTAATTAGGAAATGATTTCCATTATTGAATAAATGGAATTGTTTATATAATACTTTATTGTATTTGATCCTCATATACACATTGAATACTTGTAATCATTTAAATTAATCTTGATGTAGAGGGATTAGGGAGAATACCTCTCTAGAATCATAATCTCATTCTCAATTCAACTGGTCACTTGTTCTTGTTTGATGTGATCTTCAAAAATTCCATTCCTAGTTCAATCATTCACTAGTCTTCATCCTTTATGGGTGAATTTCCTTCTTGATATCCTTGTTGTTTGCACTTTAGAAGTGTTTCTTGATGAATTTAAACCTATTTTTATCACAATAAATAAATTTTAGTATCCTCCTTTAACTTCCCCAATAAACTATATCTCTCATACATCCCATTTTATGGCTATAATAACCATATTATAGTCCCCTAGGCTTTCTTTTTATGACTGTGTGTATGTTTTAGGTTGACATTTCACCTTTTGAAACATTTAAAGGCATTTAAAGGTTATATAATCCATTATTCATTCTTTATAACGTGATTTTAACTCCTCTACACATTTTTATGCTTTCTCTTGTGCTTCAAACACATCTCTTTGAGTATTAACTATATAATAAGGGTAATATTCATTCAAAATAGGGTCTATATAACTTTTTTGAGTTCTAATATTTCTCCACACATTCTAAACCTCATAATGGTTATTCCAAGGTTAATCTAATATTTTACAATCCCATACTCACCCTTATTCACTCCAATATACCATTACTCTTTTTTTGTCTCTTGATTGGGCAACATATTATAACTTTTAGGATTGTTGGCAAAAACAAGTCTATTTGTGTTTGATTAACCTAATTAAAGAATACTCAAGGGATTTTATTATAGTGTCTAATAATAGTATAATATATCCATTACTAAACATTCAAATGTCAACACTCTCCTTTATCTTTATGGTGTGACTTGATAGAGATCATACAAAACAGGGCTTTTCCTTTGGACTGAGAAAATAGGGATTGCAAGTTATAGCAAGATTGTCACAAGTTCATGACCTATACATTAACTCTATTAAATATTTATGTGAATATAAACAACCATTATGTAAACATCATTATCCAAACTTTCTCTTTGATAGTGTGAGATCAAAACAGGGCCATTGCAAGACTCTTGACTGAGTGAGCAAAGAGCATTTAAGACTAGGTATCTAGTTTCTTTAGCTTAATACTTAAACCAAAAATGACTATTACAATAATAATTGTTACATATTTTCAACCACCATTTAAACATGCTAAAATGTTATACCTTTAGACCAAAAACTTCAATCACTTGTTTCTTGACTATAGCATAGTCTGCAAGGTTTTTGGAGTATTCAAAGATATTTTTCTGAGTTTCTCTAATTATTACATTATCTCACCACATCTAGGTATACATAACTATAATTCATGCCAATATTAAGGTAATGCATGGTTTCAAATATTAAAACTTAAGGAAACACACAAATTCACTTGTTTTTAAACTATTCCTCACTTTTGATCCAAACCTATACTTTTCACAAAACAACAATAGTTTCATGGCTTTAAAGGCTATCAAAACAACATACACTTAACAATCCAAATGTATTAATAAATGGAACATTAATAGGCTTTCCTTATTCATTTTAATCCTTTTTTATTATAAAATTATAGTCCATGAGAGGACTGGTCAATCATCTTTGAGAGGTGTATCAGTTTTCTCCAGGGCTCCCTTTTTACTTCTTGGAGCTTCTTTCCAAACCTCTCTCTATTACTCCTATGCCATATAACTCTTCCACACACATATAATCTTATCTCTTTACAACTTCAAGTTTGGTTATTGGTTAGTTACAAAATCAAAGCTTTCTCATCAACCTTCAACATGGGGTTCACATATTTCCCTTACTAAAGCATACTTCTAACCTTATATCTTAGTTACACATGACCTAATACATATTTTAAAATATTTATTGGCTCTTAGTACCTATATTATTTCTTGAAAACCTTCTTATCATGCTTGGGCCATTATGTACTTTATGACAACATTTTAATTTTCAAATTATTGGTTTGGAGGGAAACTTTAAACACTCACCTTGACTTATTCCTATGACTCGTAAGAATCCCGAACGACCTCATGTATATGAAATGGACATTTCAAGGTCTCATGACTTACTATTGACCAAAACATAGAAATATAAATTTTTTCTTGATGCTTCTACATCATATCTTAAGCCTTTATTTTCCCACTCTATATATGTAAACTTGATATACATTATTGTATTTTTACACTATCTGATAGTGAGTATAGCCTTGACTCAAAGGCATATCTTAGTGCATTACCACAAAGGTGAGTGTTCAAGGTATATTGATGTAAGTGAATCATTACAAATAATTTAATTTGGTTGTTTCAAGAGCCATTAGCCTTAGGAAGTCTTATCAAACAATAAATGCATGGTTGGAAGTCTTAGAAGTTAGTCTATATCATAGTTTAAAAGGATTTTTGTAAATATATGCATAATTGGTTATTTTTAATAGATCATGATGAGTTGTAATAGGTTTATTAGGGAGTATATAAAGTGGATATAAGTCTTATATTCCTTATCATAGTCATATATATCTTAAAATGTCAAATAAAGCAAATTATAACTAAAGGATTGCAAACAAAGTCATTCATATCTTCAGAATAGGTAATTAGGAGAATATATGTAAAATTCAATTTTGATAAGAAATAATATTTATAATAATCAACTTTAGATTTGCTTACATGTTTACAAGGGCACTTGCAAGTACAACATCTAATAAAAAATATTATAACTACATGCATGTCTACCAGGGCACTTGAAATAAAAAAGAATCATATAATGGTAAAATAGAACACGTAGTTAGGCACTAAAAAAGGTACATTTTGAAAGTTCAAGTTCTTATATATGTCTGCTATAAAGTTTCATGTTATCTATCCATCATATTGCTTTTTAAACAAGCTAATTAGTCTAATGTCTCCTAGAATTTTTTTCATTAAAATTGAAGATTTCACAATTAATATTCAAGTCATGTCAAGAAATCTTGAAAATGAAGTGTAAAATAGGGGAACTCAAGTTTGAAATCTAGGTTTCCTTGATTTTGTATACTCAGTACCTATTATTACGCAATATAACATCATTACATCTACTTATAGTTTTTTATGATTCATGTTTTACATTATTTGGAAGCCATACTATGGATTTTATAATATGTGTGTTCTCATGGATCCAAAAAAGGGTCCAATGAAGGGTCACAATGTTGGATAAATATTTATAAAAGTTATAATAATAAGAGACTAGAAAAACTAGTGATTTAATGAATTAAAAAAAAGTAACGAGCCTATTTTGAAAGATAACTAAATGACAAATACAAATGCATGGTGCATTCATACACCAGTTCAATAGAAAACACTTTGAGTACCTTTAACTTGTTTATATTTTTTGATAACAAATGAATTTATTTAAAGCATAGGCTATAATAAAAAAATTGAATGTATATTGGGAAGGTGTCAATTTGATGGTTGGTAATTTATGAATACTAAAGTAACTATGATAGACTAAAACAATTAGCATGTCCTAACTAATCTTTCTAGGTCTGCTACTAATAATGGAAACAACTATCATGTCACCTATATTAAATAACACTACATCAAGTCTTTGGCATGGATGTTTGATAAGTAACAGACCCACATTCTAAAATCGAGATGACTTATGATGGAAACAACTTTTATTCTTTGTAGGATGATAGCCTTCAAATTGTTAAATAGTACAAAACTAAATCTTTTTACATAATAAATGGAATATGCAAGGATTCACCATCAAGGCCACTCAAGGTGTACTAAGTTGCTTAAATTGTGGATAGTTTATGGCAATATATAGTAATCAAAGGCCATAAAAATTTAAACTTTTGCCTCCATGAAACCAATGTGTTACAAATGTTGGGAGCTATGATGACTGACTTTATAAAAAGCAAGATAAAGATTATTTTCATGCCTTTTACCAAGTGAGACACCAATTTGGTGTATCAAGACATCATTTATTTAATCCCACATAAGGATTGTCTTTCCATTAATTATATATATTGTCTTTATTATGTGTGCATACACATAAGGATTCTTGATCGACTACGTAGGTCTTCACTAATTAGATGCACTTAGAATGTATAAAATGTGAATAAATTATAATAAAATATGGTAATCAAATCATTATTGCGTACAACTATACCAATTTTTTCAAATGTAAAATTTTTGAAATTTATGGTGGGAAAGGATTTTTTGAATTAGTCAAATTTTATTAATTTTAATTTATTTAACATAAACAAATTAGGAACTAAAATTAATGATTGAATTCAAAATAGATAAAATGTGAGATGTAAAATTGGAGGGTGGTGGGAAAATTTAGATGTGATTTATTTTTAAATTAAGTATCATTGATATGATCCATATCATGGATGTTTTGTTTTTTTTAGTTCTCCAAATTTTCAAGGAGTGACAAGAGACAAGTAGGTTAGATTTCGAAGAAGGAAATCTCTTTTGCTATTGATTTCTAGTATGATTTCTTCTTCTTTTTATTCAAAAAATATAATATTTAATACATATATTTATTTGTTTAAATCTAAATTTTAATTTTCCTTTTCATATATGATTCTAGGAATGTGCCAAAATATTGTGAGTATAAGGTTTTCTTATCATATGTTGTTTCATTTTCTCTTTCTAGATGGACCCAAATGTAAATAGGGGAAATATGAGTAAATAAACATATGTTTTGTGTGTGGAGTTGGATGAAGAAATGACACCATTTCAAAAATGAAATACAAAATAAAATTCAATGTGGATGAAAATTATTTAAGAATATTAAGCCTAAAGCATATAGATATATGGGCCAAGGTAAATTTGTTTCCTCTCGATCCTTCAACCAATGTTCCTCCCTTATTTGAAAGCATTACTAAGATGATCAAATTTATATGTAATGGTGATAATGGTTTTTTAGGATATTGTAGGAGGCTACAAGGAAGTATAGGAACTCTTAAGAAATACATCAATGTAATGAGAAATAAGATGCTTGAAATTGAGAAGATATCCTCTAGTTTATTAGAAGTGAATAAGAAGTTAGAAGCTAAAGCTATTGAACATTCTCAAGTAAAAAGTGTGTTTCTTGAAGAAGTCACATGTTTGAAAAATGAAAGTAAGGATTAAATTCCAAAGTTGACGACCTTACTAACACAATAAAAATAATGAAGAACACTCCTCTAGAAGGAAGGACAAGGGTCAAAAAGTTAAACAGTATTGTGTCGCTAGTACCTTCAAGAGGTGGTTTCAAAAAGAGAATTAAAATTGCAAAAAAATTATTGATCTTTCTATATCAGATTTAGCTAAAGACACAAGCCATATCTTAGCATTGGTTATGAAGATAATATTTAAGAAAGATGAAATATTATCCATGCTTCACCAGCCACAATGTGCCTTCATAAGAAAATATTTAGTTGATGAAATAATAAACCAACTATCATCTTCAATCATTGCTAGTGATGTCCAAGTTTCTTGTGACAATGCAATGATTAGTAGAAGAGGATATGAAGAACTATTTAAGACATTGCAGGCTAGAATATTAAATGTTGGGATCACTAAGGTCTTGGTGCCTCATCCATCTCATGCTAGATTGGAACGAGCTAATAGGAATAAAGAAGTTAAAAAACTTTGTTGGAGATATGTTTTACATCCAAGCTTCCTAGGAGGATTGTATAAATAAAGGAATTATATCGGAAAGGAATTGTTAGTCACTTTTAATCCTTTGAATAATGTCTGGTTTGAAGTTGATATAATTGTAATGGCCATGGTATGATATTATGACATTTCAATAGAAGAGGCAAATGGGAAACTTTTTGTTGCCCTAAAATTAGATGAGATAGAGCTGATCAATGGTGCTAAGTATGAAATAGTATTATTTACCTTGATGAACAAAGCTCTAAATACAAATATTCTTGATATTGATAAAAGTTATTTTTTTGTACAATCAAAAAACCATGTATGGTGGCTTGGTTTATTCAAAGTGAAAAAAGAATTTTATGAAGACATGAAATGGATTTTTGAGTAAATAGAACTTTTATCCATGATTTCCTCTCATGAAATGGGGGAAAACATTATGTTGATGGTTATGGATCATATCAAGTTAAATGGCACATGGATGTTGACTTAAAAACTTTGAAATGTATGTATAACATCAGCCATAGAGAAAATGTAATGCATAGTTTCATGTATTACATGCATTCTCTAGATAAGTCAAAGGATTATATAGAATAAGTTCAAAGGTAATATTGGGTTGTGAACAAGGATCACCTCTTAACAGAGATAAAGTTGATCCAAATATGAATCTAGTGCTAAAAATTCCATTGACAAGAGTTCAAATATGCACTCTTCTTACTTTTGTTAGGATAATTGATAAATTTACTTATTTATCAATTTTATTTGCTTAGAATAAGAAACCACAAGAGGAGGAACAAAAATCCATTAATAAAATTGAGAAGGTATTATCAAATGTAGGATTACATGGAGGAAATGTTATTATTGAAAAAGATGAAAATCGATTAGGGACTCATGGTAATGTTCCATCAAAGTTATCCATCAGATGAGATAAGGCTAGGTGTTTTATTAAAAATATCACTCAAAGAAGTAGTAGGGGTCAATGGGAAATATATAAGGATCTCATTAATACAGAGCATGATTTAAATGACAAAGTAAATTTTGTATTGAGGAAAAAATATTCATGGATTTTGTTCCCCTTGATGAACAATCAAAGATTCTTTGAAGGAGATTGTAACAAATTTATAAATTTGTAAAAAAAAATCATAAAGGATTTTCTTCTAGCTTGGTGAGAGAATGAGGTCACTCATTACATGGTAAGAATTAATAATTTAATTTTTTATTTAGTTGTTTACTATTTCTCAAAAATTATTTTCTAATGTATTATGTTATATCTTATTTTTTTCTATTTATATGATTTTAGCACATTATATATGCACATTATCCATGGTTCACTAAAGAGTATGGTATCTTGATCATTTGGAATACTTAAGGCATGGAAAAGTCTCATAAACTAGCATGTATTGATTATCATAGGTCTACTCAACATGGTGGAGGACTGTACCATCTAAGCCATTGATTCAAATGAGACATTGATTATATATACATATTCTTTATATAGTCACACAAATAATAATAATAATAATAATATTGATGTTGCAGTAAGAGAAACTAATTCTCGATGAAAGTGAATAATTCCAAAATAATTCAATCTCAATATGGCTTGTACAAAGAAAAAATAACTCAAAAAGTTATGATCATATCTTGATTATATTGTATATGCTGATTTATGGATATAATTATGTTATTTTTATATAAATATAGATAGTGTATATGAAATCAATAAAATATTATGTATATGAAATAAATACTTTGGTAATTTTGTGTTGATCTCATTTAAGATGGTTATTGATATGTTGATAGTTTTAAATCATTTCACTTTCATAGTTTAATAAGGTTCTAAGTGTTAATTTAAGATGGGTGATGGAGAGATATTGAGGAGGGGTCTACAATTAATGATCATTTGGTTCTCAATCCAACTAGTCACTTGAGCTTGCTTGATTTGATCTTCAAGACTCCATCTCTTAGTTAAGTTCTTATCTTGGTTATTGGATTATTAGCCTCATTCAATTTTAATTAAACCTTATAATATATAGAGACACTTCTTTGTGACCTTGGGCTCCTATCAATCTCCCATATACATTCACTCTTCACTCATTTGTTCAAACTGGTTTCCTTTGAATGGTCAATTCCTTCATTGGTTCTTCCACTAGGAACCTCTTGGTTCACAAGACCAAATCTTGTCTTAGGTTTCAAAGAATCAATTTATTTTCAAATATAGCCTTAAATTTTCTTAATATATCTGTTATAATACTTTTTGATCACTTTAACAACTTAGACTTTCATTCAACACCTTTGGTTACAATACCAATAGGTATTAGTCTTTATGCAGCTTTATTTTGTCCAATAGGTAGTAGTCTTTATGCAGAATTTCATTTAACATATGTATATTTACCAATAGTTATTAGTCTTTATCTTTTCCATTTTCATGTTTGTAACCCTCAATCCTTAGTTGACTATGTATAAATTAATAACTGTGCACAGTAGGGTTGGTGCTTTAATGCAATTCCATGACAACTACTTAAGTCTTTACAACTATATCACATTCTTATACCTTTTATAACCATATAATATCATTAAATACCACACATACACTTTTAGATGAGAATTATTCATCCTTCTTAGGTTGAATGTGCTCTACTTAGAAAACTAGAAGCATGTTGACATCAACTTATGTATTTTATACTAAATTTAAGCCTCTTTCATGTATTAAAAATGTTTAAAAATATATATCTCACAAATAACCAATTTTATATATCATTTATACCAACAATAATATTAATTTGGAACCAAAGATAGTTTTCAACTTACTATACTAAGTGACTATGATTTCAAAATAGACTATCACTATGTCTAGGTTTTAGATTGACATTTCACCTTTTGAAGCATTTAAAGGCCTTCAAAGGTTATCTAATCCATTATTAATTCTTACCAAAAATTGATTCCAACTATTAATAAACTTATTTATGCTTTATCTTATGCTTCAAACATGTCTCTTTGGGTATTGCCTATATAATAAGGGTAATATTCATTCAAAATAGGGTCTATGTAACTTTGATGAGTTATAAGTCTTTCTCCACACATCATAAAACTCATAAAGGTTATTCCAAGTCTAATCCAATATTTTAAAATCCCATACTCACCCTTATTCACTCGAATATTCCATTACTCTTTGTTTGTCTCTTGACTGGGCAACATATTATAACTTTCAAGACTATTGGCAACAACAAGTCTATATATGTTTGATTAGCCCAATTCAAGAATACTTAAGGGATTTTATTATGGTGTCTAATCATATAAAAATATTGATCCTATGGAAGATCCTAGGTATGGTTTAGAGAACATTAGAGTTGAATAGAATGTTATAAACCCTAGATAGACATTAAAAAGAGTATATAATATGTTGTATTTGAGTGATTTTAAGCATTTATTGAATTGAACAGAAGTTGAAATCTATTTTGGAAGTGATAAGAAGTGTATATAGACCCAAAAAAGGTATTTTGGTCCTTTTAATGAATGTTTATCCCAAGTTATAGAATTTAGAGTGCCCACGGGTTTGTGTAGGACCTAGAAACCCTAGAAGTAGGTTTTAGTGGAGAAAAAGAGTTATAACCATCAAAATTTCATAAAAAATTGTAGTTATGTTGGGTTTTGTGTGTAATAATTGAATCACATATATTTAGAGTTGTATGGAAGGTCTAGTATGAAATTATAGGACTGAGACAAGAAATAGGCCTAATTAGACCTTAAAAGAGTTGGGTTTTCAAAAGGAAGTGATAGGTAAATGAAGAGTAAAGGAATATAAATTTAAAATTATATCAAAGGGGACAAGGGGGGTCTAAAAAAGTGATTATTTCTTTCAAAATATTAATTTTATTTATTGAAAAATGGGTAAAGGCCAAAATAGGGCTACTAGCCTATGCAAACCTTATAAAAGCATTATGTCAAAAGGTGATGAATGAAAGGTTGAGCTTGATTGAGTGATTGAAGGGGGTTAAACCATATATGTGAAGAACATTTAAGGATATATTTTACAAAATATTTAGTCTTTGACACCCAGATGAAGATTTAACCTTAAGAACCAATAAAGTACCTAGTAGAAGTCAAAGTAAGAATTCAAGAAGATCATTGAATAGTATAAGACTGTGGAATGAATGTGAATGTCATATAGGAGGATTTAGGAAATTAAGAGATGTGTTTAAGATTAAAATTAATAGAGACTTATAAAAAAAAGGTTGTTAAGCCCAAGGACAAAGGGAAAATATTGAGCAAGACATGAAGATTTGGTTTTCAGATCATTGAGAGCATGGGACTAGTTTGGATAGAGAACTAGAGGATGATTAATGAAGACTTATCTCAATATATTTTCATCATATTAGTCTATTTAAAATCATTATCAAAGAATATATCATGCAAATTTGCATTCTTTAGTGCACCTAGGACCAAGTAAGAAGGTTTTATACGACTATAACTCTTATACTAGTATACTTGAACCTCCCAAAGTGATTTCCATAAAAATAGATACTATCCATAATGGTTATGTCTCAATAAATGAATAAATACTTGAAAAAATATCAACAATACACAACTTGCCTATCAAATTTGACTCCGTTTGAGAAAAATCACTACTAGTTAGATCGTGTGGGCTTGTTATGGAGACCTTACATTAAATATTGTTGATTGATTACATTTTGAGCATCCATATGAGTTATTTTCATAAAATTAATGTTTCTTAATACTTTCACTATCCTCTATACTTTAAAATTTTCATCTTCCTTATTTTATTTCTCCATTCATTTGGTAGCTCAAAGTACCTATTTGGTGGATATAACAAGATAGAAATATAACTAATGTCTTCCAACACAAAAGACCTCAAAATAACTCTTAAAATGTGGAATTTTAATAAGAATATAGATCTCAAGCATATGAATGTAAAAAAACCTTTTTTAAGGTTTTAGGGAGAAAGGAAACACTATAAATTCATTTCTATTCATCCAAAAAGATTGAAATTTTGAACTTGAAATGACTGACAAAGTCAATCTTGTGTTAGGGTTTTGAACTTAGAATGTTAATTGAAGAACAATCCATTGGTTAGAGAAGCTAAAATTTTGTCATCAGAAGGGAATCAATATCCTATAAACTATTTTTAATTTTTAGGAATTTTCCCCTACCCATACTTATAGCTTAGAGTGCTTGTGTATACAGTAAGGATCCAAGAAACCTAATGGACCTTAATAGAGATGACCTAGAAAGGTTATCTACAACTAGATTTTAGGATTTAAACTTTGTGAAATGATGGAAAAGGATATAGGGTAAGTACAATGATGGTTAGTTTCTCAATGTGGACTTATACTTGATTGTATAACCAAGAAATGTGTAAAAAAGGCTACTAAGGAACTTGGATAAGAGACGGAAATGGTGTACAGTGCAAGAGGTGGATTGAGAGGTCCTTAGATTTGGTTAGGCAATCAAAGAAGGACTATAAGTGGAATATAAAGATCTCAAGTATCATAAATCATATAAGGAGACTTTGAACAATTAGAGGTGTAAATGAACCTGTGAACCAAGAATAACCAATAAAAAAGGAAGGACAGATTTTTTGTGAGGTAAGGTATTGAGATTGTTTGAGTTAGTATTAGGTAAATATTGAGTTGTGTTCAATTAGTATTTGAGTGGATTTGTAACCAAGTATAGTGTTCTGAGGTGATAAAGGACAAAATAGGAAAATAAAGAAACATAAAAATCTTGAATGACATCAAGGAGGATTCATGTATGATGGAGCCAAGTATGGATATAGAAAGAGGTAAATGATTTTTTTCCAACATCAAACTATCTAGAAATCCCAAGGGCTCCATGCATAAACCAAAAATATGATTGATGATACACATATTTATTTATTGTTCATAAATAGTTTCGTAAAATAATATTTGATTTCTATTATGTCATTAAGGATTCATTTTTACTAGATACTTATGAAATTAAAAGAATGCATAGACCAGATCCACCTTTTATATGGATAAAATCATCAAGAAATCTTGAAACTAAAGATTAATAGATAAATTTTAGTTAGCATTCTTGTTGAATACAAGAATATTTATGAAATTATAAATCAATGGTTATTAAGATAAATATGGCACACAAAACAAATCATCTCAGCATAAAACATGTACGAATAGGAAACATAAACCTACTTTGAATATCATATCTGACCTCTTCAAAAAAAGATAATTTTGGCTTAGACATGCATCAAAATATTATATACAAGGTTACAAAAACCTATTACCTAAAAAATAATTTGATTTTTCCATTGCTTCAAAATGCTCAATCTAAACATTTCAATTGCCTTATCCCTCATTTGCATGTTCTATACAATTATATTTTTGAAAAGATTCAAGTGTGTTATGTGATGATGACAAGTAATTTTAAATTATTTTAAACCAAAATGGTTTGTAGGACCTGTCAATGTATATAGGCAATGTAATTCTTAGCCTCACTACAAAATATGTTCGCACTTACTCAACATCAAAACAATATTTTGATAAGAAACTTAACAATATATCCATGCATCATTTAGTTGATAATCAAGTGACCAAATTCTTGTTGTAAACATCTTGGGTAAGGTGCAATCCAATAAATCTTATGTAAAAATTAAACATGTTATGACAAAGATAGATATAATGTTAATAAAACATAGTATCACAATTTCATATTTTTAGCATAAAAAACCAATATAACATATTAACACCAAAAAAAAAATTGACATCAAAATAACTTAAAAGTTCTTAATAAATATTTTAAATTTAGAAAATGAAATTATGGTTACATTGGCTTCACTAAGCATTGGATTTTTAACCTTATAAGTCTAACTATATGCATATATAAATTGGAATGATGATCACTAATTGCTGAAAATATAGGCTCAAATAGTACATCCTCATTTATTATAATTATTGAATACTCCCATCAACCTAGAATGTATGAATAGTATAATTCTTCAAGTCTACTAGTGTAGATTAATCTTTCATAAAACTAGTCCTAAGATTCCTTGATTTTCAATGTTACAGGTTGAACACAATCCTTGCAAAGCATGATACTTTCCCACCACTTGCCAACCTAAACATTTATAAACAAATAATGATAATATTTATTTGCATATTGACCATATAAAAAACATTTGAATTCATATTCAAAATTAATATATGTAAAAAAAATAATGTAACTTACCTTTTTTCTATTATGTAAAAATATGAAGTCATTGAGTTCTTCCTCTATTTCAAGATTTTTTCTTACTTCAAATAATGTCCAATTTTCTTCCACTTATAATGTTTTGAAAGTCATTTCATTCATCATAACAAAAAATGATATTTTTGGAGAATGGGTTCCATCATTATCATCTTGGTCATTTTGGATCCATGTCTATTGACTTGATTGATGAACATATATGCACCTTCGAAATTGGAATGACATGTATAAATTTTTCCTTGAAATCCAATACTTGAAGCATTTATAAAAAAACATTCATAGATAAATTATAAAATATCATAACATATGATTATAAACTTTTTTAAAAATGAGTGTCAAAATTTTTACTTGAAGGAAATTGTATCATGAGACAATCTACCTTTTATTTCTTCTCCATTTTTAGAGTGTACTATTTTATACAAATCAAAGAAAAATAAGGATTCTAGCAATATATTAGATAGTGATGAAGTAACATATGTTTTATTGGTTCTTCGAATGAACATCTCATCCTTAAACATATGACAAAAAATTCCCATGGCCATGTATAAATTGATGTGTACATGATTTCCTACTCTCAAATTCATGCCAAATTGCACCTCTTCAAAATTATTTTAGTGATAATAAGTAATGGTTGAAAAATCTATAGTTGGCCATGTAACTAAATTAATCATTGGCAAAGTAATCTCTTCCATTTTTTCATGTGGTGTGTCAGTTTTTGGAAGGACATTTATATATTTATTGAACCATGTCCCTTATTTCATAAACCATGTAGGGTCCTTTTAGCATACATAATTTCTTTAATTTTAGAATGAATAGCATATAATGTACTATTAATGCATTCAATTGGCTCCCGATCCTCCTAGTTTGAAATGCATAAGCCTATAAGAAAAAAATGTTAAATCTTTTTTTAAAAACATGGATAAATTTTTTTATAAGAGAATGATATGTCCAATAAATGAAAAGTGGTGAATTCAAAAAAAATAAATTATTCCTTGTCACAATTAGAACCCTTTTTTGGGAAGTCCTCCATTTCTATAATTTATTCCTTCAACATCTCTCTCTTATCATAGATATGTGTAATTTTGATTTCTAATATTTTTTTACCTCCTTGGCTCATCTTGAAATATTTGATCATCCCTTTCTAATGTTTTTGACATCAAAGTAATGTATTATTCTCAATTTATGTTAACCATTTGTATAAGGTCTCATTATAACCAATGAATTGATAAATAAAGTCACTGGGAATCCAATTCCCATCATCATCTTTTATGTCGTAAATGAAAATAGATTTTATCTCAGTTTTAGGTCTTTGAAGTGACATTTATCCCTAAAAATTAATCATAATAATACAATTAAATGTTAGGTCAAATTGACAATGAACATGTATCATCCATTGCATATATATCTGATAAAAGCACATAATGAACAAAAAAAATTAGGTCTAACTAACCAATGTGCTCTACAATAAGTATTCACAACTCTATGTTATTATGATTTATATTAGCACCTATCAAAGATATTTATATATAATGATAATTTTTTATTGACATTTTGTTGATAAACACCTGTGATTTATCTAAATGCCCAACATAACCAAAGAGATCAAATATGAACCAATAGTGTTCCATTGTAGAGACATTGTGAAATTATGTATTCATTAAATGAAATAGGCTCTATGAACATCATCTAAGGTGTAGTAAGTCATCTAATTTCTAGTGTTTACCTTAATTATCCTTTCAAATACCTCTTTTAATTTAGGTAGGCATGTGATCCTTAGAACACTTGAGGATTCAAGTTAATCCATTTGAGAGGAATACATGCTTCATAAGATAAGAAATGGTGTAATAGAAGATGAAGAGAGGATAAAATAAGAGGGTAGAGAACGATGTCGAAACACTAATAAATATAATTTAGCATAGAAAGGAAGTAATATACAATAGAAGCACATAAATTTTCAAAAACATTTTTCTTTTACCCTTCAATTCTTTTACCCTCTTAATATATAAAATCCAAAATTGGTCCTCCACAAAATATTGAAAATATAGAAAGTTTTATCCAAATTAACAAAATAATTTGAACTAAACACTCTAAGAGGGGATAAACACAAACTTCTATGAAATCTCACCTCCAAATATAGTATCTCATCCAATAAATCTTTTACAACTTGAATAAATAATCAAATGCCCTCATATAAACTTAAAATGGAACAAAAAGTTTCAGTTTATTACTAATAACCTTATCCTAAAGACAAAGGGGCAAATGGCTACCTTGGATAAACATTCAAACCTTGGAACAAAAAAGCTAAAGTATATAAGACAAAGTACAAAAATTTACCACTAACAAAGGTGGCAATGGAACCAATACAAATAACAATATATATATATATATATATATATATATATATATATATATATATATATAGTGAAAAAGTATATAAAATTAAAATGGATAAGTATAGCATATGTGCAAGTTTCATTTTTGTAGTAGTATCTACAATAGTGCCTTCCACGATGTTAAAATGTTGTGTGTGTGTGTGTGTGTGTGTGTGTGTGAGAGAGAGAGAGAGAGAGAGAGAGAGAGAGAGAGAGAGAGAGAGAGAGAGAGAGAGAGAGAGAGAGAGAGAGAGAGAGAGAGAGAGAGAGAGAGAGAGAGAGAGAGAGTATTGTTCAATGATATTAACCAATCCCATGTTAAAAAATAAGTAGCTACATTATATATTCACATAATAATTATCGCACATGCAAAAGAGAGTGCAAAAAACAAAGCTTAAATGAAAGATTCAATAGTCACGTAAAATCTAACTTATTTTAGATGACATGACTACAAGATAGGTCCATGAGTGTTTGGAAAAAATAACTAAGTCCTAATGATTGTCAAATCCATCGCATGATAGCCTAATATGAAAATATGAATAGTAATAAATAAATAAATAAAAGAAACTAACCTTATAAGTTGAAATGGTCTAGCGGCCAAGAAAATTACTGGTTAGATAAATGGATATTATTTAGAGCCAATTTTCTAAATGTATCTTACCATAAAATGATCTTGTTTTAAAATGAAGAATTAAATAGTCAAGTACAATATTCATCATACATAAGATTGATAAGAGAGAGGTTAAGTCCCTACAAAGTAACAACATTACTCACAGTGTAAGACAATTCTATGACATAAATATGGAGAACATTGCCAAAAAAAAGTAGGATCATTCTCCTTTAGATCATGAGGATTATTCTATCACTTCTCCTTTTCAATTAAATTATTAATTTGCTACAAATTGGACTTCTTTTTTTTTCCTAAAAAAAATTATAACATCAAATTAATTAAACTTGAGGCTACATTCCATAGATGCAACATCATTAGAGGAGAAAAATACAATAGAAGAAGAAAAACAAGTGAATTTCCATTGCCCCCCAAGTGAGGAAAGCCCCAAAAAGTAAAAATAAAACCAAAGATAGATTGATTGATGTTCAAGCATCGACCCACCTAATAAAAACCAATAAATGTAGGATGAAGTCACATATGACCCAAAAAATTTTGAAATTGTAATCCCAATGTTGGGTGGATAGTGATATATAAAGTCAAAAAAAGTAAATGAAAGAGAGTATATAAAGTGTGTTTCCAAGAAAGACCAAATAAGTCCATAATACATGTAGATCTAAAGCGTAGTCTAGTATAGAGACAAAAAATGTATAAGAGAGAATAATGATGTACTAAGATGCTTGAACTAATTTTGTTTGGGTAATAGGTGTAGCATGATCAAAAAAATCATTTATGACCCAAAGTTCAAGTTCCAATTGTAACTCCTCCTTGGACAGAAAATCACCTTCATAATTTAACTCCCTTTAGACATGTCAATAAGAGATAGTAGCAATAGAAATTGAAAAGTTATGAGTTATGTTGAAAACATTAATTGGAAACCTTACATCAAGATTTGGAGTGTTTCTAAAAATTATTAAGACAAGAATAAAGTACAAAAACAATTAACTAAAGTGTTTTTAGACATTTTGAATAGGCAAATGGACCCACTTAACCCATATGGTTAAGTTAATTATTTTTTATTTCAATTAATATATTTGATAATATAAGAATTTTTTTTTCTAGAGTTATTATAAGGCCCTTTTTAAACACAAATTTCCCCCATTGGTATCTTTAATAAGTTCAATATAGTTTGAGCTAGGGTAACTTATACATATGTCATAATTTATCAATGCTAGATCTATGCCACCCTATATTTCTAAATCATATCCATCCCTTAATGTTTCTAATAAATTCCATAGTGCATTTAGATATTTTCTAAGCTATGCATTCATCACTATAGGCACCGCATCTTAAAAAATCTTAAATCAAATCATCATTAATGGGTACATGTGACCATTTCAAGTTTATTGAGCTCAAAACCACATATTATACAAAAAAATTTGTGTACCCAATTTGTCCAAAATATTTAAGAAAAACATTTAATACCTTGTACTCATCATCCTACTTTCCTATCTTACCATCCCAATTACATAGTAAGGTATAGAACTCTATAGTATTGATAAGCACAAATTGTTATCTAGCTTATTTTGAGCTTGCAATTGTTGTTTCCATGGTGTAGCTAGGACTTGTCCCTTGTCAAAGACACACTCCTGAGATGAGGTGGGAATGGATGGAGTGGTTGATGGTTTTCCCATGTGTAATGGAGGGGTAGATGAAGGATTTTCATGGAATGGAGGATTAACCATATTTTCACAAGAGAAATTTTGAATAATTTATTTGAATACATTGGGGGAATCTTGAATAATTGTAATAATAAAAGACTCTTTATAGACTTTCAATTGGGACCTTAAAATGCACCTATTAGTTATATGCACTATGTGACCTTGGAGGAAACTTAAGGGACTTTATTCAACACATTTTAGGAGTGTTTTTACAACAATCCATGGCATGTTTCATAGATATTGGGCTCCATTAGATATCATTCTTGAAATAGATATCCAAAAGATGCATTGCTTCACCAAGGGTTCAATTCTTATTTCCACTTACATAATATTATATATACTACATAGTCAAATTCAATAGGTTTACCACTAAAATAAATTAGTTCAAAATTTATAAATAAATGGGTCTAGTCAAAGATATAAAATAAACAACAAAAGGGTAAGATAGTATTTCAGGCAAGTAGTATAATATCAACAAGAAAGGTAAGTAATATTTTAGGCAAGTAAGGTAGTAAGGTATATCCTTTCCCTACTATGGGAAAGGTCCCAATAGTTGTGCATATTCCAATTGTCAAAAAAGGCTTTTGTTAACATGTGTTCTAATGATGAAAACATATTGGTGTATATAGATATTAAAGTGCACTAGAAGCTAAACATGTAATATATTATACTTGTCCATCATTTATTCTATAAAATTAAAAGTAACCAATCACATCTTGACAAGTAAGATTCAATTATTAATACTCTAATGCATAATGATTATTACTCTAAAGGTTAATTTTTGATCATAGGTTTAAAAAATGAGTTTTATGACCTCTTGTGATAAAATTAGTTATATTTTAGAATGTATAATGTGTTAGACCTTGAAACATTATTTATAATTAGATAAGATGACATATTCAAATGGGTAAAAAATTTGAAGTCTAATATGATGTTATGGCACCTTAATTCACTATCCAAAACTAGGATGCATGGCTAATCGGACCTTTCCCTTATAAGAAACACAAAATTTATTTGTTGTATAACATTTCAAAATAATGCATATGCATTATATAACATGTATGCATTCTATTGTATAATATGTTATATAATGTATACATATGTGTTATATGATGCATACACATTATTTTAATTTGAATTAAAAATTGATCGTTTAGGCTCATAAATGGCTTGGATTTTTGAGTCAGAGGCTTGTGACTGTGCATCTATAGTTGAGATCGAGAGCTTTGATAAAACCAACAAATTTTAACTTCAATCACTAAATACGCTATGTATTTCAACATCAAATTTCAAAAAATTATTATTGTCACCAAATATGCTTCCTGTTTTTCAAATATATTATTTTTATAATTTTAAGGCTATTTTAAGAGTTCATATGATATTTATTTCTAACTACACCTTTTTTATGCCATTACATGCCACACATATACATACCTGTTCATGTTTATGTAATTTTTTTCATTGATACAAATACAAAACAAATTATATGGTAAAAAACTAGGCCTAATTCTACACATTAAAAAAAATCAACTTTCATTTTTTTGAGGTAGTTAAGGGGGCTGTGTAGCTGGCTATCCATTTTTTTATTAGTTTTCAATATCTAATTAATTGTAAAGTATATAAAAAAATAATTCATAACACACTAGAAGATTTATCTAAATATTCACCAAAGGGTTTCAAACAATATGTAACAATGCTCAAAAAATGGCAGCCTGCAAAACCATCTATCTACTATGTTTTCTTGAAAAAATAGAAGGTCCTCTTCAAATTTTAGATGTTTGACCTAATATTACTTAACCATTTTTCAAAAAAAATAGTTTTTTGGAAACTAGACTTGAAATTCTATAATTCATGTTTTTATACCATTTTCAAATTTTGATTGTAGCCATCTCAAATTATCTATATAAGTTCACATTTTTTAAAATTAAAAAAAATCATGTCCATGGGTAGGCCCTTTTTGGTCCCCCAAAAGTGTGCACTTACCCTTCTACCTATTCCACCTTTTCCTTTGGTGGTTCCCCTATATTTTGAGTATATGAAGCATTCTTATCTACTTTTATTGTTTCTTTATCTATGTCTTCATCTGAATCGTCCACATAATCTTCTTCACCTGCTTCAATCTCATATTCATGATCTACATTTATTGTTCTTTATACCTTTCCAACTATGATATATTATAAATTAACCTTATTTTTCCTATACCAAAACTTCATGAACTCCTTTTTAACATTAATATTAATTGTTCCCAATGTCCCTAACCATGGATATCCAAGAATCATATCCACATCATCCATATCCAAAGCATAAAAATATGAATGCAAAACATATTTGTTCATGGTGAGCTTCAAATATTCAAAAAATTAAATAATATGACCATCTATTTGAGCCTCCTTGATATTTATTTCTTGAACATGTAGATGTTGAGCTACATCCATGATGATGAAGTTATACTTTTTACTAGTGTTTTATGGACATAATGACCTTATTTTGAATGCATCCATGAAACTAAAAAATTTACTCTAATTTATTTGGAGCCAAAATATTCAAACCCTTATCATCTAATCCTTTATATTTCTCTTGGAGATTCTATACCTTTCCTTCTACACAATCTATGGTGTTGTCATCATTATCTGTGATTTCTTCTTCATCATCACTTTCATGTTCTTCCTCACTATCATTATTTTATTCCATTGATTTCTATTATTCATCATCTCCATTTTTTATTCATTACCCTCCTCATCATCCTCTTCTTTCTCTTTTGTATTTTATTTTTCTTTTATACCCCATTGATCTAGGAAAATATGTTCCATATCTTCCCATGAAAACTTCTATCATTTTAGTCCTAACTCATCCTACCAATGTGTTGTAGGACTATAAAGAAAATTGTAGAAATGTATTTGCCACAAAATTGTTTTAACATTATTATCCTTAGAAATAATCCACTATTATCTAGAATCAATATCATTATCCCCTAAAATACTTGTAACTTCATGATCCATACAAAAATTAGGGTTAATTAAAAACACTATAATTTATATAATTTATGAAAAAATGATCAAAACTATCTTGAATTTTGATTTTATCTTCCCTATATGATATTTAATGTTAGTAAAAAAAATTGAAAAAAATCCAAAAGGTTAGGCCTTTAGAGTGAATCTATGAAAAATAATAAAATCATAATAAATCTCTCAACCCATTTGAAATAATTCTAAAATTTTGACCATGGGTCTTATGTATGTTGATACAATATCAGTAAAAATTACACATACAAAATTACTTTTATTTTGGCAAATAAGATGAAATTATTAAAAACCCTAAACTATCAATAACTCCCCCAAAACTGATCATAAAACATCAAATTTTTTATTATGACTTCATTAAAATATTCTTCATCTCTAGTAGAAAATTTGTTCAAAAATTTACAATTGATTGCAATATATTAATAATTTCATAAAACTTGGGTTTCACCCCCACACCAATTACCCTAATCGAAGCTCTGATACCACTTGTTATGATCCATACTTATAATAATTTAAATATGTATAATATAATTTATATTAATACAAAATAATAGATATTGGTTGGCCAAGATGCCTAAATACTCAATAAATGCAAAAATAGAATAATCACCCTTAAGGTAGGGCAACACCATACAATACTCCTTTAAGAAAGAATAACTCCACAATGTCTCCTCAAGGGGACAACCTCCAATATCCTATTGCAATATAAGACTCAATACTTAATTGATTCCTTTATAGTTATATTCACCTCCTTTATATATGCCTCTATATAAATAACAAAGTATAGGTAACCTCCTAATCATAATGTAGGCCGACCATTACATAATGCACTAATTCTATAAGTTACTTATTTATCATAATATATTAGATCATATAACTAACTAAGGGGAATGTGTGCCACATGTCAACATCTCCATCAACCCATATAAATTAATATATCATATCCTTAGGTACATATCATTCCTTCCCTCCTTGATATATTAATATAATGAAAGGGGTGAATGGGATTTGTACAAAAAGTTATTGTTTTGCAAGAAATGTGTAAAATTGAATTTACTATTGAAAGTAAACTCAGATAAACATTGTAAGGATAATAATAGTTGTATGAGGAGAATTAAATAGTTTTTTAAAGAGGGTAGTCACACCATTAATGAAATTTGGAGGAACCTTATAAAAGAGTTTTGTATTTATTCTTCCACCAATGACACATTCAGGGATTGTCTATCCATGGTGGGGAGATTTTTGGAATGAGAAAATTGGGAAGACGGAGGTGGTGTTTTAAATTATTTTTTTATTTAATAGTATTTAATAGGTATTAAATTTTTAAATATTATTCATATTATAATATATGTTATTTAAACATAAATTTGAATTTCAAATGAATCAAAATTTTGAAATTGATAAACAAGTGGCATACGCTAAAAATGATAAGTACAACCAATAGTAAAATACATAAGATTTTTTTTTATTTTTATTTGATTGTATGTCTAAGAGTAAAAAAATGACACAACACTTTTACATTTAAAATTTAGAAATAGAGTTTGTGACTATTTTTGGAAAAAATACACTTCATGGACAATAACATAGTATGGCCTTGTTTGTTGATTTTTGTTTTGTCTTCTTTAACTATGATAAAATTATGATGGTTCTTCCATGTGCATCATTGTATATTGATGAGGATGAGATTATTTTATTACATTAGTGTTATGCATAAATCTCTATTTTTAGTCTCTTTTATTTGTTTACCTTTAGGGGTACTTGTAAGAGCTACAAAATTGTAAAAAAAATAAGGGGGGTTATGTTGGGACAAGCTAACCCCAATTACCCTTATCGAGGATTGACCATTATAAACATATCTAGATAATCCAAGGAAAGTATTAATCCACATGTAATTCTCCCAGATCATGTGATTTTGAAATTTTGCTCTTTAAATATATGTATATAACTATAAAATTATCTTTGATACTTGAAAATGTTAACTCTTGACTCAATTTAAAACACTTTAGACTTAATTTGTGCTTAATACTAGTGCTTTATATTGAGTTTTTGAAGAATAGGGTATATTTTATCAATTCAAAATGATGTAATAGATAAATTCCAAATGGGTATCAAGTCCCCTTTGAAATTAGGTTTTGATTTATTTATATAATATTTTTTTTGAGTACTTCATCTTAGCCATCTTGTGAAATGGGAAAGTTGGCCTAAATTGATATTTTAAAATTTGTAGATTAGTCATTAAATGGCATGGGACAAGGCCAAAATATGTGGATAGTTTTACAACAATAAACGTATTTTATTAATGCATACATTTCCCAAAAAAATATGGATAACTCTGTTGATGGTTAAAATTGTAACATAAACTAACCTACCCATTCTTTTATTGCAAATGTCAATGTGGAATCATACCAGTCTAATTTTATAAACTTAAGACTAAGAAATAAGTTTTAAATTTATGAAATATTATTATAAAAATTTATATATGTAAGGTTTCAAAAACACTCAAATTTTTTAAAAAAAATCTAGGGAACCAATATTGTTTCAATATATTTTGATATTATAAAAACTTATAGCAAATTTAAATCAAATAATATTTTCATAGTATGAATAAATCTAAATGAATTATTATAATAATAATAATATTGTAAATATCAATATTTCAGATTGAAGTAGCTAGATACTTTCTTTCAAAATTAATTATATATTATAAAATCTATTTGATAGAGTAAATCCTTTTTAAAAGATAATCTTTTAGATGAATGAAAGTTCTGAATAAACAAATCATGTTTCTATTTGTGAGAAACTTATTTATGATCACCTTTCTTATTTGGTAAATGTTTTCTTACATGATTGTAAGAAAACAAAATAAAATAATAAAGAGGAAATAATGCAAATGAGAGGTGAAAAAAGAAGAGACTAACTTGGAAACACAAATGACCAAATGAAACTAAAGAAAAAGAAATAAACCTAATGACAAATCAATAAAAGGTTGGAAATTAGAGAATTAGATTATTTGAATATTAAATTTAATCAAAATTCATGTAAAAGAATAAAAATAAGAACAAAAACTAAAATAACTGAAAGGAAATATATGGAAAAAGCATAAAACTTAATAGACAAATACATTAAAGAAAGTAAATAGTATTTAAATTAATTTAAAAGAACTTAAATTAAATTTTAAAAAATAACATTAAATAAATAAAAATAGAATAACTCAATTAGATGGAATGTAATGAATGAACTCAAATTTGAAAATATATTGATTTTATTAAGAAACATGTAATATGTATAATTGATTTACAAAATTTTAGAGAGAACATAATGACAAAGAATTATCAGGAAATCATCACATAATGCACGAAATTTTTTTCATTATTCAATAAAATTACACATATGAGCTACACATATGACTATATTATTGTGAAGTCATCAAAAGGATAAGAATTTTATATCTATTAATAAATTAATTTGTAAATCAAATAATCAATGTGAATATACCTAGGTGTACCAAGCATTACACTTCACTATCATATAATGTGTTTTTTGGTATTCTTGTAATTAATACTCATTCTCAAATATTTATCGTAGAAGATAAAACACAATATGAAAGTCAAAATAAATATCTCTTTTGTGTGTGTATTTTTCTTACTTTGAATGACGTCCAAAATTTTTAAGCTTTTCACTTATAAGTTGGCTATTTCAAGTTGTAGCTAATATTATTTTAACCTAAAATAAATTTAAATTATTTTATTAAATTTAACCATTTAATCATATCATTAAATAATATGTTTATAAAGTGAAATTTATTAAGACATAACACATAATAGTTTATCCATCTTTTCTTCTACCTCTTCCACCTTTTCCTTTGGTGGTTGTTTTGTATTTTGAGTAGATGAAGTGTTCTTTTGTACTTGTATTATTTATTCATCTATGTCTTCATTTGAATCTTCCACATACTCTTCTTCACCTACTTTAATCTCATCTTCATGATCTATCTTGATTTTTCTTTGTGCCTTTCCAATTATGATATCATGTCAAGTGACTATATTTTTCCTATACCACAAATTCATGAACTACTTCTGAACATTAATATTAATTGTTCCCAAAGTATCTAGCCATGGATATCCAAGAATCATATCCACATCATCCATATCCAAAGCATAAAGATATGGATTCAAAACATATTAATCTATAGTGAGCTTCAAATATTCAAAAACCTAAATATTATGACCATTTATTTGATCCTCCTTGATATTTATTGCTTGAACATATAAATGTTGAGCCACATCCATGTTGATGAAGTTATACTTGCTTCTAGTGTTTATGGACACAATGACCTTTCCATTAAACTAAAAAATTGATTCTAATTTATTTTGATCTAAACTATTCAAACCGTTATCATGCAATCCTTCATATTTCTCTTGGAGATCCTCTACCTCCCCTTCTACACAATATGTGGTTTTGTCATCATTATGTGCATTTTTTTCTTTGTCACCACTTTCATGTTATTTATAAATGTCATTATTTTATTCTACTAATTTTTCTTCTTCTTCATCTCAATTATTTTCTTCATTACCCTCCTCATCATCCTCTTCCTCCTCTTTTGTATTTTATTTTCTTTTATACCCCATCGATCTAGGAAAATATGTTACATATCTTCCCATAGAAACTTCCATCATTTTAGTCCCAAATCATCCCAAAAATGTGTTTTAGGACCATAAATAAAATTTTATAGATGTTTTTTACACTAAACTTTTCAAACATTATTCTCTTTAAAAGCAATCCATAATTCTCTAGAATCAATATCATCCTCCCCTAAAAATACTTGTAACTTTATGATCCAAAAAAACTAGGGTTAGTGAAAAATAGAAAAATTTCAAAACCTTATGAAATTTTGATCAAAACAATCCCGAAATTTTAATATATATTTCATGTATGATATATAACTGTTACTAAAAATTATGTGAAAAAATTCAAAAAATTACAGGCTGTAGAGTGAATCTATGAAAAATAATAAAATCAAAATAAATTCGTCAAAACATTTTTTTAAATTATGAAATTTTGTCTATGGATCTTTTATATTCTAATATAATATCAGTAAACATTTCATAAATAAATTAATTATATTTAATAAAATAGGATGAAAATATTAAAAAACCTAAACTATCAATAACTCCCTTAAAACTAATCATAAAACCAATTTTTTTTACTCTGACCTCATTATAATATTATTCATATATAGTACTAATTTTTTTCAAAAATTCACAACTAATTTCACTATATTAATGATTCCATAAAACTAGGGTTTCAACCCCACACAAATTACCCAAATCAAAGCTTTGATACCACTTCTTATGATCCACACTTATAATAATTGAAATATGTATAATACAATGTATATCAACACAACATAATAAATATTGGTGTGTGAATGTTCCTAAATACTCAATATATGTAGAAATAAAATAATCACCCTTAAGGTAGGGCAACACCATACAATACTCCTTTTGGAAGGAATAACTCCACAATGTCTCTTTGATGGTACAACCATTAATATCTTCTTATAATATAAGACTCTATGCTTACTTGATTAATTTACAATGATATGCACCTCCTTTATATAGGCCTTTATATAAATAATTAAGGATGGGTAACCTCCTAATCCCAATGTAGGCCTACCATTACCTAATGCACTAATTCTACAAATTACTCATTTATCATAATATAGTGGACCATATAACTAACTAAGAGGGATGTGTGCCATGTGTCAACATCTCCATCAACCCATATACATTAATATATAATATCCCTAGGTACATATAATTTATTCCCTCCTTGATATATTAATGCATATGGGATTAATTTAATAATAATCAAAGGGGGTAATGGGATTTGTACATAAAGTTATTGATTTGTAAGAAATATGTAAAATTGAATTTACTTTGAAACTAAATTGATATAAAAATTTTAAGGATAAGAATGGTTGTCGAAGTAGTAGTAAATAATTTTATAATGAGGAAAATCACTCCATTAATGAATTTTTTTATAACCTTATAAAATATTTTTATATTTATTCTTCCACCAATGACTCATTTGGGGTTTGTCTATCCATATTAGGGAGCTTTTTGGAAGGAGAAATTTGGGGAGATGAAGGTGGTGTTTTAACTTATTTTTTTATTTAATAGTATTTAATAGGTATTAAATTTTTAAATATTTTTCATATTATAGTATATGTTATTTAAACATAAATTTGAATGTTAGATGAATTGAAAATTTGAAATTCATTAACAAGTGGCATATGTTAAAAATGATAAGTATAATAGCTCATAAAATAGATAGGATTTTTTTATTTTTATTCGATTTTAGGTGTCTAAGAGTAAGAAAAATGTCACAATAATTTGACACTTAAAATTAAAAAATAGATTTTGTGATTGTGTTTGGAAAAAAAAATCTTTCATGGACAATAACATAGTGTGGCCCTATTTGTTGATTATTTTTTGGTCTTCCTTGACTATGATAAAATTGTGATGGTTCTTCCATGTGTACCAATGTATTTTGAGGAGGCTAAGATAATTTTATTCCATTAGTGTTATGCATAAATCTATATTTTATTATTTTTTATTTGTTTACCTTTAGGGGTACTTGTAATAGTTATAAACTTACAAAAAATAAAGAAGATTCTATTGGGATAAGCTAACCCCAATTAACCTTGTTGAGGATTTACCATTGTAAACATATTTAGATACTTTGATGAGATAATTAATCCAAAGGTAATTCTCCCACCTCGTGTGATTTTTAAATTGTGCTCTTTGAATATATGTATATAGCCAAAAAAATTGTATTTGATACTTGACAATGTTAACTCTTGAATTTATTTAGAACACTTTAGACTTGATTTGTAATACTAGTTATTTATATTGAATTTGGGAAGAATAGGGTATATTTTATCAAGGTGAAAGATGTAATAGATAAATACCAAATGGATATCAATTCCCATTTGAAATAAAGTTTTGATTTACTTTTATAATTATTATTTTGAGTAATTCATCTTAGCCAACTTGTGAAATGTGAAATTTAACCCCAATGAATATTTTAAACTTTGTAAATTAATCTTTAAAATTCATGGTGAAAAGTCCAAAATATATAGATAGGTATACAATAATAAACCTATTTTACTAATGCATACATTTCCCAAAAAATTATGAATAGCTCTATTTATGGTTAGAATTGTTACATCAACTAACCTACCCATTCTATTATCGCTAAGGTCAATATGGAATCATACCAATCTAATTGTATGAACTAAGACTGAGAAATAATTTTAAAATGTGTGAAAGATTATTTTAAAAAGTCAGGTATGTAAGGATTCAAGAACAATCAAGATTTTAAAAAAATAGGGAACTAATATTGTTTCAATATATTATGATATTATAAAAACTTATAAGAAAATTAAATCAAATAATATATTCATAGATTAAATCCTATGTAAAATATAATATCTTAGATGAATGAAACGCTTATAAAGTTACATTATTCAAAATTCAAAAATTATAGGAAACACGTATAAAGTTTGAACCTTTTAATTTTAAACATGTTCTAAATTATTAAAACCACTTAAGCTTTGGTATTGCATTATTAAAAATTCAAAAATTATAGGAAACATGCATAAAGTTTGAACATTTTGATTTTAAACATATTTGAAACAAGTAACACTGCTTAAGCTTTGGTATTGCATTACTCAAAATTCTAAAATTATAGGAAATGCACATAAAGTTTTTATATTTTAATTTTAAACATGTTAAAACTTAGTAAAACCACTTAAGCTTTAGTATTTCATTATTCAATTTTTTAAAATGATAGTAAACATTCATAAAGTTTGAATCTTTTGATTTTAAACATGTTTGAAATGAGTAAAATTGCTTAAGCTTTGGTATTGCTTATTAAAAATTTAAGAATTATATGAAATGTGCATAAAGTTTGAACCTTTTGATTTCAAAGATTTTCAAATCAGTAAAACTTCTTAACCTTTGGTATTGATAGAATGTTCTCATACATGATTGTAAGAAGTCAATAAAAAATAAAGAAGAAATAATGCAAAGGAGAGGGGGGGAAAGATAATAACTAGGAAAAATAAATAACCAAATGAAACTAAAGAATGAGAAATAAACCTAATTCAAATATTAGAAATTAGAGAGTTAGATTATTTAAATATTAAATTTATTCAAATTTAAATTAAAAGAAAAAAATTGAAATAACTATAAGGAAATATATGGAAAATACATAAAACTAAATAGATTAATACACTAAAGAAAGGAAATATTATTGAAATTAATTCAAAAGAACTTAAACTAAATAGGAAAAAAAATATTAAATCAAGAAAAATAAAATAACTTGATAAGATGGAATGTAATGAATGAACTCGGATTTTAAAATATATCTATTTTATTAATAAACAAGTAATATGTATAATTGATTTACAAAATTTCAGAGAGAATAAACTAACAAAGAATAAAAAATCAAAAAATTGTCACATACTGCATGAATTTTTTTTCATTATTCAAAAAAAGTACAAATATAAAATGCACATATGACTGCATTATTATGAATTCATCAAAAGGATAAGAATTTCATATCTATTAATAAAATCAATTTATAAATTAAATAATCAATGTGAATATACATAATTGTACCAAACATTACACTTCACCATCAGAGAATGTGTTTTGTGGTTTACCTATAAGTAATACTCATTCTTAGTTATTTATCTTAAAATATAAAGCACAATATGAAATTCAAAGTAAATATCTCTTTTGCATTTGTATATTTCTCACTTTTGATGATGTCCTTCAATTATTTTAAGGTCTTCACTTACAAGTTGGTTATTTTAAGTTATAAAATAATCTTTTGTTAACTTAAAATAAATTGAAATTATTTTATTGAATTTAACCATTTAATCATAGATTTAAATAATATGTTTAAAACTTGAAATTTATTAAGATATAACACATAATATTTTAATTAAAAAAAATCTAATAGGTAGGGTACACTAATAACAACTTGATTAATCATAATTAAAGATCATTATGCAAGTCAAATAATCATAAGTGACTAATCTAATTAATTAATATTCAAACATCTAAATTAACAATTTTTATCTTTAAGTAATGATAAAAATAATAGTTAACATCTCAACATTTATTATTCATAATTGCAATAATTAAAAATTAAGAATTACCATACTGATATGGAAATTTAAAATGAAATCAAAAAAATTATGCATGTGATTAAATAACTTAATATTGATAGATCTTCGAAACATAATTAAAATGTAAATAATTTCCTTAAACCACATGGATTTCATTGGAAAAACCCAACCATTGTCAAATCAAAATATCAACTAAAAAAAATCAATATGTTGTAAATAGTCTAAATAAAATTTAAAAAAAGATAGTTTGAAAAATATAAATATCAATATACAAAAATTATTATGTTATTCATCATCTAACTCAAAATATATCAAAGGTTCACCTTGCTCATTTTGATACTCAATATACTCAAAAGGTATTGTAGCAACTCTAACATAGTGATGCCTTCAAATTCATCATTTATCTCTAAATTGATCCTCTTAATAAAATGTATCCTTAAAGATAGTGGTGAATGGATAGTAGTGAATTTACATATAGAAGAAGAATAATTATTTGAGGTAATGTAAATAAGAACTTGACTACTATCACAATGGATTACCTCAATCTTTTGTGACATAGATTCAACCAGTGTATGAATCTTATTATGATTGGTAAAAAAATTGAGAAGAGGTAGTTGGTGAATCATGTCAAACTAAATGAGACTTCTAATTACCTATTTAGGAACCCATTATATCATGTGGAGTTATCATACCTTTATGCAACATGCTCAACACATCTTAAGAATTAGGGTCATCATTATAAAATTTTATGGAAACACACATTACTTGATTAAAAATTCATGTAAACATAGTAGCAACCCTATTATCCCTTAAACATATGTCTCAATAATTACACTAGGTAGATTACTCATTACCTTATTATTGGCTACCTCTACTTGATCATTATTTCTACCCAAATTTTTATATTCATGACTTGAACTGGACTTATTGTATTTATAATGAAAATAATAACATGTTGATACTAAAACTAAATATTTATAGCTTTTAAGTCTTATACATTTGATAATAATCAATCAGCATCTAACCTTCATATATGGGCTTCCTTACTTCCAAAATCCACATACTCATCATATCACCATGTCTAAATGTCTATCTCTTAGTTTAATCCACATCATTCTGTTAACCCAAGACTTTGAATAAATCTTAAGACTTGATAAACATCCTTGACTTTAAATTTTATATCCATACCTTTTTATTTCTCTTTGGACACTACCAACCATAGATGGACACTAACATCGATTATAGTGTTAAGATCTTTATCTAGTGTCCATTTTATAAAATTAATTCAAATTTTAAATGTTTTGAGAGCTATAGGTTATCCTATTTATATTATTGATCTCTACTATGAGATATTTTTAAAAGGTTTGGTATAAATACAAGTATAAGCTTTCTCATTTCTTGTGTATCAAAAACCAATCCATCACCTACCAAAACTCATTAAATCAATCACACAATAGAATTATTTTAACTTAGTTATCCCTATTTATTTATCATTTATAGTAGTAGTCATACAAAAAGGTTTGAATCATTTAAAGAGTAGATAGTTTGTGATATTTTTCAAGCTACAAGATATATCAAGTATAAGCTTTCTCATTTCTTGTGTATCAAAAACCAATCCATCACCTACCAAAACTCATTAAATCAATCACACAATAGAATTATTTTAACTTAGTTATCCCTATTTATTTATCATTTATAGTAGTAGTCATACAAAAAGGTTTGAATCATTTAAAGAGTAGATAGTTTGTGATATTTTTCAAGCTACAAGATATATCAGTATATGCATCTTGATATAATATATTTCCCTATTATGCACACACATTCCCACACATAGGAGATAATTACATATGTTGTATGCCATCCTTGGAGTATTGTCTATATAGCTAGTTCCTAATGACAAATGGGTCATTGAGATCAGCACCACACTATGAACCCACTAACACTTTTTTAGAAAACTCATTATAAGGGTGAAAAAGTATGAATATTTAGGGTTTTATCGACTAGAAAAGAGAAAAACCATGTGTCATAGATCTGAATATATCATTATAAAGGTGATATAAAACCTAGTATAATGAATTTGGTCGTAAATATATCTAATCATTATTACTTACTAGATACTTGTATCACAGTCAAACATTAGTGTCAATCATAGTGTTAAGATCAAATAACAGTGTTTGTGGCTACATAAGTATAATTTATATAATTTCACAAATGATTCAAAATAAAGATCCTACATTTTTTTCACATGTTTCTAGTCCATATCTACTTATACACAATAAACCTATCTAAATATCATTTATATTAGTATTTGAATCAATTGAATATATTTTAAATCTAGTACTTTCTATATTTAAAATATCTTAATATAATAATTTAGAATATTTATTTATATGAGATTGTAATTAATGTTCTTGCTATATATTAGTTTATCACCTTCTTGCTTCAACTATTACTATATTATTAACCATATCCCTACATCTTTAAATTTAAGGTTAAACATTTAGTGAACCTGACCTTTCATATCCAAACATTAGATTGATCTAGGGTTTTATATTTTATGATTATTGTACACTGTTGTTTTTAATTATATTACTTTTTATTTGTAATCAATGGAAAATGTTAATCGAAATAATAATTTTTAAATGGAAGACAAAGAAACATTAGTCAATCATCTCAATAACAACAAGGCCTTAATGGATGTATTTTTTAATTTTACAAGAAATGAGATTAATAAAAATGTTAAGGCTAAGGCATCCTCACCTAGTGATGGTGAATCTTTAGGTGTTTATACAACTGATTCCACAGAAATAAACCTACCCTTGATTACATCATTTATTCCTACATATATTTGGAGTATAGATTATGTTTTCAAACCATTATTCCTTGAGGACCAAAATCTTATTACTACATCTACCATGGGCTAGTGAATGCTTCAACATAGATACCAGTTTTAATTCCTATATCAAATCAAACTAGTTTTCATCCCCTTCGGTGAATACTCGACCATATACTCTTAATCCCAATGGGTTTACATTGAAATATCTCACCCAAGTTATAAAAAACATAAAAGATAAGGTTACCAATATTGAACAAAAGGATTTAAAATCTCTACATGCTATTGATTCAAAATATGTTTTACATAATCCTATTTCACTTGATATACCTTTACATCCTTTTTTAATTAGTTTTGTTTTCACCCAAGTTCACATTTTATGATGTAAAGGTGATATTTAATAACATATCCAATATTTCTATGTGGCATGCCTTGATTATGCCTCAATGATAAAATTTTGACCAAATTATTTCTAGGGATCTTGAAAGACTATGCTTTATAATGGTTCTATTATTTACCAATCCAATTGGTGAGAGAATTCAATCCTTTAGTGGATTATTTTCTAGAACATTCTCTATCAACATCAATGAAAATATGGCATATTTTAAAATTTAAAGGATCAAACAAGTAACAAATGAACTTATCAATGAATATATTTTGATATATTAAACAATGTTGGCCAAAATGACAAATCCTATGGAAGCTAAAGAACTTCAAGACCTCTTCAAGAAAATTTTACTTGTCCCATTACATGAGTCCACTATTTTCAGTAAGCTTAAATATTTTGATGACTTATGCATTATTGTTCAATATCATAAAATGAATCATATTTCCTTGAGCATACATAATTATGTATCAAACATAGTGATTAAATCAAATACAAAGTTTCATATCAAGCCAATCTACATGGTAAAGAATACAAAACCTAAACAAGAAACAAATAAAATGGTTAACTGAATCAATATATATTATCCAATGCACCTAAGATATAATTTATATGATTACCTATTTATTCAGATTATTTTCTTCAAAAACTTGTAGAGTGTCATCTCATATCTCTCACTCCTACCATGGAGGTTGATATGAATCAACCTATACCCAAAGGATATGAGGCTAATGCATATTGAGACTCTCACCAAGGCCCTAAGCATTCTATTAATAACTATTATAACCTAAATCATAATATCCAAGACATTATTGTTGATGCTAATATTACCTTTGTGAATCTTACAAAGGATTCAAGTTCACAACCTGGTGATCATCAATACTAAAAGATATTAAACAATCCTTTGAAACATCATTCCAAGAAATATCCATAATTTCAAAATGCATAAAATTAACATATTCCTCCATCACATTATGGGAACCCGTTAAATTAGATTATCAACACTTATACATGCACAATATCTCACATGGTTTGGTTACCTTATATTACATTTAATGACAGTCAAATAGTGGGTGATGACTCAAATATTCATTCATTATTTATTCAATCATATATTGTACATCAACCTATAATTTTTTAAGGTTTGTTCCTAATGATTGGTATTAAATCATTAATGTTGTCATTGATGTTAAAGTTAAGTTAAATGTCCTTCATGTCAATAGTCAAAATTGATATCATGCTTGGTGATGTGGTGAGTTAAAAAGAAGCTTGGTCTCTCTAGTGAGAGAAAATTTGAAGGTAACCTCGTATTATTTATTTGTTTTGATGGCATGTCAATATCATGTTCAATATACAAGGGAAACATCTTGAATAAGTTCTAATTACTAAGGAACATACAAGGTGTCTTGAGTAGCCTAGTCTAGCTCTATAAAGAAGATGTTTGCATGAAACATGGTAGAGTTTTGTGTTATGGGTTAGTATGGAAATGAGTAAGTGTTATAATTTTCTTGAACACGGGAAAGAGGCAAATAAGTCCTCAGATGAGGTCAAAAGTTCAAGTTTGAATCTTAGCTCCTACATGATTAAACATAGTGAGAAGACACAAGTTTGGTGTCTTAGTGAGATAAGTTATAATTGACCTATGTGATAAATATTAGGAATGTATGAGAATTTTATGATATTTTATGAAATGAGGGTATATTTTTTAATATATTTCAATAGGTTTCAAGGCATGATCATAGTCTAAGTATGACTAGAAGTATAAGGCCTAGTATGCAAAGTGGCATATAGTGACCTAATGAGGGGTCAAGATCATTTCAAAAGGTGTAAGATCTATTTAAATATTTTAAAAAGGTGTGATATGTCATGTTAAATGTGTTTAAAAATTATAATTTCAATTCCTGAAGGAGAGAGTATGAAAACTTGTGGTAGGGTTGACTGTGTACTCAGAATAGGATGTTGCAAACCCGAGAAGAAGTTTTCCATACTCATTGGCATGTGAAACCTTTACATGAGATATTGATAAATTCATGGTAGTTGGATAATCTCCATATTTTTAATTTATTTCCATTTGTTTTGAATAACAAATGGAATCCTTTATTAATGATTGATAAGAAGGTAAGGTATTCATAACCCTCCTAAAACCCTAACAAAGACCCGATAGGAAAGATCTAGTTGGTTATGGATAATAATGGTATAATTGACACATTTTGATTTTTTTAACATGTAAATTACTCTTAAATGTTTAATTACGTGGGTTTTTTTGTTCTGATAGTGAGTATAAGCTACAGGAAAACCCTTGTTTTCAAGTTTTTTATTCTACAAGTAGGGTTGATGAAGTCAAAGCTTACAAATGGATGGAGGATGATGTCTAAGACTTATATTTTATTAAAATTAAAGTTTATAATTTTTTTTTATACCAAAATATTTAATAAAATATTCATGTAATTTAGTCTATTTCTAAACTGGCCTAATGAGCAGAACAGTGAGAAAACTAGGTGATAATGAGAATGAGATAAGGGATTGGCTACAGAGGACTAGGGATGGATCCTAATGAATGGTTTAATTATTAAATAATTATTAATCCTATCCAATTTTTTTATAATTTTTTATTATTCCTACACCTATGTAAAAATTTGACATCAAACTAGTCTCTCTAGCATAATGAAGACTGTGTAGAGTGAAGTAGTGAGATTGGTTTATAAGACTAATATTAATCTCTGACCATGTAATATATATTTTAAAACATTATATAATTATGATTAATTTTAACAAAAATCCATTTAAATATCATATAATTATTCCCATATATGTTCTAAAATTTGTTTTTTTACTGTATTTTTTAATCTTACAAGCAACTTTCTATGTGTGTGAAAAGGAGGTCCCTAAGTAATTTTTCACTAAGCTGAAAGATATAAAGATATTAAATGTGCTATATAGGATGAATAGGATAATTTTAATTTATTTTTATTCATTTAAATTCCCTTCTCAATCTTTGATAGTCAAATTATGTTGATTGTGTGTTGATAAAGTGTGGTGTTTCTAAGTAAGCCATTTGTAGAAGTGTTCCTGAGGCCTTTTGGACTATGTGGTGAATAAAAAATAATCTTAATAAGTTTTTAAATTATTTAATATCTTATTAATATTATTTTATGCATTTTTTATGTGGGAAAGTTATGTATATGGTTTAAATTTACAAGATAGACTTTCAGGCATTGAGAAGGCCTATTGGTGAAGAGGCCTAATTGGTAGGTCCAAATAGTGAAATGGGACAATTGGAGTTATGGACATAAGGTGAACTTATAAATTGTATATTTTAGTATTTTATTAAGTTTTTAATCCATTTTTTAATACAATAATTTTTCCTCAGGGTCAGATTGGTAACGTGTGGATAAGAAAGACCTAATTACATTAGGTCTCCATTAGGCCTAATGGTGGATTTGGTCCTTGTGGACTATGACCAACTTATGTATTATTTTTTTCACTTATTAAATGTGTGTATTTATATATTTCAATAATAATAAAATTATGTTTCTATCCTTATGTGACCAAGATAGGCATGATAAAGAATCGAGTATAATGTCAAGGCCTAATAAGCTTATTTTGACTAATTAGAGAATTGAGCTATTGAGTAATAGATATAGTGTTATATAGAATAAGATAAGAGATTTAACATCATTATATATATGAGATTAAAATTCCATTAGTATATAAATATTTTTATATAGGTTTTGATCAAGGTTATTTGACCTAATTCTACCAAAGAGAGTGTTATTTGAGCGAGAAGGCATAAGAGGATATTTGATTGAGATTGAAAGGTTAAAAGTGAAAAATAAGGTTTTAATATATAATTTAGTTATAAAAATGTGTTATAGGGTGATAAAATATTACAGGTGACTTATTTGGTGCTAAGATACTTAGGGGGTTGGAGCCTGCTTGCAAGATAGAGTTTGTCAAAGACTAGTTGATTGGGTGCTTAACTAGGTGATGCAGGAGCATCTGGCAAGGACTAATTGACTAAGCCTTGGATAGGGATTAACCTAAGAAATTATACAAGTTTCCCTCCAAGTTATATTTTCAAATATTAATACTTGTCATGTGGAGGAGAAATAAGGCCTAAATATGTTTTGTATAGAATTATTAGCTGTCAAAGGATTTCAATAATCCTATTATTGTTGTAATCATCCATAGATGGTGTGGAGTCAAGCATAGTTAAAGAATTCCCTTTTTAGATGAGTAGTTGAGCCTTTATAGGATAATGCAAGATTTAAGGAGATAGAAAAGGATTTTATCTCCTTTTTCATGAATACGTTGGAGCAGCCATATAATAAATTAACTGCAAGTTAGATTTGCAGAAGGGGGAGCTTTCAAATTGATAAAAGCCATTAAAGGATCTCGATTTGGTAGGGGAATCAGTCAGAAAATGGCTCATCGTATGATATAGAGAAATGGAGTTGGATGTGGAAAAGAAGGAATAAACCATAATATCATTACGGGGGTCATTGGATGACCTTCATACATGGTGAGGAGAAGGATCTAAATGTGCGTAGAGAAAGTAAGGTCAAAGGCTTGAACCATGGTAGAAGCAGAGCTCAAAGGGGGAGTAGAAGCATTATTTCATTATGGGAAATAGCTTTACAACCATTGAAGGGGCCTGATAGCCATTCAACAGAGTTTACAGTGTGACTAGGGTGAAGGGCCTGCTTGTAAAGGCCAAGCCCATGGAAGATCACTGTTGGAAGATCCAGGGGAGAAAACTTGTTTTCACCTATTCGTATGGTATGGGAGCTTAAAGGATCGACACCATAGTATGGCCTATTGGCAAAAGATGTAGCCATAGCCAAAGCATTGGTTCACTTTATAGAACTCGAGGCAAAAAGGAAGGTCTGCTTGTAAAACCGAGTCTGTCAAAGCCAAGATGGGGTCGTGTTTCCAGCAGAGTCCAAAAGATGGACGTGAATTCCGATTGGGTTAACATTTGAAGTCCATGAACCTAAATACATTTGTCTTTGGGTAAAACAAAAGACAGTTATGGATTGAAATTTGAGTCTTATAAGTGGTTAGTGACGACATTTATAATCCTGAATAGGGATGTTCATGTCTGCTAAAAGAACTTTTCTTGTTTCAAGATCAGAGGGCCAAGCTGAAGATGAAAAGACCATTGGAGGATCTCATTTCATATCAAGAACTCACCATCGATCTAGCTAGATAGATAATAATATGTCTGTTAGTAAGGCCATTTGATCCAGATGTATTATGAATACCTGTAATGTAGAATCCAAGCCATGTATAGAGACCATTGTGAATGAAACTGGATCACTAGGTAGGGGTTAGAGCTCATGATGAAGTTGGTGCTTCAATAAACTTTGGATATTGACATTATATATATATATATATATACACATGTGCATGTTTTAGTGGGTTTTATTCTCCAAGAGATTTTCCCATATATCTTTTGTGTTTTCTTGTGATATGATTGTGTAGTTGTTTGTTTATGCATTGATCTTTTATGTAAATAAATGCTTCATGGAATGATGAGTTGAATTGAATAAATATTGTTGAGAAAATAATTCACCCCCCATTATCAGTAACTAATTACAACATAATTAGTGTTGAGATCACAAATGGTGATAGTGGGAATGTATGTACCACTCCTTTACTTACACATTTTGGATATATACATGATGATTTATACCCTTCAACCAAACTTTTTAGATAATTTGATAGTAAATAACAACACATTATTGGTGAAATTAATTTACCTTTATAGGTTGGTCTAGCACATGAGGTCACCACATTTTTGGTTATATTATATACAATATTATTTGATATGTTATGTGTATGGACTTGGATACATAAATTCCACACATTACCTTCCATAGTGCATTGGTGTATTAAATACATTAATATAAATAGCATAGTCACAATTTATAAAACTCCATATTAACATCAATCTAAAAAAGAGAATATTATTCCAAGATAACTAATTATCAAACTTACTAAGTTTAATCCTCAATAAAAGGGTGAGAAATTGAAAATCTCCTTTCATATGCATCCCATACTTGAGATTCCATTACACTAGATATATATAGTGTATTTCATGAAATCTTTATCTAATCCTAAAAAGAATATTTAGTTACATAGAGTAACTCAATATGTTCCAATTATTGATACTCTAAATAAACCACAAGTCACTACACAATGGGTTCTATGGATCCCTACTCCTTTTATTATTTCCTCATTACCATAATTTACTATTATACATATGTAGAGGACCACATATTCTATAGATCCATATTTGACACCTATGAATGCTCCTTAGTAGTATTATAAAATTGATGTACCATATTTGAAGTTTAGAGATACATATGATAATACCTTTAATGGGATCAAATTCTAGCCTATTATTCTCAAATATTACAAAAATTCAAAACAAAATTAAATAAAATACTAAAACATTTAAATTATTAAAAAATATAAAAATATTCAACATTTCCATGTTTATTATCTCCTTATCATCTATTTTGTTTGATTTTTGTTATTAGATAGTGTATGCAATCAAAAATACATCAGATCTATAAATCAATCCTAGTTCAAAAAAGATAGATCCTACTTAAACTTCCAACTAGGGATACATTAGATAATTAGGAACATGACCAATATGTAGATCTGCTAGACCTAATTATGGGATCTCTTATCACAATAATAATACTAGGGAGGGGTCCAAAGCCTCCAATCAAGCCAAACCACACAATAACCCTAAATGAGTCCTGTGTTTTCATATTCACTATACTAATAAAAAGTAGATTAAAGTCTAATCTAATGCTCACCAAATCTTGTGGCATAAAATGAGGGTTATTAAACAAATAAACATGTATAAGATAATATTAATTAAGCTATGTATAGGTAAGACCCTTAATGCTTGGAGAAGAAGAGTAATATGATTTCAAAGCTAATACTTATGCTACTTCTATCTACTAAAGAGAGGATCAAATTTAGAGAATACTTACCTGAAAGATGAACCCATCGAGACTCAATCTCTCCCTTGGATAAAGGGGCTTTACAAGATGTTGTTGTGGTTTGTAAGGATCATTAAGAAAGGCCAAATCATCCTTGACTTATCCACAAGACTAGATTCTCTAAATATAAACCCTAAGCTAAGACTCCTCAAGTATAATGGTGGAAGATCATATGGTAAAAAAGCACAAATGATTAATAACTATTGATGTCTCTCTAATAATGGTGAAATTATGTTATATATATATATATATATATATATATATATATATATATATATATATATATATATATATATATATATATATATATATAAAACACAATTTCACCATTATTAGAGAGACATCAATAGTTATTATATATATAGAGAGAGAGAGAGAGATTTAACCCTAAGCCCTTCTAAAAAATTTAATCGACAAGGTCGACCCAATCGACCTAATATTGTTATTGATTTAAAAAATACACTAGGCCATGGGCTAAGTCAGCCAAGAGCTGACTTAGACCCTAAATGAGTTTAACTAATAAGAGTACAAGGTAAACCTAGTTGAGCTAGTACTGTAAACTATCAAAAGTGGTTTTAGGTTAGGAAAAGAGGTATGAAAGGTGATAAAAGACTGGAGGAGTGTGAAAAATAAGATTAATAGCTTAGGAAAATATTTTTAGGAGATATTTATATTGGTAATAAGTGGTAATAAGTGACAAAATTATTGTGAATCACTAATTGTTTGCCCACCCATTTCTTGGTACACCCCTTAGGGCATGCACTTAGAGAGATTGAGTCTCGGTGGGTTCCTACAAGATAGAAAGCATTATTAATTGATAAAGATTGAAAATATTATATGTATATGTATTCCCCCACTCTAAGCTCATCACTTTCATTCATGTGTAATAGGGTATGGTGTTTCGATAAGGAACATGTAACACATAATGTTCAGATTAAAAAAAGTTATAGTATTTTAAAGCAAAAACAAATGAAATCAAATGATTGAAATAGAAATAATTGAAAATTAAATTTAATGCATACCTTGACTTAATTTTTTTGTTGAATGGTTATTTGTTGTGTTTATAGTTTTGACTGTGAAGGGTGCAAAGACTACTTTTGACAAACCCAAGAATACAAAACTCAAGATAAAAACCAAACAAACACAGAAACACCAAGATAACTATGTATATGGGATGTACTTATAAATTTGGTAAGTTGGTGTGACAAATTCTATGCTAGACTAAATTACCAAGTCAAAATTTAGAGTAAATTGGGTAACCAAAAATCCAAGGCTACTAAATACTAAAAAACTCATACAAGTAAACCTTAAGTAAGAAAAGTAAACTCAACAAGTTAAACCAAGGGTACATGTCAAAAAGAATGGTAATCAAACATCAATGTGAAATTAGTAACAATAATTACTTAAACAAATATGGGCAAGAAAAAATGGTTAAATAACATTAATGAGTAATCAATAACAATCCTTACTCAATCATTAATGAAAAAAGTTGCATGAAAGGGAAAATAAAATTGATGAGTGAGAAGTAACAAGTCAACCTCACTCAATAATGGAAAAATTACATGAAAGTAGAAACAGAATCAGGCATCCACAAAAAGGGTGGTACAACAATAACAAGTGGTAAAAACAAATCAAGGCATATCTATAAATGTAAATCCATGGTGTAAATAAATTAATTCATATTTGCTCAAACATAATTTTTTTTTCTAAGGATAGATAAAATTGAAACAAAGTAGTCTTATCATGTTTTTAATATGTGAAGAAGAAGGATGTATAGTAGAGAGAAAATAGATTTGGAATCATAATTTGCCTATCAAGGGTGGAATGAAATGGGTGGAGGGGATAATAAAAGAAAAAGCAAGGTATAGGGAACTCTTTATTGAATTCAAGACACTCAAATTAGGTTTTTCAAAATAAGAGGACTGTCAACCTTAAGGACTTTGAAGAACTCATATTAGCCACACAAGTATTAGGTCAACAAATGAAGTATGTAGATCATCCCATGAAGGATATATGCATGAAAATAAAAATAGACCTACTTTTCCATAATGTGTTCGTCATTCCTTAGGACCCCTTACAAAGTCGTCAGCATGTTATGAATATTAAGTACTTACATGAGAAATAAGTAACACCATAGATTTTGTTAAATTTTCCTATTCTAATATATTGGCCTATTGTACCCCAATGGACCTTGGCTCTATTTTGAGGCAGAGTTTTAGATTTGATTAGAGATAGTAAATGTGCTTATAATCATGTATTTTGGTGTGATTTTAACTTTTGAAATTTGTATGTTATCTTTTGTATATCATTTCCTTTTTCTAAATGATTTGGATTTTAACTTTCTTGATGGATTTTTCAATTCCTCCTCCATACGGATTTGAAAAAATAAACATGGGTGCTAAATATGGCTTTCATTTGAATACTTGGGACTAGGTTTCTAAAAAAGATAGCTCATAGATCATGGTGTTTAAAAGTCTCATAAATCTAGGTGAAAAAAAAGTGTTATCTTGACTTCAATCTTGTTTTATCCAATGTGGAGTGAAAGGAAAATAAATCAAGATTAGTGAAACATGGAACAATTTGAATTAATTCAAATCATAAATGTGACAAAGGGTGAAAAAGGAAAGGATACAATGATATAAAAGTATGATTCTTTGTCATAATAATGAGGGAAATGGAGGAAAACATGATAACATAAATTTTTTTGCAAATTTTATCTATAAAAAGAAGCAAAAGCTAAATTTGAGAACAAGGATCAAGAAATTATAACCATTACAAAACACACTATAGAAAAGGTATGATAATATGGTGATTTTATGAGGAAGGCTAGGTCCTATCCATGGTCTTACACTATAACTCATAAAAGAGAAACCCATGAGGGTACCAAAAAGTATTTGAAAAATAAATGGGATAAGAAAAAGTTGGTATTTGTGAGGAAGGCCAGGTCATATCCATGGTCTTACACTATAACTCACAAAAAGAAACCCAAGGGGTGCTAAAAAGTGTGTAAAAAGTATGGAAAATAAAGAGGATAAAAGGAAATCATGAGAAATACTAGGTCCTATCCATGGTTTTAGAATGCAACTTATGATAAAAAAAGGAAACCAAAATACCAAAAGGAAGGACTAAGGTTTATTAAAAAGAGAGACTTGTTGTATAGGGAGAGACCCATGCAATTATACTATAAAAAGTGTTAGATAGATAGCATATAAAAAGTATGATAAAAGGGAAGGATCATACACTAACATATATATCAAGGATGAGCATGTGAGAGACAAGCTTGTTTCTTCAAAGGTTTCTTGAAGTTTAATTAATTTTGTATCATGCCATGTAGAATAAGAGTGAGCATCGCAAGATGCCCCAAAGTGTAAGTGGATTTAGGGATGGGAATTATAAGATGCCCTAAATTCTAAAATGATATGTGGGTGGGCATCATAATATGCCCCAAAGGATAGAGTAATGTGTGGATGGGCATCACAAGATGCCCCAAAAGATGAAAAGAAGAAGAAAAGATAAGAATAAAAGAGAACCCCATATAGTGTATAAATGGATTTAGGTTGTCCAAGAAGATTTTGATAGGGGATTTCAAGATTATTTGAATAAATGAATAGATTACTAAGGAAAAGATAAATAGATAACTGAGTTGGATAGATAGGACAATAGTAAGAGTACAAAGTCAACTAGGTCGACCTAGTACTATAATATGACTAGTAAAAGAAATAAAGAGTCAAATGATTCAACCTAGTAATACAAGTAGGAATGAAAAATAGTCTATAAAAGACTGTGTTGAATAGAATGATAGTGTACTAAAAACAAGAAATGATTTTACAATGTACTTTGAAAGAAATAAATGGAAGTAAACACACAATCAATTAGATTAATGAGGATGATCCAATTGAGGCACACAACATAAAACCTTACACCAACACTCACCAATGCACATTTTAAAATACAATATACAATGAGTAAAGAGCAAGTAATTTACTAAAAATTAAATGATAACTAAATCGTCATCATGAATGTTGTTATTATTATAATGTATTATTTTTAGCGTGATAGGGAAGTTGGTTGAAAGTAGGGAATTAGAAAGTAATCTATGGATAGTTTTAGGATGTTTAAGTTAAAAGGGATCTATGTTGGAAATGGTAATGGCTTGGTATTGGGGATTACCCCCTCACTTCACAATCCCACAACAATAAGGGTGTCAAGTGCTTTGCCAATATAGACCATTAACCACATGTTTATACTTATCCTAAAAACCAATTCAACTTCCCCCTTTGTGATGAAATCCAAGTAGGTAGGCCTTAGGTTGAAAAATGTTTAAATGCATTTTGAAATTATACGATTTGAAAGAGAAAAATAGGGAAACTAAATGATATATTAAAAAACCACGTAATTAGACTATGTGAGTTAATCTAAGCATGGAAATAATTGAAAGTGAAAGTGTGAAGTAATTACTAGCATATACTTATTAATCTCTAATTTGAAACATAATATAGTGTCAATTCAAATGACTATGTATGTAGACATTACAAAATAGATTCGATAGTGTCTCTATTGTACTAAAAAATTAAGAGTCTTTAAGAACTATGTCGATGAGGTTGATCAAGTCTTTTAGATAGAAGACAAAATACAAAACTAGGTCAATCAAGTTGACCTAGTTTACTGTATGATGGTAGTTTTAAAGACTGCAAATTGTACAAAATAAAATTATATGCAAGAATTGAAATGAAAGAGTGAGTAAGTGAGAGAGAGTGAGAGAGAGAGAGAGAGAGAGAGAGAGAGAGAGAGAGAGAGAGAGAGAGTAACCTTGGTGGGTTGTAAGATGCAAAGGAATGTGAGATTTCTATTGAAGTGTCTTAAATGTTACTTGAAAATTCTATAAACTATGTTCACTAATTCAACCTAGTTTTGTAATTCCCTATTTTTTGAAACCTGTGAAGATGACTATACTAGCTTGGTCAACCTAGTATTTTTTTTGGAAGCCTGTAAGAGTACTATACCAACCTAGTATACCTAGTATGTTTTTTGGAAGCTATCTAGGATACTATACCATCTTGGTTGACCTAGTTTGTTTTTTAGAAGTTGAATAAGAGGAATATATCAACCTATTTAACCCAGTAACTTCTATCTAATGAAGACTTACACAAAAATAATAGAGTCATTTTTATGTGATTATGTGTTAAAATTTACACAAAAGGTAAAAACTATACCGGCCCTATCGACCTAGTATCACAAATATATAAAAAATGATAGAAAAATTAAAAAAATGTGAAATAAAACATAAAAATGTTATATTTACATTGGGTTCACTAGGATTTATTCAATCAAAAATACATTGGATCTATAAATCAATCTTATCTTAGAGAAGATAGATCCTACTTACACATCCGACTGGGGATACATTAGATAATCGGGAACATGACCAATATGTGGATCCACTAGACCCAATTAGGAGATATATTATCACAAAAATAATAATAAGGTTCCCAAAGCCTCTATTCAATAAAAGCCATGAAATAACCCTCATTAAGTTCTATGGTTTCATATTCACTATACTATTAACATGTAAAGTAAATTTTGTTCTAGTGCTCACCAAATCTTGTGGCACAAGGTGAGGGTTAGTATAAAAATAAACATGAATAATGGAATAATAATTAAAATATGTATATGTAAGACCCTTAATGCATTGAGAAGAAGATTAATATTATTCAAAAGCTAGTACTTATGTTACTTCTATCTACTAAAGAGAGGAGCAAAGTTAGAGAATACTTACCTAAAATACAAAACCATCAAGACTTAATCTCTCCCTTGCCCAAAGGGTATTTTATAGATGTTATTATGGTTTTTAAGGATGACTAAAAAATGTCAAAGCATCTAAGACTTCTCTACAAGACTAGATTATCCAAGTAGAAACCCTAAGTTAACACACCTCAAGTAGAATGGTGGAAGAGTAGATTGTAAATAAGTGAAAATGAATAATAAATTTTTTTGCCTCTCTAATAATGTAAAAATTATCTTGTATATAAAGGTGGATTTAACCCTAATCCATTCCAAAAATGTTGATCGACAAGGTTGACCTAGTTGACCTAGTACTGTTATTAATAAAAACACTCACTAGGTCACAGGCTAGGTCAGCCAAGAGCTGACCTAGACCCTAAATGATTTTCACCAATAAGAGTACAAGGTCAACCCAATTGACCTAGTACTATAGACTATAGAAAAGGGTTTTAAGTTAGGAAAAGAGGTATGGAATGTGGTAAAATACTGGAAGAGTGTACAAAAGAGGATTAATAACTTAGGAGAATATTTATAAGAGCTAGTTGAATTGGTAATAAGTGAAAATAAGGGACAACAATATTTTGAAGCATCAATGGTCTGCCCACCCCTTTTCTAGTGCACACCTTAGGGAATGCACTCAAAGAGATTAATTCTCGATGGGTTCCTTCAAGATAAAAATCATCACTAATTGATCAAGTTTGAAAATATTATGTGTATATAGATAGCATATAATTTAATTTATATATACACATATGTTTCATGCTAATATGATTTTGATACAATCATACCTAAACACATGGTATATACACTTACAATTTTTGAACCTCTCCTCTACCCACATCATAAAGTAGATTTTGGTCATATATTTATTTGGTCATGATTGATACAGGTTATATATCCTTTATGATCAATTATAAAGTATCATATTTGATATTATATGTTGATTCTTACACATCTTTAGATCCATGCTCATATTTTTCATAGTGTACTTCATATGATATGTTATATAATGATTTTTTAAACACAAATATGCATGGACTAGTATGATATGCTTATGTTGGTTGGTTATGATTTATCTATTTTTCAATTTATTGAATATATTTCATTTATTTCTATTGCAATGCTTGTTGAAAATTTAAATATGTTCTTTGATTGTTGACACATATGCCATTATATGTTTATTACATATTTTAATATGTCATTCTATGTTGGTTTTGCATTTAAATATCTTTTTTTACTGTATGAATTTTTAATATGCCCCCTATATGAGGTCCTTTTGGACTATTATTTTGGACTAAATTAAGTTCTCTTATGTGTGTGTGCTTAATTATTTATTAATCTTGTATGTTTTCTATTTAGACATTGTCATGATTGATATCATACATATTATGGCTTGATGTGATTACATAATTTGAGCTTTAGTGATATATTTATTTATACATGTTATCCCTATATGTTAGATGATTCATACATAGATTATGCATCTATATTATTCTTTTTAGGTAACATACCTAATAGATTATATTTCCCTCACCTTAAAATATTTGAAACACAATATAGAGAAAATATCCAATATTCAAGTCAATATAAATAACATAGTTGAATAAAATATAATTATGACTTGAATATTTCACTAGATGAAAATAAAATATCCACATTTCATCAATTCAAAGCTATCAATAATTTCAAATAGATATAAATGAGGATATCCCTTATCCATTTCAAAGCTTATTTCAACTAGAGATTAAAAAAAACTATATTATATGCAAAAAACAAACCCTTACCTATTATAAATTGTTAATATGACCTAAAAACCTTGTAAATAATGTTTACCATCTTGTCAATAGCCTCAAGACTGCATTAAATTATCACAAAAATTAGTGATTTTCAAAAAAGAGTTGAGAATTTATCAATTGAATAAATTGGATCATTCAACTTCCACATAGAATCTTTAATAAAAACACATATAAAATAAAAAATAAAACAATCACCTATACCCAATTTTGAGATCACATTCAATGCAAGTACGATGGCCAGATGGATTGTTAATTTCCTTACACATTTCATTTTTATAAAAATGGCAGCATTTCAAAAAAATACCAAATGTGTTTTCATTTAAAATGATAAAATTAGAAACATAGACAACTCTTTTGACATTCTTGAATAACCACTATCCAGCTTAATCTCTCACTATAATTTTCCTTAGTTACCATAAAAATAAGTTGAGCATTGTATTTTATACCAAACACTTTTTCAAAACCATAAATAAAATTGAATGTAATATCAAAATTAATTTGAAACATTTACTATTATTTTGGGGTGTGTGTGTGTGTGTGTGTGTGTGTGTGTGTGTGTGTATGAATAAATATATATATATATATATATATATGAATAAAGATCAAATTCATATTGGATATATATAATATAATATATGAATTTGATCTTTATTTTATCTCATTTACACCATGTTTTCACATAGCCTCATATGTTTTGACCAATACTTTTAAATGTTACCTTTATAAAGGTGTTAGATAGATTTTCATTGTCTAAGATATGTTAGACTTCAGTTAGGTTATTAGGATTTTATATTAGGATGTTAAAAAATTAGGACTTATATAATTTAAAATACTTATCTCATAATGATCAACATATGTATACCAAAAATCTTTGTAATCTATGAAACTTTTTCACATCCCAAACCCTATAATGTACATTAAAGTGTATGATGTAGCAGAACCAATACTGAGCCATTTCCAATCTATATTAGTGTATATAAATTTTATCAAAATAAAAAACATTGGTAAAATAAAACATCATGATTTTACTAATATATCTTCTACAACTTTATGTAACATGAATTCCATATATCTATTTCACTATATTTGATATTCATTTTTTAAAATTTGAACATGTAGATTAGTATCATGAGCACTACATTAAAATAATCATATTTAATTTCAATATTGTACTGATAATTAATAATAGATTATTAAAATAACATTATAAATAATTAAATATAATATTCAATAGACAATCAAATATGTAAAATAATAATAAACTGTTCTTAAACAAGTTTTCTTATGCCATGTATTTTTTTTATATGGTACAAATAGGTTTTAATAAGGTAGTTAGTATAGTATTCGAAGAGATTTAAACTAGTATTTTCAAATTTGTGATAGCACAAATGACCTTTTTGGTAGTTCCATAAAAAATGTGGATGTAATGAAAATTATAAATTTTTAAACCTACGAGTACAATATAGGTAAATTATTATGTAAATAATTAATTAGGAACCCATTTTTAAATTCTTTTAATGATACACGATTGTTTATTTGGAAAACATGGGATGAATAAATAAATAATAAAACACTTGGAAATTTAGGGTAAATGAGCATTATAACAATAGCCTAAAACATAGAAACTTAAAGTAATTTTTGTTATGACAAGATGTTTTCTAGTGTTAATCATTTATAAGTTAATTGATCTAAAATAGCTAGGAGATTTAAATTTTGATAAAAAGAGATAATTAGAGTCATATGAATAATTACTTTTGATTAACGATTTTTATGGACATAGATTTCATCGTAGCTTAAATTAGGTGTGTTCAGGTCTTACTCTCGAATCTAGTCCAACATAAGAATGACCCTATGTTGTGGGTTACCTAAACTTGGGTCAGACCTCTAGGATTTTTAATGAGGCTAGCTCCTCATATATAAAAATATATTTCCTTTTACTAAACCTATGATATTGTGATGAAAAGGGAGAGAGATACATGAATGGAAATCTATACTAAAAGTGGTGATGCACCAAATATTCAGTGATCCACTTTCAACCTAGACACTTCTATGATTACTAATGAATTCAAACAAGATGAGGACTAGTCAGATTCTATGAAAAGGTTACAAGTTTGAGTATTTTGTATGAAGTTTGAAATGGGATATTCAACTTGAAGGAAAAAAAGACGTAGGTCTATATAAGACACTATCAACTTATGCCACTTCAAGAGAAATGTCACTAGCTAACACTTCACATGACCTGTAAGAAACTAATAGAATTGAAGCAAGGTACATGAAGAACATATAAATGATGAATAGAAACATACACTCTATACATAAAAATTCAATAAAAAACACTTAGCCTTCAATTAAAATCTGATAACTATCTTATATTACTCCATGAGAATGTTATAAATCAATTTTAGCAGAGCTTCATTATCTCCAGTTGAGGGATGCAAATCAAGAGCTTAAATTTAGTATTTATAGGAATAAAAGGGGGAAGAGAGAGAAAAATGGCACTAAATGGATCATTAAGGAGCCTAATCATGTTTATAACAACCATCATTGTACTCCTCCTCGATCATACTCTATTAATGTCATTGTGTCCTTTTCTAGTGTGATGGATGACATAAAATCAAGATAAATTGATGGGATCCATCCCTAATACTGTGTAAACCATATTGAGTTCTTCTACATCAATGTCCTTCCTTGTAGGGAAAGGTCTTCATATTAAGGGCCATACTCATGTCTATTTTTAGCAGATGAGAGTATGGCTCAATACACTCCATTTATTGCATGTATCTACCTATGCTTTGAAATGTGAACCTAGGCCTAATATAGGTAGAAAACCAATTTTAAATATTGGTTTTCCTATGGTTGATGCATCCACTTGGACATATTTATACCTTATGATCAGCTAGTAGCCCACCTTGATCTGTAGAGTCTTAATGATGATGTTTAATCCCAAAATATCTTCTCTTGGTCTAGCTTGGATCATGATCAAGATTAGTTCCATCCATACTTAATTTACCTAGGTTGAAAATGGGTTTGTTGACTTTTATCTAAAGCCCTAAGCTCACCCTCTTTACTCATTGGCTATTGAAAACCAACTCAACTCATTGACCTATTGACTCTCTCACATACCATTAGATTTTCATGGCATGGGTGAATGCAAGTCCTAGATATTTGCTTAACTTGTCAACTCCTTTTGAGTTGGTGTTATTTGGCATCCCCACATTAATCCTCATGATCTTGATGTTAGCTTGTCTACTCCCATGTTTTTTCCATGTGGTGGCCTCACATTTAATCTAAGCTCCTCATGCTTTGTTAGATCTGCCTAAACCCATTAACCTATCTTTACTTGTTAACCATTGGATTTGATTTATTCACCCTAGATTTGGACACTTATCAATCCTACATTCAGTCAGGTACCCCTTTGACTTGCTCATGTACTATTAGATCTGAATCCATATTTGATTGTAAGCTATTGATTTGTTTGGACCCATTAAACTATTAATCATTGCTTGCTATTAGATCTCCTATATGACTTAACACTGATGTTTGATATTTTTATTTGAATTCTAATAGATATTTATTGGGGCTTAACTTTGACATCTACATGCTTGTATTTGACATCCACATGACCATCACTACATATTTGAATTTTCAACAGTTACTTGATGTGGCCTAAATTTGACACTTGTAAAAATGTCTCCACTTACTTCCCTCGAATTTTCCCCACAATTAATAATTATTTAGACTTTGCGTTGGCCATTTATCTCAAAACAATTTCTTCAAGCTTTTGCATTGAGACATTTGTTATGGATAAAATGTCTAATGGAATTATGTCCTTAGGGCTTTGCAACAAACAAAATGTCTGAAATAATTTATAATCATATTTTGACTCAAAAAAATGTATGAAATAAATTAGGTCTTCAAGAACTTTATCATGGACATTTGGTCCAAAGTAAATATGCCTTTTGCCTGAACACTTTCCTTGAAGGAATTCATTCCTTTCGAATTTATGCTTACAGACAAAATGTTTGAGAGAATGAGCTTCCAAATTTTTTTTGCAGAATTTTTTTTTGAGAGAATGAGTTATTTGAAAAAATTGTTCAAATAATTTGTCTAAAATGATTCTAACACTTAGCTTTTGCCTTGAATAAAATGTCTAAAAAAATTGGGTCCTCAAGGAATTAACAAAATACACTTGAAGCAAGCTTAAAGTGTTTCAAAGGCTTTGCACGCTTCATGATTTCTATGGAAAACTCATTCCATCTATAACTTGGTCCAACTACTCAAAAAAATTCCAAGAAATATCTCTATGTAGGCCAAATGTGGCCAACATTTATGGCAACTCATTTGGCTTAAACAACCTACTAGTCATGGAACCTAGAATTGATCAAGCTTCTTCATGATGATTAGACCAATGAAACATTATTTATATAAATACTTTATATATCTTCTTAAAACATCTTGAATCAATGAGACACACATAATAAAACAATTAAAAAAAGAACAACTACTTGAAATAGTAGGAAAACAACAAACAGAACAAATGTGCAAGAGAACTTAGAGGAAAACATAGAACTATCTACATATGTACAAATATCATGATACAATAATAGTAAAAAAATTTAAGATACCTCAAATTGATAGTGATGGGGAGTCTCTCTCCATTTAACGTATCAATCTCAAAATCATTGATCTCTTTGCAAGATGTGTTAATATAAGGTCCACTCCAAAGACTATCAAACTTGGAGTGTTTTTTGGGTTTTACACAGTCCTCATCCCATTTCAAGACTATATTACCTTGATCAAATGTATTTGAGTAATCTCTCTTATAAAATGACTTCTTGACCTAGTTTTTATTAGACCACATGATGTGCATAGTTGTGTCTTTTGTCTCTTCTAACTATCTTAGCTCATTCAACCTTACCAGCATAACATTACTTTCTAGAAGATTTAGTTTGTGTGCAAGCTCTAAAGTTAAAATTTCCAATGAAATTGGTAGTTTTGATTCTCTTACATAGGCTAAAAGATAGGGTGAATGACCAGTGGCCTTTTTAGGGGTGATCCTATCATCCCATAAGGTAGTCTTTAAGTTTGTATGCCAAGATCTATGATTATCTTCCATTGTTCTTTTGATGATCCAAATCAGGTTTTAGTTAGTGGACTTAGCTAGTCCATTAACCTTGGGATAGTAATTTTATGAAAATATTAGGTATATACCTTTCTCAATATCCCATTAACATACATTCATACTACTAAATGCCAAATCACTATCTAAAATTATAGTGGAAGGTACTCCAAAACGAGTGAGACTCTCATATAACTCAAGCATAGAGTTCTCATTTGCTTCCTTCAAGGGGAATTATTCCACCCACTTCATGAAATAATCTATAAATGTCAAGGCCCACTTATGACCAGCACTGGATGAAGAAATAATCATGCCAATGAATTCTAAACCCCATTTCATTAAAGGTTGTTCAACCTGAATAGGCTTCAGTGGCATAGTAGCTAGTCTCTATTTCCCTAAAAACAATGTACACTTTGCACATTTCCTAACCCATGCATGTGCATCTATAAATAAATTAGGCTAAAATTAACTATCTCTAATTATTTGTTTAGCCATGGTCTTAGCTACAAAATGGCCTCTGAAAGGACTATCATGAAATTGCTTGAGAAGCTTATCAAATTGGCTAGTTTTAACACATCTTAAAAGCATACCTCCAATGTCTTTTTTTAAAATCACTCCACCAATGAGAATGAATGGCCCTAATTATAGCCTAAAGTGTCTTATTTTTTATGCATTAAAACCAATTGGACACTCTCCTATCTGAATAAATCTAGCAATATCATGTGTTTAGCTTATAGGAATATTTTTTAGCTCGATGTTGAGTGTCCTAAATTACCAAAACTATCTCTTTTTCTTATTTCACATCTTCTAAAAGATGTTCACACAATCTTTTACCTTCGACAAGCTTTGTGACCTTGAATTCAATATTATACTCCATGCACTAAGTGACCCATCCAACTCTCTTTTCTCTTAATTCCCTATTGAGGATAAAATCTTTCATACTTGGATGACCTAGCATTAGTATAATCTTATTGTTTGAAAACAGATGTCTAAATTTGTTTAAACTTTTTACAACAATAAGTGTATGAAATTAGAATTACATGATGTGTACAAATTAATCCTAGATCAGATAAGATAGAGAACACCTACACTTCTAATTGGGTATTTACTTGTTAAGTAAGAGCATGACCAATATGGGGATCTATTATACCCAATTAGGGGATCACTTGTATCAATTGTCACAAAACATCATGCTAGGAGGGGTTCTAAAGCCTGCAGTCTAATACAATCACATAACAACCCTAAAAGAGTCTTATGATTTGATGTTAACTTATGTAATAAACAAGAAAGTAAACTATCATGATAACAATAAAAGTAAACTAATCTAGTGTGCACCAAAGCTTATAGTACAAAGTGGGGGTTAGAACAAAACAAATAAACAACTAGACTAGACATGTATAGGAGACATATACTCACATCAATGTATACAAAATCATAATACATTGAAGAGAAGAATACATAATACATTATCTATCTACTCTTACAAAGGAGAAATAAAGTTAGGAATACTTACCTTTGAAGATGAACCTATTATGTCTCAACCTCTCCCTTGGCCAAGGTGCTTCACAAGATATTTTGTGGATTTTAAGGATAACCAAGATAAATTAGATATAGGTTACATAACCTACCTAAGCATCCAAAAGAATTCTCCATAAGATAAGATCAGATCTCTAAAATAAAATATTGAACCCTAAAGATTTAATCCTCAAGTAGAATGGTTTAAAAGCAAATGTTTGTTAGCACTTCTTTGCTTAATTCTTCTCTCTCTCTCAACTCTTATGAAATGGTGGTAAATGGCCTTGTATATATAGTAGTATCTTGCCTTAAAATCATTCAGACATGTCAGTTATACTAATTCAATCAAGTTGCCCTAGTACATTCTCAGAATAATGCCTAAAGTATTTGCTAGGTCAACCAAGGTGTAAACAAGTTAAAATAGAAAAGATGACCCCAGAATACACTAGGTTGACCAATTCAACCTAGTGTACTACATAATGAAAAAGGTAAATAAGGTAAGAAATAAAGGAATAAAACATGATAATGATTGTAATGGATAGGAAAGATAAGAACAAACCTAGGGTTCATGGTTTTAGGGAGCTAATGTGTAGATAGCAAGTGGTAAAAGGAACAATAATCTTGTGAAGCATCGATGATATACCCACCCCTTTCCTGGTGTACCCCTTAAGGCATGCACTCAAAGAGATTGAGACTCGATAGATTCCTTCAAGATAAAAAGTTTCAATAATCAATAAAACTTTTAAAATATTATGTGTATACATATGCCCCAAACGAAGCTCATCATGTGTCACAGAAGTATAACATAGGATGGTGCTTCAGAGATAGAACATGAAAACACATAATTTTGATGTTAAGTATGATGTAGTAGGAATAAAATAATATAAATTAAAAGACATAATTAAAAGACACATAATTTTAACTTACCTTAGTGTTGTAGATAAAGAATAAGGTTACAAAGAAGTGAAAGCATCCAATGTAAAGCATACTAGGTAAACCTGTAGTAGTTAGTGCAAAAAATAGCCAAAAAATCAAAAAAATTGTAATATAGGCATATTATAGTGGAAAATAATCTCTACATCACCATGAATCTAATGCATTTTATAGTTTGCAAAAAGATGAGCATAAACAAATATATGAGCAAAACAAGAAATCTAAGGAAAAATAATTGAAATTTTTGATTTTTGAAAAAGTGGTTTTAAATAGGAAAAAGAGAAATCATTTTGTTATTTTGTTTTTTAAGAAAGGAGAAAAATACCTCTAAAGAGAAAATAAGCTAGGATGGTGAAGGAATGACATGCTAGGTAAGAGAGAAACCCAAGAGCGAAATTAGGTGTACTATAGGTATGCAACTGAGAATATTAAACTAGTTTTTGAAATTTGCATTGATTTAAATGAAATTTGATTAAATTTTGATTTTAATCCTTTATATGTGTCAAAATTGAACAAAATTTAGATTTTAATGGTATAAAATAGGAAGATGGGACATGGGTTTGAAGTAAATAGGGAGAAAATAATAAAAATACACATTTTTGGCAAATTATACTAGGTCAACACATAAAACGTATTAGGTTGACCAAGTGGACCTAGTAGGTTAAATCAGGGTAAAAATCCATATGGTAAACCTAGTGGGTATAAGTCGACCTAGTGTATTTTGCAAGCTAAGACTTAGTGGAAAAGTGTCTAGTTGGTTTGTAAGGGCCAGAATGGAAATCTAACATGAGGGAGAAGAAGATAAAAGGAAAAATAAGAAATTTAAGAAAAAATAAGAAATATTTGGTCAAACTAGGTTGACCAGAGAACTTAAATAAATACAAATAAACATGTCGAAAGTTGAAAGAGGGCTAGAATGGCCCAAAATGACCAAAGAAGGGAAAGAAGGACAAAAAGAGGATACAATGGATAAAAATGATTAGATTATGCTTTTTTTTATTAAAATACAATGTATAAATAATGTATTGTGATTATACACGACATGGAAGAAATAATACATCCTTTTCTGTTTCTTTATTTTAAAGATGGTCATGGTTCTAGAGGTTGTTAGATGTGTCTTAGATGTCAGATTTATTAGATAGGTTGACAGATGAAGACAGTTCTAGACTGGTATCCATGGCTTTAGGAGGTATATTGGATATGTGCAAGATCCCCCTCAACATGAATGTGTTGGTCATGTTCCTTAGTTTTTTTAAAGAATAACTAACACCTTTAGATGGGAGTTGGATGGGGATGTGATAAAAGTGGCTATCAGACTAGATGATGTTTATGCCATCTTCAGACTACCCATAGTAGGAACACTAAGGACCATAGGGATACTAGACAACATAGAGGAGAAGAGAGCCTTAGCCATGTAGGCTATAGGCTTAGAGATGATATTGTTAGGGTGGAGAGTGAGTACGGATGATGTGTATGTATCATAGATTATAGATCTCCAAAAGGTGATGATAGGCATTGTAACATAGCGAGTACTCTATCACAAGTTGGATGATAAGTTACCACTATAGGTGATAACCTTGAGCAAGATGATGTTGGAGGAGGGAGTGTTATATGATCTAGGCTCTATCATCTAGGTTCAGCTTGTTCATGATCTATTTGAGATGTAGGTTAGAGGACATAAGATCATGGGATTGATCATACTATTGAAAACATGGATATATGAGAGATTTCATATGTATTGGCTAGCTGGGTTACCTCATGTCATCAATAATAGGTCACCTCGAATGAGGAGATTGAGGGAAGACCATGTAACATGGGCCATACCCCATGTGTTATTGCTATAAAAAATGAGATGCATTAACATAATGTGTTGACCATATGAGTAGCTAACGACTACCTAAGAGAGTTCGCACATAGTTAGACTAGACTAGAGAGGAGAGAGGTGATAGGTAATTATACATGTTAGAGAGATCCACATCCATTAGCATAGGCAACAAGGTAGATGGGTGTACCTCATCTAATAACACTAATACTCATGCTTGAGTAGTGGACTCAGTATGTGAGAGAGCCCTGAGGGAAGAGGGGACTTAGACCATTGATAGTGAGATTGATATTGAGGCCATGTTAGGAGTGACCATGGACTAATTGGGTATGATAAGGGTTAAATAAGGAGGAGGTAGAGGTAGGGGTAGAGATATTATATGTACCACCACCAACTCTATAGAGAGATGAGCTACAGCCACCAAAGACATGACAGTGATGGAGGAAGGAGGAGAGAGTGGAGACCATCATCATCCTTGGTGGTTCATTAGAGGAGCCAAAAGAGAGGATAGAGAGACCACTCAGATGGAGGCTAAGATGGATGTGAGCCATGATATCCAAGTTTGAGTTGAGGAGGTGACCTATAGAAGAGGTATTAGGAGGCCATGTAGATGGGGAGACTATGTTAGGTGGGTACATGGATGGTGAGACCATAGGATTCGAGACATAGATAGGTAAGAAAAAATATGATTGATTTATTACTTAAGTTGTTATTTGGTTCATAGATAGATATTATGAGATATGGTAGTGATCTAATATCCATTTGGTGTGGTTTTGTAGGTGTACCTGAGGATGACGAAGAGAGATAGGGGTCCTAAGTTAGGGGAGCACTCCATGACATCTTAAATGAGACTCTTCAGCTATACAACCCCATGACACTAGAGGATTTGAGTGTACCATCTACCCTAGCTTAGGTGAGCTAGTTCAAACTAGTGGGAGGGATATAAGGTAGATATAGATGCAAAGAAAGGGCATAGCCACTAGTAGATATGGGTGTAGGGGAGAGGTAGGCTTGGTCATCCCTAGCTAATGAGAGAGTTGTGCGTCAAGATAAAGTGACATAAATGATATAGACATATACGGTGATGTAAACCCATCTAATGCAAGCACATGTAGTGACCCAGACTAAGTTGGTATAGGAACAAGTATAGATAGCATGTCTATAAGGACAGGTAGAGAGATTAAGGTCTTAGACTACCTCATTATAGCATACTATTTATAGGAATTAGATGGAGGCCTTAGCAAGCAGCATGGTTAGACCACAAGATAACATGATGGAGCTCAACCCTAATACTAAGGCATTGTATATGATTTTATATGGTGTATCAAACTCTATATATATATATATATATATATATATATATATATATATATATATATATATATATATATATATATCATTTTGGCATATTAGTGTTGGTTGTGTATGTTGTATTTATGATGGTTTTATTCTTTCATTATGGTTGAGGTTTAAATGCTTTGTATTTAGCTTTGTTGTATATTCTATAAGAAATATATGTGATGTGGTTTATTTTCTAGAATTATGAATAACACATGAATGGTTAAAAAGAAATAGGCAAAAAAACTTGGAAAAATATAATCAATCAAAAATGCACTAAACACTAATTCAATTTGGGAAATGTGTAATAACATTAAAAATGACTACTTATAAATAACCAATAAAATGGCAAACAAGATGGTAAAAGGGTGATTTTTTTTCAAACCAATGTGAAAGATTTTGGCACCAAATTAAAACAACTAAAATCATACTAAATATCATGTTGGGAAGTATGACAAACAAAGAAATAAAATGGAAGGGATGAAAAGGGAATGAATGGTAATAAAAATTAATAAAAATTAAGTCAATCAACTATATTATTTCATGATGGGAAGTATAAAAGAGAAACAAAAATTTGGTCTTAAATTGATCATACTAATTCAAGCTGGGAATTATTAGAAATTCAAGAAATGGTTTTAATCTTACATGCTCTTAGAAAATAAGAAAATAAAGGAAAAACAAAAATGAAGTAAGCATAAAACATACTAAATATCAAGATGGAAATTATGTCAAATGATGTGTAACCTCATAGTCAATCGAATCTTATCTCTTACTTGACACATGTAATTTGGATGGTGACTTGTTTATTGGAAAAAATTTGTTTTGTTGTTTTATGTGGGTTGGGTCCTATCTGTGGTCTTACACTGTAACACAAAAAATAAAACCCAAGGGGTACCAAAATAACATTGGTAATCAGAAGGATTGGGACTAATAAATCAAGGATGTGAATAATAGGATGGAAAAGGTTATAATTTGTGAGGGATGTTGGGTCCTATCTGCAATCTTACAAAGAAAATCATAAATAAAATCCTATGGGAAGTGATAAAAAACCTAAACAATGTTTCTTAAGAGGAAATATGAGGAAAGGGAATGAAAAATGGAATGTAAGAATCAAGACTTAGGTGTCTTATGAGAAGACCTTAGGAGACAAGAGGCATACTAATAACATGAAAAGACACTAAGTGATCAATGGTCATATATGTACAAAGTAAACCTGTTCCTTATAGACACAAAGCTTTATAGGTAAATAAGTGTGCTAAAAATATCAACTCATGAAGGTATATTGGTACAAATAAAATTAAAATGGACCTACCTCCCTGTGACATGTTTCTCTCTCTTCAGGACCCCTTATAAAGTCATTGGTCTACTATGAAGATTGGGTACTTACGTGAGAAACTAGGTAGCATGAAGATATTTTTTTTATTCTCCTCTTTTAATCTATTGGCCTACCACACCCCAAAGGACTTTCACTCTACTGTGATCACAACTGTGGAGTTTAAGCTTCAACTAGAATAAGGAGATGTGCTTTGAATCACATCTTTTAGTGTGATTTGAATTTTGAGAATATTTTTTCCTTTTGATATCATTTCTTTTTATTTAAATGATTTTGATTTTAATATTATTTTGAAGGATTTTTAATATTCCTCCTCCATATAGATTTGGAATGACCAATCATGAGAGAGATAGTGATACACATGAATGATTTGTAGGCTAAGTCTAAAAGAAGCTAAGTAACCCAAGACAAAATACTGAGTAGGAAATTTAGGCTTGATAATGAACAAGTATGTGATCTCAAGTTTCAACCATGTATATGCTTACTTTGTAAATAAGGAAGAAGAAAAAAAGAGATCCAAAGGAGGACTAGTGAAAGGAAATAGTAATGAGAAATATTGTTTGCTAATTGATCACATGGTAGAAGGAGATAATAACCAAAGGGAACATGGTAGATATAACCATGTCACCATGATAGATATTTGTGAAAAATAAAGATAAGAAAATAAAAATCATGAAGATACTAGGGAAGAGTTTTGAGAAATAAAATCTAAAGGAAAAGAAAGAAATGATAAGTAAAAAATGGCAATGATAAGGAAAATACAAGTATATATAAAATGTAAAATAAAAATAGAAGCTAACTATAATACAATAAAAAGGAGAAACATGATATAAGATAGGAAATAATTTGACATAGTGTCAAATGATATAATAAAAAATAGATAAAAATAAGATCGAAGCACATGTCCAATCCAAATGTAAATGATAAATCACCATGCATGTGCTCATAAATACTACTAAATATATATCCACACATTATCCAAGACATCAAATAAATCTCTATGAAGCTAGAAATGAAATGTTGCTAATGTCTCATCAATATTTGCTAAATATTAGGCAAATACTTCTTTTCTAATCTCCTCAACTGAAAAATTAGGAATACTCATTGGATCATGTTGAGGATGGGAATTGGGTAAAGTATGGTTAGGAGAATGTGTGGGAATGGGATCTACATGAGATACAAGAATCACTAGTGGATAAAAATCCATGGGTGAAGGAGGGTCCACAGCTAGAGAGGGAACCATAGGTGTAGGTACATAAGGTGGTGAATGGACAATATGAGGTATATCTGTGGGAGAAGAAAGAGGAGACTTCTTTTGATAATGACCTTTTGGAGGAATGGTAGAAGGTCCAATAATATCTATAAGATGTTGTTAAAGGATATAATAATGATCAATGTGATGTGTGTTGTATTGGTGCCATAGAAAATACCTCTCACCATACTTAGGTATATGTTCAAGAAGAATATTTGGAAGAGGTATGGTAGTGTGTATTGATGGGGAATAAGGATGAAATGTATCAATATATTATCATGAATTATGACAATGGGTAGAAGAGTGATTGTATGTCCCATGGAAGTAACAGATATGTTTTTGAGTATTCTTATGAGAAACACTGACAGGATAAGATGTAATAATCATGGATGAAGAACAAGATAGAACATCAACCCATTTGGTAGGCAACAGATCCATCTTGGGAAAAGGAAGAAATCCATCACCAAGAGATGGTGGTGAGTGAGAAAGAATGGAAGTAGGTTGAATAGAATGAATACTAATGGAAGAAGTAAAAGTAGGCTTATCAATAGTGTAAGAAGCAATAGTATATGGTTCTGACATACATTACACTATGGGAGGAATGGGATCAACATAAGGTCTAAGGAGGAATGCACTAACCTTAGGAGTGAACCAATGATGGGAGTCAGAGAACCTACAAAAGTGGTAAGGTCTGATCATAGCAAGATCCATGAGCATAGTCCTATGGGGATCCTTAGAAATTGGAGGTGTTGGTACGATCTCTACTTTGCGATAAATAGGAAAAATTCAAGAATTAAGAACTATAAATTTTGAAACATGAGAATATTTACCAAAATACTCAAATAAAGATGAATGATAATGCATAATCTCAGCATCATGGGCTTGGACAAGGTCACCTAATAAAGGATCATCTAAAGAATAAACATCATCATAATCTAGTGTATGAAGATAAATGAAGTAATTTGGAATAACTTTGTCATCAGAAGAAGCATGCTGAATATAATTCCTAGTCTTGGATAAGACTACGGGAATGTCATTGCAAGGTGGTTTGAAAGAACAAGGTTGCAATGAGGCTAGATGTTGTGATATGAAATGAGGCATGAGATCAGAAGTTTTGATCTTTAAGTTAATCTCATTGGGATCATCATCATTAGAGTCTAAAAGGTTAATAAGAATGTTATCAATGAGCTCAGGACACCCATTGTAACCTCTAGTTAAGGCTACTAGAAAGTTAGAAAGTTGTGATTCATAGAATGGCATACTAGGTAAAGGCTCAAAAGTAGGAATCTTAAAAACACCATGATCTTGGAATTGCTCAAAATTCCAAGGGTTAGTATCTCCTTGAATCTTTTAAATGACTCAATTATAAGGGAATTTAACAAATTTTTAGGAGGAAGAAGTGATAGCTCACATATGATGAGTCCACAACCTACCAAGCAAGATGTTATAAGAAATAAGGAAATTGAATATCATCACTTTTACATGAACAATAACAAGTGGGACAGTAATGGGAAGCCACACACACCCTAGAGGAGGCATTTTCATTCTATCATATCCTTGGTAGGTGCTATGTGTAAACTTAAGATTGCATTTTGAATATCCAAGGGTTTTAATGAAATCAAGAGAATCAACACAAGTGTTAGAACCTTCATCAATAAATGCTCATTTGACTTGGATATCACCTATTTAGATAATAATAAATAAGGAGGATCATCTGCATGAAGTAGAATCTCATCAATAATCATAGATGTGATGGGAACTTTCAAAGAAAGAGAAGTATCAATAGTTTCATCAACATTGATGGACATCTCTTCACATTATTACAAGATACTATTCTCGAAACTAGATAAGGTTGAATCCCATCTTGTTAAGGGAGGAAAAGGGGTATTCATCTCAAGTAATAATTTCTTAAGATAGTTATAATGATGGGGAGATGTACTCATAAGCTCGAGAAATGGAATTTGATATGGGAGATTAGTGGGTTCTACAATGGGATCCCACTCATCATAACCCATCAGAAGATTGTTAGATATAGGTGTGTAATTTTTAAGGAAGTCTTTAGAAGGAGCAACTGAAGAGAATTAAAAATTATGTTGATAAGAATGATAAGTTTTAGAATAAGGTTTTAGATCATTTGGTGATGAAGAATTGGTTGGTTTAGATTGATCCTGAGAACTAGAAGTGTTAATAGAAGGTTGATTATCGTTGGAAGGTTAATTATCATTGTTACTAGAGGATGATGAAAGAATAGTAGAAATAGAATGAGATGTGTTATCCAAGGGAGAATCATAAATTGGATCATCATCAAAGGTTACAATATCTTCTTGCCCTAATTCATTTAAATTATTTATAGAAAAATATTGGATAACATGGAATGTCTTAAAAGGAAGCAGGGCGTAGATAGGTTGGGAATCGATGAAATCCACCACCCTTCACATGTTAGTCATGCTAACCACATTTTCATCAGAAGTGGGTTTAAAAAGACTTTCTACATTATTGGTGGAGGAGGTGGGCTTGTTTTGGTTTTCTTGAATAGGTTAATGATTAGGTAAAATATCTTTGTAGATAACTAAATGAGCATTTACTTGATTCAAGGATTGGGTTTTATCATAAGTTTTGTAATCCTTGAAAGTAACTTCATAAGCTTGTTGATGCTTGTGAGTGATATCATCATGATAAAAATTAAGATGAAGAAGAAAGTACATAGCTATATTATGAATTTGTCTACAAGTCTCATGAGAGTGACCCCAACTAGCATGAAACTAACAAAATTTTCTAGGATCATACCAAGTTTTCATATGATGAGTAGGGTCGATATCTCAAGGGAGATTCCTAGGTAGGCACTTAAGTAATTTAGATAAGGAAAGATGTTTATGGGCATTAATGATCTTTGGTGAAGAAAAATGACGATTAGTATATTGTTGAGAAGGAACTAGTTTCGAAGAAGCGGTAAGAATGACAGATTAAACATTGTGAATGATATCATATGAATCGATAACACCATCATTGGTAATATTTTAGATTTTGTTTTTAATTAGCTGATGAGGACCCATGGAAGGCTGGGGTGGCTTAAATTGACACACTAGTAAATATTTTATTTTGGCTTGGTCAATGGCCTCTTTCAAGGTATGTGGAAAAAGGGTACAGACTTGATATTGTAATTTTAGAAATAAAGCATTTTTAAAGAGATGAAAGAGATTTTCATCTTCCATGTTATGTTCACATTTATTTGACAAAGTCTTCCATCTTTTAATAAAAGATTAAGTAGTTTCAGTTTCATTTTGTTTGAAATTGATAAAGTGGGATAGCGTGTTTGTAGGAAGGTCATTAGTTTGGAATTTTTTTACTAAAGCATTTACTAAATCTTTCAAACTAGTAATGAAATGAGATCTAAGTTGATTATACCAATTCAAGGCATTACCTGTGAGGGTTTTGGAAAGGAGTTTGGTAGTAACAAAGGTTTTTTATTTGACCTAATATTTATAAATATTTATAAATATTTTAAGATGAAGGGTAGGATCAATTGATCCATTATAAGACATGGTAGGTGTTATACCTTTGACGTCAATGTTATCAATTTGAGTAGTAAGAGGTTTATTTTGTAAATGCTTGATAACTTTGTTGACTAATGGAGGTTGAGGAATGATATTACCTTGAGAATATTGGAGAGGGGGAGGAGGAACACTCTGGTTATGTGTTCCCCAAGCCATTTATTGTAGTTTTGTTTGAAGATTAAGAAAGTGGTTTTGCATTGTCATCATTTGATTCATGTTATAAAATTGGAATGTGTTCATTTGAGTGAGAGTTTGTAATAATATTTTATGAGTTTGATTAGTTTTATTAGAATTAGTTTTGGTGTTTGAGTTGTTATTAGTGGCTTGAGTACCATTATTAGTGTTGACATGCATTTGAGAAGAGCTATGAGAATTTGAAGCACTTGTGGCCAAATTTGCTTGTGAAGCAAAAGATGGACTAGTAAATGGTTGAGATAAAGAAGCACTAGAAGCATGATTACCTTATGTAGTAAACAATGAGCTAGTGGATGGATTAAGGATAGTGGATCTTATAAGAGGCCCACTAGATATAGAACCAATCATGTTAGTTGAGATACTAGGCATTTAGGTAGAAGAAGATAGAAAGATTATGCCATGGAATAATAAGGAGTCAAGATTAAAGGAAGATTTTGAGAAGAAAATAAATAATTACCTCCAAATATAGTTGAGAAAGTGGAATTAGGAGAATGAGGTTCTTCAACTTGATAACTAATCATGAGATTATAGATGGTAGAAGGGTCTTTCCTTTTATTTTGAGGGAATTTTGTGATAAATAAAAAAATTTAAAGAGAGTATTATTACTAATACTAATATTATAAGAAGAGAGGGTTATGTTGTAAAGATGTATTATGAGGATTCTCATAATTTATTGTACAGGTTACAAATATGGATATTACTAGCATTTTTGAAAGGAACCCTACTTTGTCTATGGGAGACCCTATTAGGATTGGTGAATTCAATCATATCTTTTGATTGATTATCAATGTTATCACCAAATATATATTCCATTATGAAAGGAGGAAAAGGCAAGATGAGATAAAAAAAGAAATCAAAAAGTGACTGTAACTAAACTCAGTCAACTTGGTTGACCTAGTGCAAAAACTAGGTCTATGAAACTAAACTAGGACCATAAAATAGACCTAGTATAGAGAACAACGAAAGTAAAAAAAGGGAAAAAAATCTGAAAATAGTAATAGGTCGATAGTTTGATCTAGTGAAGTGTACAGGGACTGGAAAATATGCTAGGTCTACCTAGTCGACCTCGTACAGTAAATAAGAAAAAAGAGTTGATAATCAATTTGTGGAAATAAAGTGAGATAATATATAGTTGTTCTAAGAAAATAAGTGATAAATGTAAGCAAACAATAAATTGAATTGATGTTATTCAATCTAATTGATGCATCCAAAGTAAAATCTTGCACCAGCACTAGCTAATGTAAGTTCCTAGACACATAATTGAGCAAAGAGCAAGTAAACAACTTGAAAAGTAAAGCTAGCCAATTGGTCAACTTAGAATGTTTAATAAGATTATTAAGAATAATTTTAAATGATAATGAGTTTGCTATAAGCAAGGTACTAAATAGAAATATATGGATGGTTTTAGGTGAGTTTAGGATGAAATGGACTATAGTGGTAATGATATAGGTTTGATATTGGGGCCTAGCCCTTCACTTCACACACCACAACAATAAGAGTATTAGGTGTTTATCCAAAATATACCATTAACCATGATTTATACTTGACTAGAGTAACAAGTTAGCATCCCCCTTGGTGATGGAATCCAAGTAGGTTGGCTTGGGTAGTCAAATGTTTAAAATACTTTTTTATGTTTAAGTGATTTGGTAGTGTGTGCATAAAATAGAAATAATACAACTAAGTGGTTAATTAAAAACCTGCTAATTATACTATGTGAACTATTCTACGCATACAAAAAACTGAAATGAAACATGTGATTAGCATATAAGGTGAATTCCAACTTTGAAACAAGGTATAGTGAAAACACTATATACACAACAAATAGAACTAGGTTGAGAGTGTTGAGTTAGCACTATTGAAAATAGGGTTTGGAAAACCTATTAGGTTGACCAGGTCGACCTAGTTGTTTTAGATAGCAAATAGGACACATAACTAGGTGGACTAGATTGATCTAGTTGGTTGTGTAGAGGTAGTTTTGAAGGCTACAAACTTAAAAGGAAAATATAAATATAGAGAGATACAGAATAATATAAAATCACCTTGATGGTTTAAAGATAGAATTTATTTAGCCAAAATTTGTAAACTAGGTTGAGCTGGTCGATGAAGCAATACATAAATCTATTGAAAAAGTGTTGAAAATGCACTAGGAAAGCCTGGTTAACCTAGTTCGTTGGACTGGAAGTCTAGAAATGTACTAGGTCATGTTGGTTGACCTAGTAGGATGACTTGAAAGTCTAGAAACTAGAATTTATACTTGGTCAAGTTAATCGATCAGGTTATATAAAGACTATTGTAAAGTGATTAAAAATACACTAGGTCAACTAGGTTGACTTAGTAGGCTGAACTAGTATTCCAAAAAGTGCTAAAAACTTGTATTGGGTAGATTTGGTTGATGCAATTTCCTATTCTTGTATATAAAAAAATAAAATTGGGTCGACATAATCGAACTAGTATGTCAAAATATATGATAGAAATGATGACAAAGTAACAAAATAAATGAAATAAAAGTGAATAAATATAACAAGGATTTGATTCATGTTAGGTTTACTAGAATGTATGAAATTGGAATTGCATGATGTGCATGAATTAATCCTAGATTAGATAAGACAAAGCACACCTACACTTTTGATTCAGGATACACTTATTAACTAGGAGCATAACCAATATGGGGATCTTCTAGACCTAATTAATGGATCACTTGTATCAATTGTCACAACACATCATGATAGGAAGGGTTCCAAAGCTTTCAGTCTAACACAATCACACAATAACCCTAAAATAGTCATATGATTTGATCACTTATGTAATAAAAAAGAAAGTAAACTATTCTAATATCAAGAAAAGTAAACTAATATAGTGCACACCAAATCTTGTGGCACAAATTGGGGGTTAGAACAAAGAAAATAAACAACTGAAATAAACATTTATAGGAGATATATAATCACGTCAATTTTTAAAGAATCCTAGTACATGAAAGAGAAGAATACATATTATATTATCTATCTACTCTTACAAAGGATAAATAAAGTTAGGAATACTTACCTTTGAAGATGAACCTATCAAGTCTCAACCTCTCCCTTGGCTAAGGTGCTAAGATATTATTGTGGCTTGTAAGGATAACCAAGATAAATCATCTCTAGGCTACACAACCTACCTAAGCATCCAAAATACTTCTCCACAAGACAAGATCAGAGCTCCAAAAGAAGGTATTGAACCCTAAATATTTATTACTCAAGTAGAATGGTTAATAAGCAGATGTTTGTTAGCACTTATTCACTTAATTATTTACTCTCTCTTGACTCTTATGAAATGGTGGTAAATGACCTTATATATATATAGTAGTATCTTACCTAAAAATCATTCGAACATGTTAGCTATACTAGGTTGATCGGATCAACCTAGTACATTCTTGGGCTAATGCCTAAAGTCTATGTTAGGTCAGCTAGGATGTAAACAAGTCAAAATAATAAAGATGACCCTAGAATACACTAGGTTGACTAGGTTGAGCAAGTGTAATAAATAGTTAAAAATGAAAATAAGGTAAGAAATGAAGGAATAAAGAATGATAATAATTGGAATGGATGGGAAAGAGAAGAACAAGCCTAGGGTTCATGGTTTTAGGGAGATAGTGTGTAAACAACAAGTGGTAAAAGGAAAAACAATATTATAATTAATCGATGGTCTACCCACCCCTTTATCAATGTACCCCTTAAGGCATGCACTTAGAGAGATTGAGAATTGATAGATTATTTCAAGATACAAAGTGTCAGTAATCAATAAAATTTTGAATATATTATGTGTATATAGAAAGTACATGTTTTTTGACAAAGCAATATCTTTATTTATACCCTTCCAAAACTTGACTCAATAAATAAATAGGCTATTATAAACCTTCACTATTCTCTTACATAAGAATGGATGAAATTGTATCTAATGTAGAGAAGGCATACAAATATAACTCCTTGTTAAAATTAGGATTAAGGAGTGTGGGGGCATGAGATATGGCCTCCTTGATAGCCTAAAATATTATCTTACATTATCTTGTCCATGTAAGATCTTTGAATTTTCTCAAAATATGGGTGAGGGGCTTGACCAACTCTACAAAGCATTGAATAAACCTCTTGATGAAGTTCATCTTACCCAAGAAGCTCTGAAATCCTTTTTTATATTTACGTAATGATAGAGCAAGGATTGCTTCTATCCTTTCTAGATCAATGGAAAGACAAAATTTTGACACCACATGTCCAATAAGTCTTCCTATTATCACTTGTATTTTCACCCTTTGGAGATATGTCTAGGCTCTCCTTATCCAAGTGGCATAATCAAAACACCTTGAGGCTTGTGGGTAGCCTAAGGATGAGGTAAATCTCTAAGAAGGGCTAGCTCACTTTATGTATCACTTTAGATCACTACTACACCTAAACTTTTGGGTGAAAATGGAGAGATAAAATTGAAATAAAACTATCCTAAAGGATGTGATATACCAAATTTATTTATGACTACCAACCAATTGAATGTTACCCATGAAACCAAGAGACTAACTAAACATACACTTCTTCACTCTACATCTTCTCACATCAATGTTACATTATGAGGATATGGATAAATTTTTAGGATAGAAGGTCTAGACAAGAGGACTTGAATGGAACAAGTGAATATAATAACTCACTCAACCTTGACACTTCTTATAACACTTCACATCCCCTGTAAGAAAAATCTTTCCAACTAAAAAAAAGATGAAATAATAAAACATGCTAAGGAAAAAAGAGTTATCACTTAATAAAAACAAATCAACCAAGTAAAAAACAATATGAATAATCATGAATAGGTAAAAACTAGTAGTCTTATTGATCAAATGGTATGCAAATGAGTAGGGTTTTGCCATACTCAGGTGGATCATATGTGACAATAACTAAAATGGCTAGTTCTTATAGAACTTGAGAGAGAGAGAGAGAGAGAGAGAGAGAGAGAGAGAGAGAGAGAGAGAGAGAGAGAGAGAAGAAATAAGTATAAGGGTCACAAGTAAACTTGTCAAGCTAAGAGAATTAGTTACCTGTGCATGAGAATAGTATTTGGGATGAACCATGCAAGGTCATAAGGAACAAGTCACTTTCCAAGTCATTAAAATCTTGCAAAGTGGCATAAAATTCCCTTAACTGGATCCAAAACAATGCCTTCATGATTAACCATGTTTGAAAATCCAAAAACTAATTAGGGATAGGTCTAATTATTGTAATTAAGGGTAAGTATTTCATGCATTTCTCTCCATGCATTAGGTTCAAGCTTGGTCATCTGGAATCATCTGGTAATGAGCCATCATCATCTGTAGTCTAAGAAACTTTTTCTTCATGCACCTTGCACACTTGGTCTCTAAAAAGTAATAAATTTTATATTAAAATCCATATAATTGATTTTATGAAATGTTTAAATACCCTTCATGGCTTTTGAGGCATCAGTCACACCTTAAAATTAGCTCACTTTAAGTTTTCCACCCTTCTCACTAGTTTGGTCACTATGCTAGTTTTGACTGGTTGAGATGAATTATCTATTTGAGTCACGTTGGAGATATTAAAATGAATTAAATTGACATGTTTAGTTATCTCAATTCATAATCTTCCATCTTATGTGATTGTAATCTCTTGAAACCTCCTACAGCCTGCACAATGCAAAAAACTATCAAAAAAGCCTATTTTTCACTTCATCTGTATAGTTTCATACAACTAATCATAATGGAGAGTAGCCTAAGATATTATTATAAAATTTTAAATCATCATCCTAGGAAAACTATTCCATTATATTATCTTCCCAACCTCATTTCTCCAAACTGGTCATTAGCAAAGGTTTGTAAGAGTTTTAGCCTGTTTTGACCTCTTAAGCTTCATTCATAAAGATGGGACATAAAACATGAAAAAAAAATTACATAGTAAGGTTTTTTAGGACCTTTTATAACTCCTCCAAAATTATTTTTCCCCCATGCAAATCATCAAAATAGATGTTAGTTTCCAAACCTCTCTTATCGAGTTTATTTTCACATTTTGTACAAGTCTGAGTTGTCTTTAGACCAACAATGGATTCCCATACATCTTATATGCCTTACACCAGATCTATAACTTCTATTTATCCCCCATTAACATTCAAAATTTCATTTGAATTCTCTACCAAGGTTTGAAAGGAAGTTGGCCCCTCATTTGGATTTTAGGCCTAGTCATGCTTAGTAGGCATGTCTACACCTTAAAGCCCAAAATGATTTTTTGGATTTTTTTCCCTACATCTGATATCTTAGACACATATATTATCATCCTATAAACATTATCCAACAAGGTATAAATCATTCCTATGGATATAAGTGGCATTGGTCTCTTATTTGGTCTTTAGGCCTAACCCTGCCTAAATAGGCTTGATTGTAACCTTAAGAGTATAGGGTACCTTATTTAGTTACATACTTTTTTCATGTTATAAAATATTTAAATATATTTTTTACAACTTTCCACACTTTCATATGAGTCTCTTTTATCTTATGTCTCGTGCTTTCTCACCCAGCTTCTCCAAAATTCAAGTTTTATGCACAATGGAGTGCCCTTTATCTGAGACCAAATAGAGGGAATTACCATATTTATTTAGACAATATTTATAATTTTAGGATATTATATAGGTTATAATTATATTCCATAAAAAACCTCATACCTTGGTCATCTCTTATGACCTTCCAAAAGCATTAAAACTAAGGTAGACTGCTAGAAGAGTGACTGTGAGCAATGTTTCTTGTTATGGACTATGTTTTGCACTTGGAAGGGTCTTTCCTTTGATCCTTGTCTATCATGATAACTCCATAATAATATCATGATAATATTTTTATGTATTCCCATCTCCATGTTCTTCTCCAATCTTCCACATGCTCCTTACACTCTTGCCTAGCCTAGACTGAGTGTATCTCTGACTATGTCCTTGTAGAACAAGGGTCCACCTATAAGTTACTTGTATTGTTTCAAATCAAAAAAAAAATTAAAAACCCCCTTAAGTATATTTTAATCCTTTTTTCCTTGTTTTAATTCATTCAACCCATCCCTATACAATGTCAAAACACTTACCCACCAAAAATGTTCAATGTCTTTCTCAGTCAACATAGTCAACTATGTTGGGGAAGATGAAACCTTGTATGTGTAATTTTACCTTAGTGATTATATTTTAAGTTACCCCTTGAAGCCTTAAGGTAATATATAACCTTTTTATAATTATATTCACCTTGAAATGGATAAGACGCCATCAAAATACTATGCTTAGGTCACTGTCAGTTGTAGGTGGATGTTGAGGGTATTTGTACAAACTGTAGGTGTGTATAAGAAGCAAAATAAAAATTATCATCTCCTTAATTGGATATTATATCAAAATTAATAATTTAAAACATTATAAATGTTAAAACATGGTGCATAGTCTATTATTCAACTTTGGATGAGAAAGGTCTCCCTTGGATCAAAACCTATAGAAATTAATGCTTGAGTTTAGTATCTTTATTGGGAAATTTAGGCATCTCAATCACCATTATCCATTAAACCTCTATCCTTAAAACTTTTCAAGGTAATTGTATATGATAGAGGATACAATTTATACTCATATATCTAATTCAAAGGTCATTTCAACCATGTTATATGATATCGAAAAAAACCCTAGGAACTTTGTTTTACACTTTTAGGGATAAAGGGTTTGAACATTATCATCTCATGCTTTGAAGGTTTATCCACTATCACTTTCCAAATTGAAACCTCAAATGAGTCTGACATGATTCTACACAAATTATAGGATTTCAATAAAAGGTTCCATCACATTCTTCAACACTTGAAATGGATATTTAGCTCTCTATTAAGCTGCCTATAGGTGACCATTCAGTGTATATAGGTAGTAAAGGAGAAAGTGGATAGTGTGCATGATTTTTAACATTTCATGAGTTGTGAACCAATATAAACACTCCCAAATTCACTCCTCAAAACTCAAATATCTTGAAACCACTACAAAGGCTCCCTTCGTAACATGATGTTATCCTCCAAGACTCTTGTAGGTGAATATTTGAATTGTAACAAGCAGACTATGTGCTTAGGTAATGAAGATAAGTATAATTTTAAGGATCATATAACTTATTAAAAAATTTAAATTAAATCCATTCAATATTTTAGTATTTAAAAAAAACCAAAATATCCTCATTTTAACATGATTTTCCTTTTCAAACACCTGGTTGACTAGTATGACAGTCATATAGTAGATTGATTATATGGTGTTGTATGGCTTCACTCTCATGGAGATTACATGGAGAAAGATTTTTAATGGTAAATATAAAAAATAAAACATCATAAATTTTTTTATGAACATATCAAACTCAGTGAAGTCACCATCAAAGTATGAAACTCTTAAAAATGGTGGAAACCTACCTATTGCATAGAAAAGTGTTCCCTCCTACAACTTAAGATGATTAGCATATCAAAACACCTTTAAATACTAAAAAAAATATGTATATAATTAGAGGAGGAAGACAATGAATTGGTTTGTATGGAATTTCCCAAAATGGAACAAAACTTATAGGGTGAATGAAATAGCAAGAAAAGAAACATAGTCAACTTCATGAGGATAGTTCATAAAGAACATGCCACCATTATTTAAAATATTTTTATGGAAATGAATATCTCTAAGTTTTATTTCACTTACCCAATGTGTTTGATCTGGAACCTCCCCTAAAGTCCATAACAATTACAAACCTGAAGATTTTGGCTATGTATGTCTATAAGGGTGAAAAAGGAGTGGAATGGTTTTTGGCCTTTTTTAGCAATTACAAAGCATGTCAAGAACTTATATGGATCTAAGGAAGATTAATATTTATTCAATGATCTTTTCTCACATGGCACATTCCCCATGGGTCATAGAAGTGACAAACTCTTCTCTTTCCTGAGAAAACTTCCATTTCTTTTGAAGAACCTAACACTTTCAATTAGTAATAGTTACTTAATACATAAGAGGACACATGGGGCATGGCATCATCCCTTTAAACCTTCACATTTCCATAGGAGGCCATAAAACTAATTTAATGCCCATTTATGACCCTAAGAATGACTCAAAATGATAAATAGACTAAAAGACTAATGACCAAGACTAATATGACATTAAATAACATCAATTGACCTATGATATACCTTTTGATGTAATATTAAAACCCATTATAAATATCTAAAGTCAATTTTTTACCTATAGGGGTCCCAATTTAACTTGTAAGGTCAAATTTAGTTAATAAATTGGTGACTCATAGGGGTAATATGCCTACTATACTAAAGACTAGTAGCCTTATCAGTTCATTTAGCTTAGGGAGTCATATGAAGTCTGAAACAAAATAAGGAGACCTTTGACCACTTGAAAACTATGTTTTGATCAAGGTAAGACCACTTGACTACCTCAAACACTCAAAATAAAGGACACACATAAGTAAATAAAACACACTAACAAGACACACACATGTGCTCAAGCACTTAGGAAAAATAGGAAGTAAAAATATTTATACAGCAAACAATTAATCATATGTCCCTTTCTAGGATCAAAAAGAAAATTTCTTGCATCTCCTTTTTCATGAGATGAGTCATGGTGCCAAGCATGTTTCTCTTTAGATTGAACACTTGATGGATGAAACCTACTTCTTATCACCTCACCTATTATGCTCTCAAGTAGATATTCTTCAAATAGGTCACCAATGTAAAATTATTCCTCTTGGCCTTGTGCACATACCTCATATTATTGCCCACTCTTCATCTCATGATCAAATTTTATCTTCTCTATAGGTATGATTTCAAGAGGAATGGTTTCCTATTCTTTGGAAGATTGAGAAAAATACAAACTTGTATTTACCTCCAAAGGCTGATGTGAACTTTTCTCTTGCTCATCTGTGACATTTTATAAAATGTCATCTTGCTTACCATCACTTTTAATTAGCTCTAAAGAAGTTGTATACCCTTTGAGACACTTAAAATCATTGTAAATGTTTTCAAACTTCTAACACAACTCCTCATCTTCTCTTTGACTAGCATCATGAAGGGGAACAATAAGATGATCTCCTTCATCCTCTTCTTTAGAATCCAAAATGACTTCATCCAATATTTCTTCTTCAATACAAGGAAAGCATTATTCATCATCAACAAAACAAGAAGACTCAACACAAGAGATCACCTATTCCTTAGAATTTAGGACCTCTTTAGGGTTCTTAATTTATATCTCATCTATCATAATCTGATCTTGATTCTCAAAGGCTGAAAGATCCTCCATCTCTTTCTCCATCTTGGTAATGCCAAGACTAGGCATCTTGAAATATAGTTACCTAGGCCAATAAGGCTATAAAGGAGTTGTAATTTATTCAAACAAGAGTTATTAAATTTACTTAACTAAATAATATTATTTATGTTCCCATACCATAGATCCATCAAGGTAAATGGTGGTGGGATGAGGACAAGATGAACTAGTTGGTGGAGGAAGAACATAGGACTCAAAATCAAATTGAAAATGACTTATAGGGGATTCTTTTAGAAGCTCTTGAGGAAGGGGAGGTAGACCTTGGGATAAATTAGATTTATTTTATTCCTTAAATTTTAAAATTAATTCATTTACATTTGATTTAACTTTATAATTCTCTTGAGGAGTGGTAGATGGGGTGTGTTTAGGCATAGGATCTTTTTTTGAGTATAAACCTTCCATCACACCTTGACTTAGCAACTTCATTCTTGACTCTAACTCTTCAATTTTCTTGGATAGGTTCTCTTGGATAAGTATCTTTTGAATTTTATAGATATCATCATGATGATAAGGAGTATAAGAGGGCTGAGATGGAACACAAGAGGTCTCTTGAGGATGGGTGGGTGGAGCTTGCATAAAATCAAGTTTTTCTTCAACTTCACACTCTTTATCTAGGATTTTCTCCTCTTTCTTTCCCCATGACTCCACTATATAACTCTAGATTATAATTTTAGGATTAGAAATCTTATCTTGAGTTAGTGATGCAACTTGAGGAGTGGATAAAGTATTCATTAAACTTGGGATCTCTTTAAGCTTGGATTCTACACCTTGTCTCCAACTTGAAATCTCATATCTAGAGGTATTTTCTTGAGATGGTGATGCAATGGGAGAGGGAAATGAGCATTTAGATTCCAATTTATTTGATTTTTTCATCGAATATTTCATATACATATTATCCAACTCAATATTCCTATCAATATTATCTTCAAAAATAAGGTTTCTCTTTTCAACTTTATCTTCCAACTGATTGGGAAAAGGGTGACTTTGATAAGCTTGATTGGGCTCATAAGTAGGGGTCAAACAATACTAATAGTAATCTTGGGGAAGTGTATATGAAGGCTTATGTGTTTTATGAGGCTACCTTTCATGAATTCTTTGCCTATCCTCTAAGGAAGAAACCAAACCACTCACATCTAACATCTCACTTGTGAGCCTTTGCCAATTGGCTCTCTCAATAGGTGCCCACTCTCTTTTGACCATCTCTAATGCATCTCTCACCTTATCAATAATATGACTAGGAATATATTTACCATATCCCATTTATGTGTCAATATCTATCATATACCTCTCATAACCCAAAAGAGTCTGCTTGAAAGTAGAAATGGACTAATTAGAGAAGTAGCTAGGTTGACTAGGAGGAGCATGACATTGAGAAGGTTGGCTATAGGACTAATACACTTCATTAATGGGATGATAAAACTCATGTTACAAATGGTAAAATTCATGTTAAAGTTGTTAAGGATCGTGATAGTGATGATATATTATGCCATAGGCTAGATATACCTCACCAACTTGTGTAAAATAAAACTCAACACCAAGGTCAACCATGAAACTTCATTAAGAATAAAGAACACAAGTAATGATCATAAAAAATATTCAAAAGGAATACCTAGGCTTCTTGACCATATAACATAACTTTGGATTTGCCATTGATTCTTAGATAGATGCCTCCAAAGGCTAATTATTGAAAGACAACACCATAAATCTTTCAACTTCTTAGACCAAGAATCTTATCACGCATGCCAAAAAATATTGTCACTTATATTTTCACCCTTTAAGGAGATTTATAATCTCTCCTCATATAATTGGTACAATTGAAACACATATAAGCTTTTGGGTAGCCTAAGGATGAGATGAATCTCTAGGTAGGGCTATCTCCCTTGATGTACCATTTTGGATCACTACTATACCTAAACTTTTAGGGGGAAAGGGAGAGAGAAAATTGAAACAAAACTATCCTAAGGGAGGTGATACACCAAATTGATTTATGACCAACAACCAAATACATGTTACACATGAAACCATGAGACTAACCAAACATACACTTCTTCACTCTACGTCTTCTCACATCAATGTTACATTATGCAGTTATGGATGAATCTTTTGGCTAGGAGGACTAGAAAGGATTTTAATGGAACTATTGAATATAATAGCTCAATTGACCTTGACACTTATTATAAAACTTAACATGCCCTAAAAAAATCTTTTTGGCTACAAATAAGATGAAATAATGAAATATCATGCTAAGGAAACAAGAATTATCACTTAAGCAAAATCAATCATCCAAGTAGAACACACTATGAATAGTAATGAAGAGGTGAAAATAAATAGTATTATTAATAAAATGGTATACAAATGAGCAAGGCTTCACCATAATTATGTGGAGCATATGATACAATGGCCAAAATGAATAATTCTTATAGAACATGAGAGAGAGAGAGAGAGAGAGAGAGAGAGAGAGAGAGAGAGAGAGAAGAGAAAAGTCCAAGGGCCATAAGGACACTTGTAAATTTGATTTAATTAGTTTATTATTCATGAGAAGAGGATTTAGGATGAAACATGCAAGCTAAGAAAGAACAAATGGATTTCTATGTCATTAAACTCTTGCAAAGTGGTATAAAATTCCTTTAAGTAGCTCAAAAAACTACCTTCATGATTATCCCTATTTGAACAGCCCAAAAATGATTAGGGATAGGTATGATGATTAGAATTAATGTGAAGGATTTTATACATGCCTTTTCATACATTGGTTTTAGGCTTGATCATCTGGAATCATATGGGAATGAGCCATCATTATCAATAGTCCAAAAAACTCTTCCTTCATGTACCCTTCACACTTTACCTCAAAAAAGGAATCCATTTTCCATAAAAACATATGGTAGGGAGTTTATGACACCTATCAATAACCTCAATGGCCTTAGACTAATTAGGCACACCTTAAAATCAACTCACTTGAAGTTTTTCACCCTTTTAACTATCTTGGTCATTATGCCAATTTTGACTAGCTGAGATGAAATAGCTAGATGATGAACTTAGGAGTTAATCAAAGGAAATAAATTTAAATGGGAGTTTATATCAAGTCCTAATATTCCATCCCATATGATTTAAATATATTAAAACCTCTTAAAACCTACATAATGCACAAAACTATCAAGAATGCCTATTTTGCACTCCATCCATACAGTTACGTACAACTAATCTTGATGGGGAGTATCTTGATAGAGTCTTATAAAAGGTAAATCATCATCTTGGTTAACTATGCCATTATATTAGCTTTCCAACCTCATTTATCCAAACTAGTCACTAGTAAGAGTTGTAAGTTTTTTAGCCTATTTTGACCTCTTAAGCTTCATTCATAAATATGGGAAGTTAAACTGGGTAAAAAATTCCAAAAGAAGGTTTTTTAAGACATCTGATAACTTCTATAAACTCCTTTGGCCCCCATGCAAAGCATCAAAGTATATGTGAGTTTCCAAACCTCTCTATCGAGTTTATTTTCACATTTTGCACAAGTGTGAGTTGTCTTTGGGCCAAAAATGGATTCCCCTTAAGCTTATATGCCTTCCACCAGCTCTATAACCATTTTTTACCCCATGAAAATTCCCAAATGAATTGTAATTATTTGCTAAGGTTGGAAAGGAAGTTGGCCCCTCATTTGGATTCTAGGCCTAGTCTGCTTAGTAGGCCTATATGCACCTTAAATCCCAAAATGAGTTTTTTAATGGTTTTACATGCATCCAATAGATTATAGACATCCATTATCATCCCATAAGAATTATATAATAAGGTAGAAACCATTTCTAAGGATATAAATGGCATTGGTCTCTTATTTGGTCTTTAGGCGTAGCCCTACCCAAATAGGTTTGACTATAACCTTAAGTGTATAGGGTGCCATATATAATTCCATCCTTTTGTGCATGTTTAACCATTTATAAATGTATGTTTTACAACTCTTTATACTTTCATACAATTTTATATTAGATTTTGGTTCATGCTTTTTCACCCATCTTCTCCAAAATGTAAGTTGTATGCACAAGGGAGTGCCCTTTGTCTAAGACAAAATAGAGGGCACTCCCATATTCATTCAAATAATATTGATAATTTTAGGAGATGATATAGGTTTTAAATATCTTCCATACAAAAATTCATCTCTTGGTCATCTCTTATGACCTTACAAAAGTATTAAAACTAAGGTAGGCTGCTAAAAGAGTGATTGTGTGTAATGTTTCTTGTTATGGACTATAAATTACACTTGGAAAGGTATTTCCTTTTCTACTTAAGTATGATGATAACTAAATAAGAATATCATGATAACTTTTTTATTTATTCCCATATCCATGTGTTTTTTCAATCTTCCACATGCTCCTTAAACTCTTTCCTAGCCTAGACTGAGTGTATCTCTGACTGTGTCCCTATAGAATAGGGGTCCACTTGTCAGTTACTTGCATGGTTTAACCTCAAAAAAATGTTAAAAATCCATCTTAATTCCATTTTAATACCTTTTTTCTATATTTAATTCATTTAAATCATCCCTATACACTTAACACTCTTACCCACTAAAATTATTCATTGTCTTTCTCTGTCAACACAGTCAACTGTGTTGGGGAAGATGAAACCCTGTAGGTGTAATTTTCCCTTAATCATGATGTTTAAATTTCCCCCTTTAATCCTTAAGGTCATATATCACCTATCTATAATTTTATTTTCCTTTAACAGGCTAAGAAACCATAAAAATACTATGCTTAGGTCATTGTTAGCTATGGGTAGATGTTGAGGTTGTTTATATGGACTGTAGGTGTGTATAGGAAGCAAAATATAAAGTATCATCTCTTTAAGTGTATTTTACATCAAAATTAATCCTTTAAACCATTATAAAATTTTAAACATGGTTCATATTCTATTTTGAAACTTTGGATGAAAAAGGTCTCCCTTGGATCAAAACCTATAGACATCAATGCCTGAGTTTAGTGTCTTTATAGGCAATTTTAGGCCTCTCAATCACCATTCTCCACTAACCCTCTATCCTAAAAAATTTTCAAGGTACTTGTATATGCTAGAAGATAAAATTTATACTCATATATCTACTTCAAATGTCATTTCAACCATGTTATATGATATCAACAAAACCCCTAGGAACTTTGTTTTGCACTTTTAGGAATAAAGGGTTTGAACATTGTCATCTCATGCTTTGAAGGTTTCTCTAATATCATTTGCCAACTTGAAACCTAAAATGAGTCTGACATGATTATACACAAATTCTAATATTTTAATAAAATGTTCCATCACATGCTTCAACACTTGAAATGGATATTTAGCTCTTTGTTAGGCTACCTGTAGGTGACCATTCAATGTATACATGAAGTAAATGAGAAAGTGGATAGTGTGTATCATTTTTAACCTTTCATGAGTTTTGAACCATCTCAACACTCTAAAATTCACTCCTCACACTTATAATATCTTCAAACCACTACAAATTCTCCCATGATATCATGATGTCATCTTTCAAGACTCTTGTAGGTGAATATTTAAATTTTAGTAGGCAATCTATGTGTTTAGGTAGTGAAGATGAGTCTCATTTTTAAGGATAATGTACCTTATTAAATGTTTAAATTAACTCCATTAAACTTTTTATTATTTAAAACAAACCTAAATATCTATATTTTAACATAATTATCCTTTTCAAGCACCTTTCTACATGGTATGATAGTCATATAGTATATTGATTATATGGTGTTCTATGACTGCACTCTCATGGAGATTACTTGGATAAAGATTTTTAATGGTAGATAAGACCAATAAAACATCATAAATATTAGTATGAACCTATCAAACTCAATGAAGTCACCATCAAAGCATGAAACTCTTGAAAATGGTATGAACCTTCATGTTGCACAAAAAAGTGTTCCCTCTTGCAACTTAAGATGATTAGCATATAAAAACACCTTAAAATACTAAACCAAAAATGGAGAGAATTATAGGAGGAATCCAAAATAATCTTGAATCAACCTCAACAACTAGTTTGTAGGGACTTACCCAAAATGGAGCAAAACCTATAGGGTGCATGAAATAACAAGAAGAAAAACACAATCAACTCTATGAGGATGGTTCATAAATCACAGGCCACCATTATTCAAAATATTTTTATGGAAATTAATCTCTCTAATTTTATTTTAACCTCCCCAAGGCACTTGATCTAGAACCTCCCTTATTGGTCATACCAAGTACAAACCTGAGACTAGTTTTGTATGTCTAAAATGGTGAAAAAGGAGAAGAATAGTTTTAGGAATTTTTTATCACTTAAAAATCATGTAAATAATTTATATTTATCTAAGGAATTTTAATATTCATTCAATGACCTTTTCCCACATGTCACACTTTTTCATGGTCCGTACAAGTGCCAAACTCTTTTCTTTTCCTAAGAAAACTGCCCTTTCTTATGAAGAACCTACCACTTTCAATTAATAATAGTTAATTAAGACATAAAATAACACATGGGGCATGAAATAATCCCTTGAAACCTTCATATTTCCCTAGGATGTTGTACAACTCATTTAATGCCCATTTATGACCCCCAAAATGACTCAAAATGATAAATGGACTAAAAGACAAATGACCAAGGCTAATATGACATTAAATAACATCAACTGACCTATGATATACCTTTTTACATAATATTAAAACCCATTATAAACCTATAAAGTAATTTTTTTACCTATAGGGGTCCCAATTTGACCTCTAGGGTCAAATTTGGTCAACACTTTATGCACTAAAAAATGCATTTATTTGGATACAATGAATATCTAAATTAAATACATCTATAAAAAAAAATTCTCAAGTGTGTTAGGTGATCATTATTATTCTTTGATAATATTTTTATTTCATCAAGCTAACTAAAACCATATCATTTAAAATACCATGAAAAGCAACATCCATTGTTATTTGGAAAGTAGATCCAACATTGGAGAGTCCAAAGGGCATTCTACAATATGCATAGGTGCCCCATTTTGTAGTGAAGGTAGTCTTATATCTATCTTTTTCTTTGAAAATGATCTGATTATAACTAGAATAGCCATCAAGTAATGAGAACCTACCACCTTTTGTAGAATCTGATCCATGGAGGGCAGTGGTTAATGGTCTTTTAGGGATATCTTATTGAGGTCCCTAAATTCAACACATAAATGAATATCTCCATTATTTTTCCTCATTAGCACAAGGTTTTACACCCATAATGAATGCTTACTTGGAAATATTATCTTTGATTCAATCAATTTATAGAGTTCTATTCTCATAAGGTCCTCCACTCTTGGATTGACATGCCTTTATATCTGCCTCACTGGTCTTTCATTGCTTTCTATCTCAATGGTATGTTGCATGAGTTTGGGGTTAAAAACCTTCAAATCCTTGTATTATCATGTGAATACATTAGATAACTCTTGGAAAAAGGTAATAAATGTAGACTTTTCCTTTGTTGTATTAACCTTTCTTAGCTTCAACAACTTGCCCTTAAAGATCTCTATCTTTTCAATGTTCTTCCTTAGGTGAGATGCATGCTTTCCTTTTCCTTACTTGGTCATATTCATTGAATATTCTTTCCAATTTCAAAATACCTTTAGTAATTAATTAGACCTTAGTGTTAATGTTTGTTCATCATACTAGTGTTGGAACTTATTTTGATTCTTATGGAAGAATTTAGCCTCTTGCATCAAAAAATATATAATTTGATTATCATTGTCAAACACTTACCAACTCAACTCATTATCAGCTATAGCTAACCTACATATGACCTTGATCTTACCTTGTATCTAGTTTTATTTGGTTCCTTCCATGACCTCATAATGATCTCCAATGGTTGTAATCCTATCTACATGTTGATTTACCTCTCTTGGTATGGAATGTATATTAAAAAACAAAAAAGTCTTCTATGAGATTCCATACATGATTATTGTAGCTTTTAAATGATGTTTCTTAAATATAGCTATGCCTCTCACTTTTTGAACAAAAATATCACTATCACTTTTGACTTGAAGAATTTTGACACCTCTTCTTTTTTCCTCTATGAAACCATGTAAAAGAAATTCATATTTGGTTGTGTTTGAGGTGCAACTAGATTGAAATCTTTCAGCCAAATAGTACTTCTATATTGAGGGTGAAATCAACATGACCCCAACTCTATTACCATTTTTTGACCTTGATCCATCAAATAATAATGTCCATAGGCCATCTTCTTCTTTAGTGGTGTTAATTAAGTAAGGTATAGTAGCACCCTCCTCATGCATAAAATACACTCCTAATTTTGCTTCTTTAAGATTGCTAAAGTGGTCAAATCCATGGTTTTCAATTTCCCATTCATCTATATATAGGTCTAAAATTCCCTCAAGATGATCATGAGGCTCTTTTTCACTAACATTTTCATCTTCCTCAAATATGATAAAGTTGACATTTACAAGGTTGATCATATAGGCTCTAGACAGAACCTAGAAATAGATTAAGACCTAATAGTGACTTTAATACTATATCTAGTCATGAAAACCATGTATGAATAGTTAGAGGATAAATAGCCCCCAATATTTAGATTAAATCCCTAGATAGTCATAAGGGAAAATATGGAGGTAGGTCTACAACCATTACATCTTCAATGATGACACAATCTGGGTAAGCTCGCAATATGATCTTAAGTTCTTTCACTATGCCTACTATTTTAGTGGGAAAACCATCTAACTGGAGAACACCTTTTTCAATAGGTACATGTTTAAGCTTATGTTTATCTGCTATGGATTTAGACATAACTGAGTTAAAAGCACCTAAAACTATTATACAATTGTGCACTAGACAGTCTCTTATGATGGCTGATAAATAGAATAGAGGTGGCTTGACAACCTTGGGGGATGAATGATATTATGAACCTAAATTTGATTAGGAAATTGATTAAAAACCTAACTAGGACCTATTTGACTACTATTTATGAAAACAATATACACATTTTTAGATGTCTCATTCATATGAGAAGACTTGGAGAATTATTGATGGAGAATATCTCAGTGTCCTAGAATTGATAGAGTACATTACATAGACATGATAACATTAGCCCTTTCCATATAATCTATAATATTTAAAGTAAAATTAGTACCTTTGGACTACACCTTGGAAGTGGAAGGATCACTTGGTACTTTTGTGACATGAGGAATGAAAGTATAACTTTGATGTCATCCATGATGTTGGGGTATTTGTTGAGTTATAAGAGCTTTAACATCTACATTTGAAGTGGTAATCTACTAACTAGTTTATGGAGATGTTGAATAAGCCCTTGGATACTTCAAATTATCATACAACATCCTCCTTTTATACCTAGTATGGGCTAAAACTGATTCATGTTGACTTTGTGTAGTCTACTCCAAGTTTGTTGCTACAAATTCAAACATATGCTCCCCTTCTTAAAATTTTACACACATGGTATCATCTAGTGTATTAACCATGTTTCCTTATTTTTTAATTTGAGCTTCTAGTGATGTCATGGTAGGCATATTACCTTGATTCATTGGGGGGCCTTGTGGAAGAGCATGCATGATGTCATGGCATGGGAAAGAAAGATCTTGTTGCCAACTAGGGTCTTGATACATATCCCCACTTATAACCATCATTGTTCCCATATTTTCCATTGACCCTTTTATGAAATATTATTTTATGTGGGGACTAAGGCTCTTGAGCTACTTGTAGCTATAAGGTTGTGGCTATTATAAGATCTACCTTGAGTAAGTTGGCCCTGGGTTTGTTGGTTTGATGGATAAGAGGGTCTATTATAAGATTGAGTAAGGTATTGGGTTTGAAAGGGACCTTGGTATGAGTATGTCCTATATGAGGTCTATTTTTTTTATCTTTAGAGCCACTATATTGTTGTTTTGTGCCCTCAGTAAGCTCTTAATCCTTACAAATTTATCCACTTGGCCATCATCATATTAGGCTTGGTTGTTTGGAGTGGGAAGTGGAGCAATGGTAGGTGGGTTTGGTTCAAGTTCAAGAAAAAATATCATGAGAGGCCTTGGTATGAGTTTCCCTAATTGTATCAAATATATTTTTGCTCTTATAGTTATCTTATAATACCTAGGAAGATTTGTCCCACCTATAGATTAGATCATGGCTGCAATGTCTAAATTCAATTCTCTCAAATAATAAAGGAAAGAATAATTTAGTGTGGTCTTAATGATAAGAAGGATCCTATCCCAAGTATTTTGTAATTTATATTTGAAATCAACCATAGATTCTTTAGGTTCCCTTTTTATTGGCATAAGTTATTCCACAAGTGATACATGGTCACTCGTATCCTTAAAATGTTTACATAGGCACTCACCAAACTCATATCAAGTATTGATGGAGGTAGGAGTTAAACCTCTATACCATTGTATGGATTTTTCCTTCAAGGATGTGGTTAATATCCTCATGGATTCATTATCTTGTGTAATGTTATATACTACACAAAGGTTTGTAATGTCAGAAATGTGGTCTAAAGGGGTGGTGGAGTTTTCCCCTATAAAGTATGGTAGGATATTTAAAGAGGTAATATGGATGTTGTCATATTTTTTAAGGTTAAGAGGGATCCCCCCATTAAAGGGTATAAAAGTTTGATTCCTTAGAAACATTGTGAATGAAATGAGAAATAGGATTTGCCTAGAATAAAACCTTCCAAATGGAAGTGTAGACTATGCTCTATGGGGTGAGTGGCTTACCCTGTGCCTTCAGACAGGGGATGTGGATGCTCTTACTCTCTTTCTTCTTGAGGGAGCTATAAGCTCACTAAAATGGAAGTCAATACCCCTTGTAGATGATCTTGTTCCTCATAGCATAAAGGTAAGGGGATATATTTTATGAACCAATGATATATGGAGTTTCCAAGTGCTCTTGTTGAATGTCTACTACACTTGTTAGCCAAAGATAACACCAATTATTTAGATTTTTCTTCAACTTGTCCCACTAGGCATGATAGAACTATTATGGATGTATATTTCACCCTATCTAAAATTAGGAGTGTTTAGGTCTTACTCTCAAATCTAGTCCAACATGGGAACGACCCTAGGCTGTGGGTTACCTAAACTTGGGTTAAACGTCTAGGATTTTTAATCAGGCTAGTTCCTAAAATATAATAATATAGTCCCCTTTACTAAACCTATGCTATTGGGATTAAAAGTGAGAGAGATACACAAATGGAAATCTATACTAAAAGTGGTTATGCACCAAATATTCAATGATCCAATTTTGGCCTAGACACTTTTAGGGTAAGGTATTTATAATTAGGGCCATGCTCATGTATATTTTTAGTTACTACGAGTATGGCTCAGGATGTTACTCCATTAATGACATATATCTACCTCTACTTTGAAATGTGAACCTGGTCTTACTATAGGTTGAAAACTAATTTAAAATATTGGTTTTCTTATGGTTAATACATCCAGTTGGACATATTTATATCTTATGATTAGATATTATACCACATTGATCTATATCAGATTTAAAAAGGACCTATTATGTCTCTATAGAGTCTTAATGGTATCATTTGATCCCAAAATATTATCTCTTGGTCCAAATTGGATCATGATCGAGCCCAATTTCATCCACACTTACCTTGCCTAGGTTAAAAATGGCTTTGTTAACTTTTATCAAAAATCCTTGGCTCGCCCTCTTTACTCATTGGTTGTTAAAAACCAACTCAACTCATTGACATAATCCTGATATTTTATGCATTTATGGCTTATGGATGCCACCCCATATGATGATGTCACTTGATGATGCAGTTAATATAAATAAATTTCCAATAAATATTTATTCAACAAGTTCCATGGAAAATTTACTTAAGGCCCTCATTTTTTTTAATTAGCCTAAAACATGATTAGTCAACTTTAGTGCAAATTTTGGCTCTTAGTGCACAAATTAATCAAATTGGTCAAAATGTCTTGTAATTGGTCCAAAGTTTGACTAGAATGGAATTGGAAGTCAATGTCAGATGCATTGGATCTATTATACCATTTAGGATGTTACCAACACTAAATAACAAAGGCACATGTCTCATGCAAGAGATTTGATAGAAAAGAACAATCTAAAGCACCCAAGTACAAAATTAGCATTTTGACTCAAAATGATCTGATCAAAGTTAACTAGACCATAAATTACATTATCCCATTTAGTGATACTCTATCCAAAATTAGCACTTGAATATATCAATTTCAACTCATTTAATGCATTTTAGTGTTTTTAGGCCAAATTGTGCACTTTAGGCAGAAATTGGTCAAAAGCCTTGTTGGAAGTCATTGGTGACCAAATTTAGGTGTCTACAGTTTGCCCCTATTTGGGAAGGCATTGTAAGGTATAATCATAGTGATGTCTTCTCAAATAATGAAAAGGTCATAAATGCCTACAACTACAATGATGATAAACTAACTATATGATTCCCCCTTGAGGGAATGGTTGACATAAGTAGGTTGACAAACGGTCCATCAATGAGAAGCAAAATGAGGGGACCAAAGAAAGGAAAGATGATGGGGTGAAAACATAATGATTTTGAAAAATTAAACAAAATCACTAAGAATAAAAGTGGGACAATGTACAATGGTTTGCCCAAAGGTGGTTATAAGCATTGTACCCTGATAATGGCAACGTGGTAGGATAACACAATAATTTGCCCAAAGGTAGTTATAATCATTAAAAAGATAGATTTTCCCTAGCTAGGACAAAAAAAACAACATAACAATTTACCCCTATATAGGTAGAAAAAGTAAAGTGGTGAGAACTCAATGATTTTCCCAAAGTCAGTTATAATCATTGACAAATGCAGGTGGGATGGTGTACAATGATTTACCCATATGTAATTATAATTATTGGACCTTGATTATGGTAAACATGATAAACTTGGTTGAAGATAATGATAACTTAACATAGAGGGTAATGATGAAGTGAAATAACCTACTAGTAGGGAGATGCTCATCTAAACTAATAAAGGTTGAAATTTTTTCTTGGTTAATTACTCTATTTGGGATATGATTTGGATTGAATCTAGATGTTAGTGCCAAAGAGATGTTGATGCCACCATTGCTGAATAGACTTCTTGAAGATTCTGTTTGTTGTATCATATGTTGGTAGGCATCATGGTATAACATCATGATGATTGGACCAAAATATGCATGAGGACTAACTTTCATAATCTAATACTCAATAAAAAAAATGCACCAATGATAGAAACCATGATGAAAATGTAAACATATGAATATGGATAGATTCAAGTATAAGTGTGAGAAAGGAATCACCTAATGAACACACATAAACCAAATCAAGGAAATAGTGCTAAAAGCAAACAAATAGGTAAATAAATAAATAAATAAAATAAGTAGAGACAAAAAAACAAACAATGTAATAGAAACCATATGAACATTTCCCCTAGAAAATAGGTGACAACTTAACAATTAAATAAAATGGGGTAATAGAATAAAAGGAAGGGGGTGGTTGAGCTATCTCCATATGCACTAGGCAAGTGGCAATTGCCTACATAGTTCTATGGATGTAATATCCAATAAAAAACTTTAGGCCAAATATAGTTATCTTAGGGAATGGGAAGAATGTGATAATTGATGAAAATAAACACAATGGATGTGATAGAAGAATAGGAATGGTCTTGAAAAATGGCAAGTTCATGAGAGCCAAAGGCTAAAAAGGATGGGGAATCTAAGAAACAAGTGATTTTATTGCAAATTAGTAAGGTTTCCTAGAATCCTTAAGGCAAAGAAGTGGTCAATGTTTTTGTTCTTTTCTAATAATTTTATAAATATTTTTGGAATTTTTGAAGTATCTCAACTTGATCAAGAATGATGAGACACTATATGGTTCAAGCTCACAAAATGGTGAGAGCCTTCAGACTTAGGTTGTTCACAAAAGAGTGAGAGCCTTCAAACTTAGGTTGCTCACAAAATGGAAAGAACATTAAAACTTAGGTTGCTTTAAAAATGGTAAGAGCATGAAAACTTAGGGTGCTCACAAAATGGCAAGAGCATTCAAACTTAAGTTTCTCATAAAATGATGAGAGCATGGTGAAATGGGTGACTGAGCTGACCTCAAAAAGTATCAAGCACTACCTAAATAGTATTAGATTAGGGCCTCAAGTCACTATAGTTCCACCTTACAGTGGAGGAATTCAAACAATGTAGCATTTAATTCAAACAAAATAGGCATACTTGGTAAAAGGGCATAGTATGGCATAAGAAGTGGAAAATTGGTATGTCAAGGCTCAATAAACAAATGTTGCCCCTAGTTTTCCCATGGTAGTTATAACTATGAAACAATGGCATGGATCAATGTTACTAATTTTCCTAAAGGTGGTTATAATTAGTAGCAAGACTAGTGATAAAAAATGAATAAAAAATGAAAGATATAACTATCAAAACTTCTATCATATTACTCCCAAATACAATATCTATCTAAAGTACTTAAAAAAACTAATGAAACTAATTAGATTCCTCAATTTTAAAAAAGTGTAATGAATGGAAAAAACCAAGGTTAAACCATCTAGGCTTTAGAACACATTTGGTTGATAGATCAAAAATGTAAAGTGAATACGGCTAAGAGGATGGATAAGAATGATATTTGTACAAAGAATAATAGTGATAAAATGCTACCATTAAAAATTTCCTTACATATAATACACCTTAGCACTCAAATATATTAACACTTGAGGTGAATAATATTCAACAGCTTAGGAGGTTCATCTCTATCTAGTGTGGCAAGCTTGTATGCTTCTGACCCATAATCTGTAATAATGATGAAAGGTCCTATCTAATTTGGTTTGAATTTACCTTTATTCTTCTTCTCAACTGTGGTATTCTTTTGGTTTTCTTTAAGAACAAGATCACCAAGTTCAAATGTTTTATACTTGGCATGGTCATTATAGTGGGCTTTGAGTTGATTTTGATATGCTTGAATATTTTTTAGCACAGTTGTGCATTTTTCATCAAGTAGGTCTAGCTCTTATAGGTGAGCTACTCAATATTCATGATCATTTAGGACATGCTTGAAAGATATGCATAGTGAAGGTAATTCAAACTCAATAGGAAGGATGGATTTAGTACCATAAACAAGTGATATGGATTGGCTCATGTGGGGGTAGGATGATTGGTATGGTATGCCTAAAGGGTAGGAAATATCTATAGGTGTCAATCATAATTGGAATTATTGACAATCTTTTTGAGAATATTGACAATCATTGATGAAAGGTCCTATCTAATTTGGTTTGAATTTACCTTTATTCTTCTTCTCAACTGTGGTATTCTTTTGGTTTTCTTTAAGAACAAGCTCACCAAGTTCAAATGTTTTATACTTGACACATTGATTATAGTGGGCTTTGAGTTGATTTTGATATGCTTGAAGATTTTTTAGCATAGTTGTGCATTTTTTATCAAGTAGGTCTAGCTCTTATAGGTGAGCTACTCGATATTCATGATCATTTAGGACATACTTGAAAGATATGCACAGTGAAGGTAATTCAAACTCAATAGGAAGGATGGATTTAGTACCATAAACAAGTGAATATGGATTGGCTCATGTGGGGGTAGGATGATTGGTATGGTATGCGTAAAGGGTAGGGAATATCTATAGGTGTCAATCATAATTGGAATTATTGACAATCTTTTTGAGAATATATGTATATATATATATATATATATATATATATATATATATATATATATATATATATGTATATATATGTTTATGTATATATATATATATATGTATATGTATATATGTATATGTATATGTATATGTATATATATATATATATATATATATATATATTGACAATCATTTTATTCAATGCTTCAGCCTGGCCATTACCTTGAAGGCTAAATGTTGTATAAAAATATTGTGTGATGTTATATTTAGTACATAGCTTGTCAACATCCTTTTTCTTGAATGATCCTCCATTATCAAATATAATATTGGAGGGGATACCATAGTGGCAAATGAGATGGTTAAAGATGAACTTGGAAATTTACTTTCTAATCATGTAAATGAGGGATATAGCTTCAACCCACTTAGTGAAATACATAGTGGTGGTAAGGATATATTTATGGCCATCAAATGAAGTGGGGTTGATTTTCCCTATAAGGTCAAGTCCTTATGTAGTAAATGGCCATGGTGTCAACATTAGTTTCAAAGTTTGTGATGGGGCATGAATCAGATTAGCATGCCATTGACATTTATCACACTTATTTACATATGCAACTACATCTGTGTCCATTGTGGGCCAATAATAATTAGTATGTAAGAGCTTTTTGGATAGTAATACCGCACTATAATGAGATCCACATACTCCATGAAATTTTCTTAATGCTAGTGTAGACTCTATAAAAGTTAAACAATGAAGTAGAGTTCCATCAAAATTATGGTGGTAAAGTGTGGATCCAAGTAGAGTATAACTAGTGGAATGATGAATAAAGGCTTTGGTTTATTTTTGAGATAAGTTAGGTGGTATAACATGGTCATGAAGGAAGTTGTAAAGGTATAAGTACCAAATATAATTAGGACCAAAAATATCACAAATCATTGTAATGGTTGAAGGTTCATGAACTGATGCACACAAATTCTTAACAAAGAACTGATATTCTCTAACTTTGTTTATTTGTCAAATTAGAGAGCTGATAGTAGCCATGGCATCTATAGTTCTATTACTAGCCCTTAGTAGATACTCAAATTAGATATTTGTAATTTTTTGTTTTAGGGTATTGACCATAGCCTTATATGGAACCAGCTTATCATCTTCGGTTTGGAAATGGTATGTGACATAATTGATGATTAATTGAGAATCACCATAAAATTGGACATGAGATATGTTCTAGTATACTACCTATCAAAGTCTTATGAAAAGTGCTTCATACTCATCCATGTTGTTTGTACAAGGAAAATTAATTTTAAATGATTTAGGGATTATATCCCACTATGGTGTAATAAATAAGAGGCCTGCCCTTGATCCATGTGTAGTAAATGAACCATCAAAATATATCTTCCATTACTACTCCTCATAGTTTTTTCAATGATGGTCATTATGGATTCATCAGGAAAATAAAATGTGAGTGGCTTTGTGTCTACAATGGGTGCTTCAGTGAGTTGATATATAAGGACTTCTCCTTTGATTGCCTTATGATTGACATACTCTATGTCAAACTCACTAAGAAGCATGATCCATTTAACCATTCTACCTTGTAAATTTATTTTAGATAGTGTATACTTAAGTGTATCTACTTTTTAAATGACCATGTTATTATTGTTCAACATGTAATGGCATAGTTTCTGAGCTACAAAGACCATGGCTAGATAAGATTTTTCAATATGTGCATAGTTGTGTTCATATGTGACTAAGGTACAACTTAAATAATGCATGCTATTTTCCATTGTTATCATGTTGAGATAAAAGTGCCCCCAAGGCATTATCAGTAGCTGATAGATACAACAAGAATGGCTTTCCTAGCATAAGAGGTAACAAAACAAGTGGATTAGCTAGATAGTCCTTGAGTTATTGAAAATCTTTTTGGAAATGATTATCCCAATGAAATACAACTCCCTTCTTCAAAATATGTGTAAATGGATTACACTTGTCTACTAACTAAGAGATGAAGCATCAGATTGACTAGATCTTACCCTATAAACTATAGAGTTACTTTAAACTGGTTGGTGGCAGCATCTCGATTATAGCATGGACTTTGGTTGGATCAATTTCAAGGCCTCTATGAGACATGATGAAACCAAGTAGTTTGACTAAGGTTATACCAAACACATATTTATCTGGATTGAGTCTAACTTTATAATCCCATAATCTTTCAAATATCCTATGTAGCACTGTTGGATGGTTAGCCCTAGTTTTGGATTTCCTTAATATGTCATCAACATAGTATTCAAAAATATTATGCAACATATCATGGAATATGATAGACATGGCCATTTGATATGTAGCTCTAGCATTCTTAAGACCAAATGGCATTACTTGATAACAAAATGTTCCCCATGGAGTGGTGAACACTATTTTATGTTGGTCTTCTAGTGTTATTCTAACCTAGTTGTATCCTGAAAAGCCATCCATGAGTGAAAGCATTTCATAACCTACTTTGGAGTCAATGATAATGTCAATATTAGGTAATGGAAATTAATTCTTAGGAAAAACTTTGTTTATGTCTCACAAATCATTACAAATTCTGATTTCTTCAAGATTTTTGCTAATAGGTACAACATTAGATATCCATTTTGAGTAGTCAATGGACTGGATACATCTTGTTTCTAAGAGTTTTTCCAATTATTTCTTTACCAAGATAGCAATGTGAGGATGCATCTTACATAGATTTTTTTTCACCAGGTTGGCATCAAGATTGACCACAAGGTGGTGCAAAACTAAGGTAGGGTCCAAACCTAGAATATTAGAATAAGCCCATATAAAGATATCTACAAATTCTGTCAACAAAGTTGTATAGACTTCACATTCCTCTTTAGTGAAGGACATGCCTAATTTTATACATTTTGAGTCTGATGAAGTCTTGAGGTTTACCTCTATTGTATCTTTGACTAGAAGGTTCAAACCTTTTTCTAGTATAGGAGGGAAAGACTTGAACTATATTAGGGTTCTCTGTTAGGACTTGTACTTTAATGTCTCCTACACATGATGAATCTGAGTCTCCTAATGGGAGATCTGGCCATGTGACAAAATAGTGTAAAATTCTTAAATAAATTGATCAAATACTTATTGTTGTGTAAAACTAAACTTGGATCCATAGGCAAGTTCATCATTGGTGGTCTTTTAGTCTAAATTTGAAGAATAATGAACACCCTTATCTAATGGTGCCTGAAACAAGTTTTTACCACTAGATTGGCCTTTATCTTTACTTTTTTATTAGTCAAAAAGTGCCTCAAAGAGGTTTTCACTTTGGAACCTAAATGTTTTATTTATTTGATTTTGGCTAAGGGTGTTCACCTGCTCTCTAAAATAAGCTTCAAGATCCAATGTAATTGAGAATCCTAATTTATGATCTCCCATGGCCTAAAAAGTCACAAAATGCCTCATCATTCTAAAACTCATCAATTAGCAAATTGGATTCTTTTTTGTCCCAATCTATCAGTTGGGGATAATATTATGTCAATGGGTTGTGATGAATGACTGGGGTAAGGGTACAAATGATATTATTATCAGATAGGTTAGTCTTAGCTAGGTCATCAAAGGTGAGGCTCTGACTTCACTATTGGTATCATCATCACTAGCCGCTAATGATGGAGATTGAATAAGATATGTGGGGTCACCCCTAAGTAGTTTAAATCCAATTCCATAAGGTCTTTTGTACTTAGTCATGGAAATTGGCTCAATGGTTCCTTGTTAATTCAATTCAAGGCCTCTTCCTTCATAATCTTGATGTTCCATGATCCTATTGGGAATAGGATACTTGGTGCTCTTGTAAAAAATCAACCAATTTGTCATTATACAGCCATGATTCAAATCCTTTGAGAGGGTCTTGTTCTTGTCCAGATGCTAGTATGAATGTGACTGGTCCTAGATTACAAAGTTTATCTTTACCTTTTTATTTCCAATGCATGTGTGGGGTGACTTTAGGTCTTCCAAAGGTCTTGGGATCCTAAGTAATATTAGAAATATGAAAGGTATCATGGGTCACATACTCCCTTAGGCCATTAGCTAAAAAAGTAAAATGATTGGAAGCTTGAAGAGGTAGCATGTGTAAAATGGAATCTAAGGTATTAAGATCTATGCAATTATCCTTTGGAGAATCAATAAGTATGGCCTTTCCTTTATCCTTATTTTAATTTGGATTCATGCCATATTAGTAATTATAGATTTGAAACTCAACCTCAAGATGTTTACAATGCTCATATGGGTGCAAATCTCCTAGAATATTTACTTCCATCCTTGAGTAGGAGAACTTGATACATTGGTGTAATGTTTATGGGACTGCATGAATCTCATGTAACTAAGGCCTACCTAGAAGCATATTATACGATAAATCAAGATCAATCACATGGAAAAGTATATCATGGGTGAAAGGCCCAAGGATAATTAGTAAGCTAATGGTGCCTTGTGATTCTCTTTTTTGATTATCATAGGCTTTGATAGTTATCATTTCTGGATAGAGATCTACCATTGTGCACCGAAGAATCTTGATGAGCTTTAGAGACACTATGTTGAGGGCTAATCCATTGTCTATAAGGACACATTTCAATTTAATCCACTTCATATAAACTTCTATGTATAATGGATTATTATGGAGTGGTTCAAGGGAAGACATATCACTTTGGTTGAATGTGACTTGTTGGGCTAGAGATAGGTGTCCAACCAAAGCTTGAAATTTATCAATGGATATGTCACTGGAAATAGTGGATTGGGTTAAAAAATAATTTAAAATGTTCTTGTGGATTGTTGATGTTCATAGCATATCTAAAATAGAAATTTATGCTAGTATCTTATATAATTGTTCCATAATATCAAACTTCTTATCTTGATCAATGGTGAATGGTTTATTCTAAGGTTGAATGGTTGGTTGGATAATAGGCAAAGTTTTAGATGGTTTTAGACCTAGGATAGTAATATTTTACCTATGAGTTATGATTACACAATCAGGATTAAATGCTAGACCATAATTACTAACAAATGTAGGGAATGGTGTGGGACTAAATATGATGAGTCTTGGTTATCGATGTAATTGTATGTGGTCATGTGGCAAGGGTGAGTTATTGATATATGGTCCAAAAGTGGAAGTCTTGATTTTCTATTTTGCATGTGTGCAGTCTCAAGTCAAAGAAGGATTGTCCATGTAATTTGGTTAAGTGGTATTATTTAGCAATGGTTTAGATTGATTAGTGTTTGGTCTAGGATTAATGGAAATGGTATTAACATTGCCCCCTATAATATGACTTACAATCCTATTGTAGTCATGTGCAATTACATGGTAGGTTTATTGGTTTTTACCATTTTAAACTTGGTTTTGTCCATTGTTCTAGCATTGTGGGTTCTATTGATGTTGTTGATTTTACTAGTTTAGCCTTTGATTTTGATACTGTTGATTTTGTTGTTGCACTGACCAGTGTTATTATTGTTATTATTGATTGTTATGCTACGGTTGTATGTTATGTTGGGTAAAGGGGTTTTGATAAATCCCAAGAGTTTGATTGGAGGTGGAATCACCATTATCTAATGTTATCTCCCCATTATCCAACATATTCTCAATTAAATGCTTGATTTACACACATCTTCATAGATTATGCCCATTGACCTGATGATATTCACAAAATTCATTTTCATGGTGCCAATCAAGATAAGGAATGACTTGTGGATAATTCTTTGCTAGAGGCTAACTAATCATATTAACAATGACAAGTTTGTAAAATATAGACTCAACAGGTTCTCCTCAGTCACTAAAAGCATGACACATAAGCATAGTTATCCTTAGAGGAGGGGTTTGTAATGGTAAAGGTTATTGAATTTTTTTCACAGCTATTGGTTATTGTGCTTGCAGTGTTGGTTGGAGAGGTTAATGAGTAGGAGTAAGCTAAAAAGGTGGTACAGATAATGTTTTCATTGTTTAGACATGATGTGACTCGATTACTCCATTACCCACAACATTCCTATTTTAGTTGAATTGCTTTGTTATATCTTGGTTATTGACCTATGTTGGTTATGATGCTTGTGCTTAGAATTTGACTCAAGAGAGGTGTTAGTATCTTGTTAGTGATAAAATGAAATTAAATTGAAAACCAACACACATGCTAGCATACATCTCTAAGCCTAGTTACTAGGGAGAGCTTAATGAGGGAAAACCATTTGAGAACACAACTAAGAATGGAATGAAATAATAAATATGAGCACGAAACACTAATTTCTTACCAAATCCTTGATTACTCGAAAAGGCTCCTTCTTTGGCTTGTTCAACTTGTGCTTCAAGAAATCTTCTTCAATGTAGTGTGGCTACCTTCATCTCCTCTTAGCACCTTTGGCTTTGGCTTGGATTGGCTCAAAAATTTGGAATTATAACACTAAGATGAAATTATTTTTTAATGCATTTGGGCATTATAATTTTGGCATAAAAGAGCTTAAAATTCAATAGGCAAGGCCTCCTATTTATAGATTTTTGGAATGGTTTGAGGATCAACCGTGACCATCCATCTCAAGATTGAGATGTGTGGCCATGAATAAATCTAAATATAAAATTCATTATACAAATATCCCCATTAATATTTGGGATATAGAGGTATTTAATAGGAATGGAGGGTCTTAATGATGCATGGGAGACCCATAATCTTGATATTTTATGCATTTATGGCTTATTATGATGTCACCTAATGATGTAGTTAATAGAAATTAATTTACACTAAATATTTATTCAAAAATTTCCATGTAAAATTAACTTAAGGACTTAATTTGGTTTAATTAGCCTAAAACATGATTAGTCAACTTTAGTGCAAATTTTGGCTCTTAGTGTACAAATTAATCAAATTGGTCAAAATGTCTTGTTATTGGTCCAAATTTGACTGGATTGGAATTAAAAGTCAATGTCAGATGTGTTGGATCCATTATCCCATTTAGGATGTTACCAACACTAAATAACAAATGCATGTGTCTCATGTAATATATTTGACAAAAAAGAGCAATCTAGAGCACCCAAGTACAAAATTGGCATTTTAACTCGAAATGTTCTGATCAAAGTTAGCTAGACCATAAATTACATTATCACATTTAGTGATACTCTAGCCAAAATTGGCACTTGAATATATAAATTTCAACTCATTTAATGCATTTTAGTGTTTTAAGGCCAAATTATGCACTTTAGGTGGAAATTGGTTAAAACCCTGGTTAGAGGTCATTGGTGGTTAGATTTAGGTGTCTACAACTTACTCTCACACTATCTAATCTTCATGACATAGGTGAACATGAGCCCTAAATATTTTTTTGACTTTTCAACTCTATCTGAGATGGTGCCACTTGGTAGCCTCACATTGATCCTCAAGATCTTATTGTCATCTTGTTCACTCTCATGTTTGTTCCACATGGTGGCCTCACATTTAAGCTAAGATCCTTATGCTTCTTTAGATTTTATTGAACCCACTAACATGTCTTTACTTGTTATCCATTATATTTTATTTAAACACCCAAGATTTGGATGCTTATCAGTCCTATATTCAATTGGGGACCCCTTTGACTTGCTCATGTGCCATTAGATCTAAATCCAAATTTTAAGATGACCCATTAATTTGCCTAGGTGCATTAAAATGTCAACTACTACTCACCATTAGATCACTTGTATGACTTATTTCAGAGCATTGATCTTTTTATTTAAATTCCAACAGCTATTTCTCAGAGCTTAACTTTGATCTCTATATGCCCATATTTGATGTTTGCATGATCATCACTACATATATGAATTTTCAATAGTTACTTGATGTAACTTGAATTTGACACTTGCATGAATGTATCCACCTTTTTCCCTTGCATTTTACCCATAATAAATAATTATTTAGACTTTATGTTTGACATTTGTCTCAAAAAAAAATTCTCATGATTTTACATCAAGACATTTGTTATGGATAAAATGTCTAATGTAATTATGTCCTTAGGGATTTGCAGCAAATAAAATGTCCAAGAGAATTTATACTCAGCTTTTGCCTTAGATAAAATGTCCAAAATAAATTGGGTCTTTAATAACTTTATCATGTACATTTTATCTAAAGGAAATATGCCTTTTACTGAACACTTTCCTCAAAGGAATTCATTCCTTCAGAACTTATGCTTACGGAGAAAATATTTTAGAGAATGAGCTTGCAAGGTTTTTTCCATAGACAAAATGTCTGAGATAATGAGGTCTTCAGTAAAATTATTCAGATAATTTGTCTAAAAGAATTATAACACTTAAATTTTGCCTCAAAAAAATGTCCAAAATAAATTAGATCCTCAAGAAATTGATAAATTACACTTCAATCAAGCTTAAAGTGTTTCAAAAGCTTGTCACACTACATGATTTCTTTGGATCACTCATTCCATCTAGAACTTGGTCCACCTGCTCAAACCATTTCCAGGAAAGATCTCTATGTGGGTCAAATGTGTCCAACAATTATATGAATAATAATTCATAGTTTGTAGCTAATATTTTGAGTTTTCACAAAACACATACAATAAAAAAGATAAAATGAAAAAAAATTGAAAAACCAAGAAAAAGAAACAAGAAGAAACCAAATTTGCAACAAAGAATATACATATTTATAAAAGAGTTTAAGGTGATGACTTTTAATTATACGATGTAGCTAATTACCATCTAATTATTTTTATACTTATAATAATATTATTAAACTATCCTAACCAAAAAGAATCAATCTTATGATAATTTTTAGGGTATTCATAATCCTTATCCAATTATAAATCTAAATCAAAAACTTTGACTATTTTCTTGGATACCTTCTTATCAAAGAAATTTGTAAGTTTTTACATGGATTTTTTGATTACTTCTAAGGTAGTGGATTTTGATTTGTATAAAGATGATAAATAATTTAATCTTTACAATATTTGATTTGATTTTTTAGAAATATATTTTAATGTATTTTTTGCATAAGTAGTTTTAAGTTCTGTAGGTATAACAGATTAAAATTAATAGGCAAGCATAAATGGTGAATAGCCAAATGGATATTTTATCATTGTAAAATTATCCTATAAAACTTTTTAAAAAAATTAATATGACAATTTATTTTGTGTTTGTACATAATATTTTTACCTTGGAAAACAATTTTTATGTAGTTTGCTCATCATGTATGTTACTTTATAGATATCAATTGAGCTACGATGGATATACCCAAAAGACTAACAAGGTCCACCTCAGACACTAGCTTATTATTCCCATCATTATAGATCCATAGAAAAATTAGGTTAGATAGAGGCATATTAAGGGGACCTAAAACCTAATCTTATTCCCTGATTATAAGAGTCATATTATTTGATGTATGATATCCCTATATTGATTAGTTAGTTTTCTTATCATTATGCCTAGAGACAGGTATGATTTGCCTAATAACCTAGAAAAATATCTTCATTCATTCTCTCCCTTGAGAGGCACAACTACTAAAGAACATATAAAGGATTTAAATAATATCTTAGGGATACTAAATTTAATACATGAAGATGTGGCATATAGACTATTATTTTTTACATTTCAAGATGTTGCTTATGATTGATTCCTCAATTTCCCAGAGGATTCAATTCCTCTTGGAACTATTATTTGGATAGGTCATTGGCCCAAGTTTCATATACTAGCATTTTAAAATAATGATAATGGAGATTAATGAGCCAGTTAGAGTTTTAACTCAAAATTTAAAAATATGTATACTTGAGTTAACAATGATTATAGAACAAATGTGATGTTAACCCTAAAGATGTAAAAAAATTCTTTGGACTCTATGATATATGTCTTCATCTACAAAGCACCTATTATTAATTCACTATCACTAGACTATGTTGAATCCATCAATATTGATAAGTAGTTGAATCCCTAATTATAATCTTCATCCCTTCCCAACATCAATCCTAACTTTCCAACCCTCAATTATATTCCAAATGCTAATCAGAATGTTATGGCTCACAATGAGAACCAAGTATATACAAAATTACCTTTATCCCATGCGCCACCTAACTAGAACCTCTGTGTTTTTAATAACCATGTGTCTTCACCTAATCATCAAAATTAGAACAAATCCTTTATACCAGTTAATACTAATACCACACAAGGTACTACATTTGATTTTATAAAAGTAGAATTGGATGATATCTAATGGATGGTATATAAGCTATGTAATGAATTCCTAAGTATGTAGAAGGCAATGGGAAACACGATGGAATAAAATACCTTGAAAAAGTTCATGTTCCATGGGTAAAATAGTACTTTCAATAGATATATAAATAATTTAGAACATCAACCACCTAACAAGTTTCTAATAAATATATTAGAAGTAGTACCACCTAATTGGTGTTGAGTTCACAATATAATGCACCATGGTGAGTTAAACTATATAGAGTTCTATACTAATTTTGAGATCTTCTAGAAAGAAATGTATAAATATGAATTTCCTCTAAATTATTCAGATCCATATTCCTCTACTACTTCAAATCCATTCAGTACTGTAATGAGGTATGAGGCATATGAATTCTTATTTTGAGTTACGAATGAGAATGAACAAGAAGAGAATAAAAATGAGATCCATGTTTGCTAGTAGTACAAAATAAATAACTACAATCCCAAAAGAGGAGGCCAAAAACTTATCACAACTTCCATGCCTCCAAATACAATGAATTTATTCCTTTATATCCAAAGGCTAATAATAATCCACTCCATCTAAAGGGAATTGATCAGCAACATGTTATTGATCGATAGAATAAAAATGGATACAACGTAGTTTAGGATATGAATAAAATTAAGGTAAACATCACTCTTCATGATTTGTCTTAGATTATAGATCAAAGAGAGTTGTTACTTAATGTGTTTATCATCAATCCATCTGATGATATGTCCAAAGATACACACACTAATATGGTTATTCATTGAGACAAACTTGAGGTACCACCTTTTCTAATTACTTTTAGTTTGTAAAAAAGTGAACATTTGTTTAGTATACTCAGGTGCTTTAGTCAACATGATTCCTATAATTATTTACAATAATTTAGGGTTAACTCCAAATAAGTCTATGAGATTAGTGTTATAGCTAAGACAGTAATCCCAGTCACTGGGGAGTTACTGAATGTTTACATGTATCTAGATTCAGAGCCACATTTGAATCAATATATGGATATTCTAGTCATTGACATTCTTGAAGCTTATGGTTTACTATTGAATTGTTACTGGTCAAATACATTGAATTGATACATGGAAATATATTTTTTACACATATGGTTACTTTGGAAAGGATTAGCCAACTAGATTTGAGTGGACTAGGAACTAAATATGAAATAACTAGTCATAAAATATAACACCAAGAATGAGAGGGTCAACTTCACATCCTCACATGAAAGTTTTTACACATTTTTAAAAAAAAATTAACTTCATGAACAAGAATTTGAAGGTCCTTCATGATTATGGAATCTTCATTTTGATAGATTTAGATCTAATAAAGGCTCTAGTGTATGCTTAACTTTGATCAATCTAGATGGAAAATAATATCTGACTACATATAGGTTTAAATTTTCTTTCACCAATAATAGAGTTTATTATGAAGCTTTGATTTTGATCGTATAGTTAGTACTAAACATGATTCCAAACAGCTACTAATATTTAGTGATTCAGAACTAGTTATCAACTAAATCAAAAGTAAATACCAGTGTGAAATATCATACTTTAAAAAGTATAATCACAAGGATTATAATATAATTTATTAATTAAAATAATTTAACATCAAATATATCCTAAAATAACAAAATTAGATAACATATTCACTAGTAGCTTCAAATGCCAATTTAGCACCACTCCAAGAATACTGAATGTAGAAGTTTTATTTGGGTTGGTTCCTAGCCCCTTTATCCCAAACAATGTGGAGACCTTATATTTATTTTATGGTGATCAACATATCATATAGTTATGGAGCCTTTGAATCTCAAATAATAGCCTTAAATGATTTTTAGCCTATGAACATAGAAGACCTAGGAGAAGATGTTATCTTATAGTTGAAAGAGAATTATATACCTATGGGAATGGTATCATTATAAATATATTTTTGCATGGATCCACAATCTCAAAAGTATAAATAGTTTAAAGAAAGTGAAAATGATTTCAATAAGGAGAATTTGGGAACCAATTAACATCCTCAGTATGTCAATATTAGGGATTGAGTTTCTTTGAAAGTGAGAAATAGAAATTGAAGGATACACTAACAAAATACAAAGATTTGATAGCTTGGACATAAAATTATGAAAATATTTGATCCCAAGGTAATCACACATATTATCTCTTTGAATCCAAATCACAAGCCCTTTAAGAAGTGATAGAGGATAGTGAATCCAATTTTAGATCCCCTCATTTTGATAGAATTTGAAAAGTTATTGGATGCTAAGATTGTATTCCCAATCAGGTATTCTACTTGGGTCTAATGCTTCTCAAGAAAATTAATTGGGAAATTAGGCTATACATCAATTTTACAGACCTGGATAGAGTATCATAAAAGGATAACTATCATTTTCCCTCCTTATATTAATTAATTCATATGGTTAATGGGTCTAAAATTATGTCTTTTCTAGATATATTTTCAAGATACATTCAAGTGTTCATAGAAGTAGAAAATGAAATTAAGACTAATTATACCACCAAGTGTGGAACCTTTGCATATAAAAGGATGACTTTCATCATAATTAATGTAATAATAACCTTTAAGTGTTTCATGTACTTCTATTTTCAAGGACTCATTAAAAAATGCATCATTATTTACATGGATGATCTCATATTTTTTTCAATGAATAGAAATTATCATGTAGATCATCTACAAAACGTATTTGATAGGTACAGAAGATATAGAATGTTATTTAATCAAAAAAGAGCATCATTAGAGTTATAGAGAGAAAATTGTTAGGCCACATCATTACTAAATATGGGATTTCCATTGACCCAAAACAAATCCAAGCCATTTCAACAATAAATATTCCTAATAGCAAGAAATAATTGAAGTTTGTCTTTGGAAATATAAACTTTGTTTGAAAATTCATTTCTATATTTTTAGAGATTGTCAAGCCACTATGCACCATGTTTAAGCATGATGCTAAAATAGAATGGACAACTAAAGCCAAGAAATCATTTTAGGATATTAAGACTACCATCACTCAAGATCTAGTTTTGATTAGTCTTAAATTTATTACATATTTATTTTTTTACTCATTTGATTTAAAGAACACTATAGAAATATTCCACACACAAGAGGTAGATGATAGTAAACATATAATTTCCTTCTTGAGTACTAATATGAAAGATGTATAACTGATATATTTGATGATAAATAAGAAAATATATGCCTTGATAAAATTATTAAATAAATGCATGCATTATATTATCTTAAAGAAGACATACTCCATCATTATAGACCCCATTATCAATATCACACTTTGCCAAACTGAATTGAGTGAGATAATTGGTAAATGGATGGATAAGTTACAAGATTTTTATTTTGAAATCAGACCTGCTAAGATGGTACAAGGCCAAGGAATCATCCAAATCATGACAGAAATAGACTGATGTATTTACATTGAGCATATCAATGAAACATATGTAGCTGGTGATGACTAATATGACCACATTGTCTACTACCTACACATAGGTACATGTCCCCTTGAGTTAAAAAAAGATAAAATATGAGCCTTTATCCTCAAATCATCCCATTGCATGATCAGAAAGGGAGTTTTTTATAGGAATAATTATGAGAGAATCTACTTGAGGTATATCTCAAGAGAATAATATAAAAACACCTAGATAATTTATATCAAAACATAGATAATGGACATCCTTCTATAAATTCCACATCTAAAAAGATCCTAAACATGGATATTATTATCCTATTATACTCAAGGATTCCCATAATCATGTCATAACATGCCATGAGTATCAAATATTTAGAAAAATGTAAGTACATGCAGCCATGCCACTACATCTTATGATGTAAGGACATCATTTTTCTTAATGGGACCTTGACTCTATTGGAGTAATTAAAATGAATTATTCAATAAGACACATGTTCATTTTTTTTAATTATTGCACCAAGTGGACTTAAGTCAAGACTAAAAAGAATTACAAATCCTAAGATGTGATTAAATTTATATAATAAACCATATTGACCAAGTTTGGGACTCTAGTTTCTCTAGTCTATGATAATGGTACAATGTTTCAATCTATATAATTTACTAATTGGGCCTATAAAATTTGAATTACCAAGAAGTTTTTATTGAATTAATATCCACAGGGTAATGGATTTCTTGAGTCTACTAAAAAGAATTTGATGAATGATCTCAATAAAATGGCACAAGACAAACCAAGAGAATGGCCCCTACTATTAAAGTAAGCACTATAGGTAGACATAACAAGGCACAATCAAGCCCTTAAGGCTTCAAATTTTCTACTAGTGTATGTAAGAAACTAATTTTATAATTACTCTCAAACTACTAACATGTTAGTTCATGTAATACTATAGGGAGAAGATGAAAGGATTCGGTCCATGTTGCTTGACATAGTCTAGATGGAGGATGTACAAATAGAATCACTGTATAACTTCAATAGGCATCAGGGCATTATTAAGAGGTGGTTCAATAAAATATCAAAATACAAGAATTTTATAATATTTGACTTAGTAATTTTATGGGATAATGCACATCAAAAAAAAGGAAAACATGAAAAGTTAACTCATTTATAGATTGGGCCATATCAAATCTCTAATATTTTTGGAAACAATGTTTTTCTCCTAATGTACCTATAAGGTAATGGCCTCTCTTTTCCTATGAATGGGTAATTTTTGAGACATTGTTTCATTTTTGTTCCAAGTGGAGATGTTCTTGAATGACTAGTAGTTCTCTTGTATAATTAGGAGTACATTTTTTTGCTTGATTTATGGAGTAGTTTCATGCTTTATGTCATTTTAATCATTAGATAAACTTCTATATTTCCTAGACTATTTTTATATATATAGAATTTGATTTCTTAGTTATTTATGTTGTTTTCTAGACAAGTTGCTTAAGTTTTAGAATAGTCTGATCAATTTCTTATGCTGAATCTTGAAAATGCCTCTTAAAATAAAATGGGATAACCAAAGAAGTACATGATTGACATTAACTAACATTTCTTCATGTAGTGCTTATGAAATCTCAAATTATGGTATGTGTTATGACTGAAATCAGCTTTTTATCTAATTGAATAATTTCACCAAATCCTTAAATTTTGCTTTGATATGCTCATGTAAATTTTAGAATAATTTTTATTTTTAAAGATAAAATGCACACTTATAGTTAAAACTTGGATGAGAGAAAATAGCCATTGAAATGGATAAATTATGATAGAGATATATTGATAAAAATAATTTTTCTTATACCTACTCCTAGCCAGTAGTGGTTCACAATCCTTTTCCCATCCATGTTTCAATAAAAATCAATTTATCAAATCAACAAACTAATGGAAGGAGGGGTATTCAAGTAAACTCTATCAGGGATATGAATGCTTGAATGAAAATAGATAAATTTTTATAGTTGAATTAAATGTATCTCTATCAAGGCTATGGACACCTGGTTGGTAGTAGAGAAATGCCTAGATTTATCTTCCTATTGTTCAAAAAATCAAGAAATCAAAATGAAACCTATAGTGTCTATCTAGATCTCTATCAAGCCCCTCATAACAAGGGGTAAATAAATTCCACATAATCACATAAATATCCTAGAAATGAAAAAGGGTTAATATATTTCATGAGGGATTTCGAGTCTATTTCAATTATCTAGCCCATTTATTATTTTCTTGTAAGGTTTGATGTTTTATCATGATGCAAAAGCTAAATTTTTGGGTTCCTAAATAATCAAGAGTATTTCCCCACTAAGTCACCATTTTTTATGCTCCAACACACCCAATTTTATAATTTTCAAATAAGGACCCATTATTATCATAAAATAGTCATTTCATGGTCTAGATGAACTTAGAATTCTATAAATTGAACTAATATATGCAATCTAAGATTATTTGGAGTTTAATTTTGTATTTAAAACAAAATTTCAAATCTTGGGCATGGTATAAGATTGTTTTATTTATCATTTTTTTTGTAACTCGATTGCTTACTCAGAGTTATATTTTTAGATTTATTTGACTAACTGGGCTAATAATATAGTTTAGGATTATTTTTGTGTGTAGGATTAATTTTGTGACCTAAGGTTATTACACTTGTTTTCCTTGACTAAATTTATTGGTTTTTTATTTTCATTACATTGATTCTAATTTTATCGAGACATAGTCTAATTGATATCTTTAGAACCCTAAGAGTCATCCAAATTTTGACATCATGGATATCCTAAGCATATAGTTCAATAGTCAGGTCTATTTTCCTTACCTACTTCTATATTCATTGATGTTAACACAAGTGGCATCAGAACATCAATTTAGAAGATCAAAAACCAATCATGGGAAATTACATTTTCAATGTTTGGAATAGTCCTAAGAACCTAAGATCATTCCACATGGCATTATCCATTTCACTTGGAACACAATAGACCAAAATACATAGAAATATCTCCAAAGTTATCTATATCAATGTGGATAGTCAAGTGTCATGATCATGGGAACTCACCACTTCATATACATAAATACAACATCAAATTTTCATGTAACTTTGATTAATTAAAACTGTAGCTATGACATCATCTTATTAACTTAGATCATATCATTCAAATGTATATAATTAATATTATATATATTTTAGGATGCCAAGATTTGATAATGTTTCATCACCTTTAAGGCACATACCCTTTTTGAAAATGAGGTACATTGTTAGAGTTTTAAGTTATGTAGATCAATGCAAACCATCCATGTGTCATGATCCTATTCACCCAAACCTTACCAAAACAATACAATGTCTAAGTTATAAATTTATTGGGAATAATGATTACTGTCCATGTGTCATCATCTTGAAGTCCCAAAACTTTTTAAAAGGTACAAGAGTGAAATAAAGAATAAAATACAAAGTCCTAAGAGTGATCCATATATCATCATTGTGGAAATATAAATACCGCTAAAAAAAGAATGTAATAAATTTTCAAAGTGCCTCTAGAACCTCAAGATCATAACACATGGTAGGATCATGTTCACTCAGTGCCTATTGGTAAGATGTACATAGTTAATAGTCAAACCAATCCCATCCTACTGATATCATGCCAAGTGGAATAATATTGTTAACTCGTGCCTTATAAAGGGTATAAAGAAAAATTATAAAACTAAAATACCCTAGGTAAGTGAGATTGTGAAAAGTGTCACAAGAATAAAGATGCACAACTGAAATACAAATGTAAAACCTGATAGCTATACCAAAATATGATGCATGATAAATGGGCATATATCTCCAATGTAATGACTAAGAACTCACTATGAATGAAAAGTTTTCACATGGTAAAATGTACCCACCAAACCTAACTAGAAAATTCAAATTGAAATAGGAAACAATTTTTTTTGTTGCATTAACTATACATGAACTGAGCATTCAATTTTTGATATTTTGGAAAAATATGCAAATCCAAAATGACATCAATTCACCATTACCATCAATCAAATATGAATAAATTATGAATTTGAGTTATCTTGTAATAAAAATCCTTGGGTTTTATCCTATAAAATTTGCAAGAACTTTTAGTCATTTTAAGAGACTTTTTACAATGTTTTACAATATAGTAATTAATTTTTCATCATGTGTAGGTCAACCTCCCTCCATGGAAACCATCACATTTGGGTCTAAATATCTGGACATAGTATTTGAAATGGGAGAACTTGATTTCTAATTTCCTTTTTAATCATCCATTTGGGATGAGGTGCACAATATAAAACCATTTTTGGCATAAGATCAGTTATCTTAAGATGATTGAAGATATATTGATGACTTATTGTCAATCAAGGCCATGGGATTCCATAATGTGGAAGTGAAATCTAAGGTAATGCCTTGTATCGATCTAATTCATGATTTGTTTATTAATGGTGTTATTACTAGGGATTTCATACACTTCAAAATTCATATAAATTCATAATCAAACATTTATTTTTAGGCATTTGATAAGTATTTGTAGCTCCTAATGCTAGAGATGACCTATGACTAGGTTTTTGCTAATGCTTGGTTAGACAATAACACAATTAAGGAGAAACTCAAATAATGGCTTAAGAAAGGATAAAAATTGAATATTCAAGATGTTATCTCTTCAATCCCCATAGCCAAATTTAGGATAGGGATTCAAATATCAATGGCACTAATGATTAAATTATATGGTTTTCATATCATCACCTATGTAAATGAAGAATTAGTGCCCTTAATAGATATTATTTTAACTATTGATAAAATCATTGCACTTAGTGAAGTTAACAATGTGAGAATTAGGGAAAAAAATTTAATTTGACCAAAGGCCCGTCGATGTAAATTTATATACTATATACTATATATTTGACATAGTCATGGGAATAATATACAAGACTTAGGGCAACCATAGGAACTATCCAATGAACACATAAAGAATAGGGTCTATGATATTACTTCATATTTCATGTTTACAAGTTTAGAAGTGAAATTAAAATAATTTAATATGACATTTATCTAAAAGTATACCAAACCATTTATGGGAATCATATGCCTGGGATTTCTAAAAATATGAGGATTATAGAGAAAAGAGAGGATTAAGGGTACTATCCTAATTGTACCATAAGCAGGATAGAGGGAACTAGGGAACCTACCCTTTATTTTCCTTATTATCTCCCTGATAAGGTGGTAGAGAATGAAATAACACATCAAATATAAAATAGTGTGGATAAATACCTCAATGATAAACACCAAGGGTATTACCATAAAACCCCTTTGAGAATATATCAAATTAATTATTTAGTGAGGTATCACCTCAATGTAGTTGGTAAAGTTAGGGCCCATTATGACTTAGAATAATCACAATATAGATATTGGGACCCTAGGGTTAGAGTTAGGCAATATCTCAATGACCTTAAGAAGGGAGATCAAATTATTTATGGCCATAAAAGTTTTGAGAAGGATAAAATATTCATCAATGATCAAGATGAATCTGAAGTATATATTCTTTTGAACAAACATAATATGCCAATGGTGATCCCAAAGAGGATTTAGTATGGTACTTAATTTAGCATAGAGGAGGCAAGAAAATTTTTAGAGGAGGAAAATGGAGATATAAATAATCAATGGATTCAATCAAAGACTCAATCATCCTTATAACAAGACCATCCTCCCTATCCTCAGTAACTCTAAGTTGGGATAGTCAAAGAGTATGCCACTCAAAGGGAGACATATCCCCAAATTAGGAAAAATATTCTTAAGGGACTTTTGAATCCTCAAATAGTGTCCATAATGCAACCCTATTTAACAACTACAAGGGCATCAACTCCTATAGGTGGGAAAGCAAGAGCAATCTCTTTGGCTTATTGGTCTCCTCTTACTATAGTTTAACAAGTAAATCTTCCTAATTTTCCACAAATTTATTTTGTAAAAATGTCATCCATAATAAAATCCCCAACACGCCCAACATCTCCACTAGTGGTACCTATAATTTTAGTGCCATAACCTCCATCTATTGTATCTCTCCCATCCATTTCACCTTATACCACCTCTTATATTTCGACATTACCTCCACTTGTGATAGATGGTTCATTTTAATCCACTATTGAATCCCCTTCATCTTCCATTCCATCCAATTTAGAGGAATCCCTTATTTCTACTCAACCACTCATTTTTACTTATAAAAGGAATCCCATAACTCTTTCAAACTCTCCTAAGATTTCCTAAGTAGAATAAATACCTATAGAGATTCTATTCATTTTTGGAGGTCTTATTTACAAGGAACTAGAAGAAGAATTGGAAAATTTAGTCTCATTGGTAGGTTACACTAGTGATGATGATGAAGAGGAACTACAGACTATGAAGGAAGAGGAACAATGGATTAAAATTGAAATAATTGAAATATCAAAAGATACTAAACTTGAATAAATTGGGAAAGAAGAAGATAAATCAATAGACATAGGGTTATTAGAATAAGAAGATAAACCAACCTCTACACAAGGTGAAAATGTTCTTATTGAATAAGAGAGGTAGTCCCTTCATAAGGTAGTGTTTTCTTTCACCTCATCTTTTACAATTGAAAAAAATAGTGTTGTTAATTCCTTCTACTAATCTAGCTGCTGCCCTCTTTCTCCATATGATTCATCACAACAATATTGTTTAAAAATTAAGCCATTGTATGCCCACTCAAATATTGAGTAAAATTAGCCATAAAATAAAATTTCCTTTGATTATTTAACTCTTTTAAACATAGCTTAAATAAAATCCATACCCCAAGCTCCTATAAGGAGGGTTAATTTTCATAACTTGGCGTTCGTTTCCATTTTTGATACCTAAACACCACTTGCACCATTGATACCATTACCAAATTAGGATTGACTATTCCTTAGTCCACTAAGGATGATTCTTATATTATATCAATCTTAAATACTCCAAGGGAGATAAAAATATATTATATAGCCTAAAACCTAGAGAGATATCTCAGGATGGATTAGGTTCGGTCAACTACCTCTTCAGTTGTCTATCCAAATAAGTGTCTCAATGCTTCCACCAAGATTTATCTTACCTTAGACCTCTACAAAAACCACTCAACTTAAGGAGTAAGGGGAAATAATTGTCCCTTATTAGGTAAAATAGTCCCAAGATTAAAATAAGGATAAAATGGGCTTGGTTCTCAAATATTTTCCAATAATAAGTGCATGCTTTGACAAGGAAACTAACACTATTCATAGGGTGAGGAAAATGAAGGAAATGGATAATAGAGGGGAGGAATTAATATTAAGTAAAAGGAATTACTTTTTCCCCTTTTCAAATAAACAAAAAATAAACCCAAATGATGTTGATAAGTATGAAGATGATGTTTGTGCTTTCATGGACTCAACTAGGGAAGCCATGAAAGAAATGTACAGGAGCCAAGACCAAGATAGCAAAGTGATCCTAAAGAGGTGGATTATTTAGGCTCTAAATAAAATAGTGGAGAGTATTCAAAGTCCAAAAAATAAGATGTATAGTATCTTGAACACAATAGGTACTTAAAAGGGTGTGTCCCAACCTCATTGGAGAGGGTGTTAACCTTATAGAAAAATGGGTAAGTGCAAAAATATGGGGGACAAAAAGTGACCTACATGTGAACATGATTTTTATGAAATTTCATAAATCTAAACTTCTATAGATAGTTTGAGATATCTACACTCCAAATTTGAAGATGGTATAAAAACATGAAATGTAGAATTTTGAGTCTAGTTTATAATACACTATTTTTTTTTAAAAATGGTTAAGCATAACTAGGTCAAACATCTAATATTTTAAGAGGAACTCCTATCTTTCAGGAAACATAGTTGATAGATGGATGTGATATGCACCATTTCTTGAGCAGTGTTTAATGTTATTTGAAACCCTTTGGGAAAAATTTAGATAAATTTTCTATCACATCACCTATGTTTTTTTTTATATTTTAAATGAATACTTTTTTTATGAATTTTTCAAGTAAATAAATCCTAAAAACTAACCAAAAAATGGATAGTCATCTGTGTGACATGCCTAACTACCTCAAGAAAATGAAAATCATTTTTTTTAATGTTTGTAGAATTAGGCATACTTGGTCACCATATAAGTTGTTTTTCACTTGGATAAACAAAATATAACTTACATGAACATGTATAGACATGTATGTTTATGGCATGTAATGGCCTAAAAAAGGCATAATTAGAAATAAATATAGTTTGAAAACTTAAATTAGTTTAAAAATTATAAAAATCATATTTTTGGAAAGAGGAGAGCTTGTTCATCATGAAGGTATCAATTTTTTGAATTTTCACATTTAATTCTTAGTGTATTTGGAAATCAAAGTTGAAATTTATTGTTTATTTTCATAACTTGGCTATACATTGATAGCCCAAGCCTTTGGCTCAAGAATCCAAGCCATTCCTAAACCAAAAGGTATGAGAATTAAATTCAAATTCAAATACCATGATCATGTTAATAATGTGATCATTCTATTTAATAACATGATCATGTTACATATTGTAAACCTGAATATTAGCCATTAGGCCTTGTAGTCTTAAGATCAAACATTGATTGATTAAGATTATTGTTTGGGACCAGTGTTCTTATCAAGAATTGATAGAATTAAATGATAATTAGATATGTATTAACCTATGAATCAATTTATTGTTCCTTTGATATTAATATGGTGTGCAATCGGGCCAATAGATCCCAAATTGACATTAGATGGACATATTTACTTGGATGGAGCTTGGTTGGCCCAAATTATGTATCAAACTAAACTAAATACTTGGTTTTTTATAATATGGTTTGCAATTATAGACAAAATTGACATAATATGAACATAATTCCTTTCTTAGGGATCATTTAACCCTGATTGTGTATTAAATTGAACTAAATATTCAATTAGTTTAATATGGTGTGCTATCAAAGCCCTAATTGACATTATATTGAAGGAATTCCTTGCACGAGGACTAATTACTCTTAATTATAGATTATATACTGAAGAAAACACTTGATTAGTTAAATATGATGTGAAATTAGGGAAAAATATTCACAATGGAAATTAGATGGACACAATTCATTACATGGGGTTAAAAATGCCTCGATTCATATTCTAGGTAGAAGAAGTTAATTACATAGGACTTGGTTGTCCTCAATTGTGTATAGTATTGAAAAAAATATCAATTGATTTAACATGGTGTAATTATAGCCCCAAATGACATTATATGGACTTAATTTCTTGCTTGAAAATTGAGTGGCCCCAATTTCATATCATATTTAACCTAAATACTCAATTAGTTCAATATGGTGTGCAATCAAGAATAATGGAACCCAACTAGAACATTATATGAATAATATTACTTTTGTGGGCCTCAGTTGGCCCCAATTATGTATAAGATAAAACCAAATACATGATTATCTAGATATAGTTTACAATTAGGGCCAACAAAGTGGTAATTGACATTAGATGTATGAACATTTACTTGCATGAGCCTTAATTAGTTGTAATTACATAAATTCAACTGAACTAAATACTTGGTTGATTCAATATGTTATGTATTTGGGACCAATAAATCCCCCTATCGATAGTATAAGGATTAAATTTCTTCCACAAGGCTTGTTTGGACTAAATTTCATATATCATATTAAACCAAATATTATTTCTATTGAATTTGGTGCACAATCAGAATCCTAATTGTTATTAGATGATTTAATTCTTTATATAAGGTTCAATTGGTTCTAATTTCATAGTATATTCAATCTAATACTCAATTATTTGTATAAGGAGTGTAATTATGGCCCTAATTAAAACTATGTTGACATAATTCCTTGGGCAAGCCTTGATTGGCCCCAATTATGTAATATCTGGAACCAAATACTTGATTAGTTCAATATGGTATGCAATCAAGGCTAAGTAAGCCCCAATTTCCATTATATATGAATGTAATTATTTTCTCATGGCTTCTTTGGACCGAATTGCATATCAAATTGAAAAAATACTTATTTTTTTAATATGGCGAGCACTTGGATCCCCAATTGATAGCATATAGATGAAATTCCTTATATTAAGGCTTAGAAGGCCCCTATGATCAATTTATCCCTAATTAACATATTTTATATATAGTAATAATTAGGTTCATAAGGATTTAAACTTGTTTAAAATTACATCAATCATTACCAAAATTGACTTTGTAGGCTCAATCTGTGATAATGTGGGGGAAATTGATCCCAAATTCACATTCTTTACTCATAGATTTATGTTTAAGGAGCTCAAATTTACCCCAATCACCATCATGATTGTAACTTATATACCATAAAACCTTTACCCTAATCCTTAATCCCTAAACTCTAAACCATCAATATAAACTCTTTAAACCTTAAACCAATCATTTTAGCCCAAATTAATATCATTTGGACTAAGAATTAAGTTTGCAGGGCTCAGTTTGGCCTAAATCACATGACTAATTACCCCATTTGACTAATTCACTCAATATTCATGATGACATCCATGGTATATAATGAAAACCCAAAAACACATTTTATAATCACAAATGGGTCCAAGTGATTCAAAATATCCTGAATTATCTTTGTGATTAACCCTATATACCTTAAATCATGTATATCCATTAAAACCTGGAAGCCATAAACTATAAACCCTAAACAATATACCCTAAATTATAAACCATAAACTTTCCCTATTTACCAACTTCAATTTAGTCTAGATTAACATCCTTTATAGTAAGAATCAGGTTTGAAAACATGGCATATCTAGTGATTAGACATTAATATATATATATATATATATATATATATATATATATATATATATATATATATATATATATATATATATATAGGTCCTAAAACCTAAACCTTATGCCCTAATCCTTAATCCTTAAAACATAAATTATAATATCTCCCTATGCCTTAGTGCCCACTACATGCTACAAACATACATGCCTTACAATATAACTAATTTTATTATGAGATGACATAAAATGAATTTTTAAAACCTATGGCTAAAGCCTTTAGACTACTAATCTAGCTGTGCATATGAAGTAAATTGGGATTATTTCTAGCCCCTTCAACCTAATTAACCAAAGTGGAGGAGATATTTGATTATTTTAATCAAGGAATAATTTAAGGCCAATTTGAACCCCTTCAATATAAATATATGATTTAGGACAAAATCAAAAGTTCACTCTTCTATCATGAGTTGATCCAACTAGTCAATTTGTGCAATTCCATGCATGATCTAGGAAAAATTGAACCCCTAAACCAAATTTATGGATCAATCTATTGTATAACATGTATGAAATATGTACATGACATAATTGACCCTAATTTTATCTAAAATGTAAACATGAAGGTAATCAACTCATAAATAAGTGTCAAAAGTAACTCAAATGTTCTTTAACTACCTTAGTAATTGGACCCTATATATGATATCTTAAACCTTAAGTTACCCTATATCATTTAACTTTAACCCTTGAAACCTTGTACCATTTACATTAAATGCTAATCCATAAGCCCTAAACCCCAAAACCTTTAAATTATAGACCCTAAACCAATAAATTTAGCCCCAATTGATATCCTTTATATATATATATATATATATATAGAGAGAGAGAGAGAGAGTAAGAATTAGGTTCACATGGATTAACTTGGTTAAAATTAAATCACTCAAATGTTACCACAATTGACTTCATAGGCTCAATATATGATGATGTGGGGGATAATTGATCCCAAATTCACATTATTTACTCATAGATATAGGTTAAAAGCTCCCAAATTTACCCCAATTACCTATATGATTTTATAAATATACCCTAAAACTTATACCCTAATCCCTAATCCTTAAAGTTCCTAATCCTTAAACTCTAAACCACAAATATAAACTATTTAAACCTTAAACCAATCATTTTTAGCCCAAATTAACATCATTTCTAGACTAAGAATTAAGTTCAAAGGGATTAGTTTATCTGAAATGACATGAATGATTGCCCTATTTGACTAATTCACTCAATCTACATGATACACTAAATACTATACCCTAAAATTTAAACCATAAGCTTTCCCTATAAATACCAATTGATTTAGTCCTAATTAACATCTTTTATACAGTAAGAATTAGGTTGACATGGCATAGAGTTATTAGAAAAATTAATATACAGGTCCTTAAACCTAAACCCCATGCCCTAATTCCTAATCCCTAAAACATAAATTATAATCTCAATGCCCTAATTCCCACTACATGCTACAAACATACATGCCTTATAATATAACTAATTTTATCATGAGATGTCATAAAATACACTTTTCAAACCTATGTTTAAAGCCTTTGGAACTTACCAATCTAGTTTTTGATCCTATGTACCCTAAACCTAAGCCCTAAATAATATACCCTAAATTTTAAACCAAAAACTTTCCCTATTTACAATTCAATTTAGTCGTAATTAACAATATTTGTAGTAAAAATTAGGTTCACATATGGAATATAACTATTATACCTTATATACACCCTTAAACCCAAACCCTACATTCCCTAATCCCTAATCCCTAAAACATAAGTTATAACCCTAATCCATAAAACATAAATTATAATCCCTAATCCATGATCCATAATCCATAAACCCTATACACTAGTGTGTAAATCCCTAATCCCTTATCTAACATGATGACATTATTTAATAATGTGATCATGTTTTCTTAACATAGGAAACACTTAGTCCTTATTACCAATTACCAACCTTAAATATTATATTTATAATAATGTGATTATGATATTACATAATTAGATCATGTTATTATTGATATAAGATTCTCAATGGGTTAGATTGGCTAGGACCTTATCAAACACATAACATGATTATGTTATATAATGTGATTGCATTATTATTATTTTATATTAAGATATATTATCAATGAATATTTTTATCACAAATTAAGACTTTTTACTCACAAACATTCTCTATATACTTTTATGAGATCTATGTACCTGTGTACTTAACCCCACCTTTGAAAAGTTATCAATTATCCCTTATGATGGGTTTCAAATCACGTTTGAAAAAGAAGAATAAATTTTTGAAGAACAAAAAATAATAGGAATTAGAATATTTTAGATAGAAACACAAGGTACAAATTTAAAAACTTCATGGTAAACAAGGTACAATACAAACCCTAATCCTAATGAGCTAAATTTCATAGATAATGAATTAAGAAATGATGAAATTGACTATAATCAATTGAATAATGTTGAAACTGACCATAATGAAATGAATAATAATGAAATTAGCCATAATAAAATGAATAATAATGAAATTAAAAATAATTAATTAGTTAATTTTGGAAGTTCACATTCAAAGTTCTATGTTTTTTATTTTGTTGATGATGAGTCTATGCATGATGCTTCACCCACCATCCCCTCCCTCCCCACCCATGAATGAATAAAATTTGTTGGAAACAAATAATGATGAAAATAACCATCAATAAAATTTCATGGAAGCATCTAATGAAGAAATTAACAATGAATAATTTAATGTTATCCCACCTCTAAACAATGAAAGTAATAATGGTTTTGAAACACCCTCTCAACAAATTCCACCATTACCAACACCTCTAAGAATTGTGCATAGAAAAGACAAGTACTTAATTGAAGTTGATGAAAATATTTTAAAACAAATGCATAAAAAAATGTCTAATCATCATTAAATAAGACTGGCTCAACAAATTTGGGATACTTTCTTTCAGAATTTGGGGTATGATAATCAAAGATGTCAATTATTTATTTCATTGATAAAATTGATTTAGATGAGACCTATAATGTACACATTAGGAATACAAACATATAGCATGGATGATGAAAAAAATGAAATTATTGAAAATATACATGATGCATATCATACTATAGGCCCAAAATTATGCACCAAAGATTGTAATGTTACCTAACATATACTTACAACTTATGCAGTAAGTGACAAAATAGGGAAAAAATGAATGGTTTAGAAAACACGCTAAACACTTAATATAAATAAAAATAATAATGAAAGTAATTGAAAAATATGAAAGACTTAATGAACCTAATACCAATGAGCTCTAGGTATTCTCTAGTAGACTTCCACAAAAGGACAAGGCTCTATCTGATACTCTCAAAGCGTTACTCAATTTTGGAAAGACAATACAAGAGTTTCATCCAATGCAAGAGATGTTGTGAAAGAAGACTTGGTTCTCATAATCATGAAATGTATCCAAAAAAAATTATTATATATGACTCAAATATAAATGTACTCTAAATTTTTCAAAAAAAAAAAAAAAAAAGACATCCACAAATTTCTATTTATCAAAGATATTTAGATATGGAAAAAACTTTTTATGTTAAAATAAATCACACACACACCACTTGTTTTTGTAGGCTATATATTAAATTTTCAATACACTATGATGTTTTTCATCACATTAATTGTACTTTTCATACTAAAATTTAACAAGAGTGTGGCATTGAATTACCAACAACATCAACTAGGGAATTTATTCCAACTATCTTTTGCGAAAGATTGGATGGGAGATTATTTTACAACAAATTATGTTTAAATGGAAATTGTAGCATTTATGTTAGATTTCCAAATTAAAAAAAATGTATCCATGAGGAGATTACAAGTGCAATTGGATAGGAATTAGTTGGTTTAAGAAAATATAAATCAGTGACTTATCAAGTAAAAGATGGAAAAGAATCTAAAAGGTATGAGATTATTACAAAAAAGATACTTGTTTCTAGATTTTTGGTTAAATTTAGGGAGAAGATTATTTATGACTATGCAAGGCACACACATAGGTCTAGATGGTTGGATGAACATTTCAAGATATGAAAGGATGCATTCCCACTTATTTCCATTATCTTAGTAGTTGATTTTATTGAGAATTACACATTCAAACCCCAAATAGAAGTTTAATCACAATATTACAACTCATCACAAGTTGCCATATTCATGCATGCACTTGATAGTATAAAGCAATAATGAAAAATATTAAGGGAGCACCATTTCTAAATCAGTGATGATAGATCACATTATTCAAATTATGTGTATGGTTATTTTCAAAAGTTATATAGTTGAGTCAGTGGAACATTACTTTTAATCAACATTATATTTCATCAGACAATTACACATCACAATTCAAAAATGCATGGATATTTTATTAGTTAAGTAGGATGCATGTTACCACTAGTGTATAACACATTTGGAGTTTCATCGAGGTTGGTCATGGAAAAGGGGAGCATGACGATGCTAGAACATGTGCAAAAAGAGCTATTACAAGGGAGGAGTTAAAATTTGAAGAGGGTTTTCATGTAATAGATGAAAAAACTATGGTTAAATGGTGTAATGAGAACATGTGTCATTGTGCTCAACCAAATTATACTATTTGTAGACATTTTTAGTTAATGGAGGAAGAATAATTGGAAAAGTATGAGGATTTTATGACTCTAATAGGTCCAAGTGACCTCCACTCATTTCATAGCTCGAATATAAGCTCTTGGACTATTTATATGAGACTCTTGGCATGTTTCTATTCTACATGCATGGACTGTATTTGGAATGAGTGTGATTCACAAGAGTGGGTGGATTATTAGAGTTCTAAACCTCTAATTCCAATGAACACATGTAAAGTTTCAACAACAATGCAACTTACAAATATGACATCATCAGATGACTTTGACCATGTATCTGATCTAGTGCACTAGGTAGAATATTTTTCATTATGTAAAATTTATTCTCATAAAATATATCTTCATATTATCACTAAATTTTTTTTTTTGTGATACAAGGCATGTTTTTTGCAGTTATTATAGATGAGAATAATGAAGAAGGAACTAATTACTAATTGTGCCAGTGTGTAGAGAAAAAGAAGAAATTGACTTCCCTAGTTATAGATGGAGAAAACATTGACTATCCCACTAGGTTAACGGTAGTAATTGGAACTTGGTTTTGATGATATACTATAAAAAATTAATATTAATGGTTGTTTGAAGAATTTAAAATTCACAGGAAGATACTGGACTATTCAAATTTGATTTTTGCAATGAATATTCAATTACAAAAATATCATGGAGGCCATTAAATAGGAAACTATGGAAAGTTTAGGAGTCAAATTATGAAGCCATTCTTGATACTATCAAGGATAGAGTATATCCTAATGGTTCATTGGATTGAAATACGGATGTATGTTGACTTTTCAAATGTAGATGTAATCAATTTTTCCAAATATTTTTTTATTTTCTAGGTAATACATATACAAATTTCATTTTTAATTACTTATTAAATTTTTTTTATAGGTTAGTTGTTTTGTATAAGCTTCCACCTTCATGTGGATGGAAATTTCATTAAATAATTCTATATTCTTGAAGCTAAGAGAATCTTGAGTTTTATGGGTATTTGAACTTCAACTAAAAAATGCATTTTTATTGTATTGGGAAGGGTGTTATTGAGGATAGGATGGATGGTGGGTTTGTCAATTGCGCCTGATGGGAGGCCAATAACATATTATTAGATGTTATTCACCCCTAGATGTGTTTGAGGTGTCAATTTTCACTCAAGAAGCATTAGAATCAAAGTTTTGAAACCACAACTTGAACTTTGACAACATTTATTGTTAGTGTTTTTGCTCTTCAAAATGGTACTAAAAATGCACTTTTGGGTGGATTCAAGCATTATGGTAGTGTGATAACATGTAATTTGCATATCTAGATGTGATAAAATTGATATATTCATAAGTGAAGGTCCTAAAGGTAGAAATCTCAATTGGATCTCAAGAAGTTGCTTGTTCACTGACAAAAACTTGCATTTTTGGTCTTATCATTGTTACTTGCATAACAAATTGATCTCAAAGATTCCATCTAATTTATATAGAGTGTGATTAGAGGGATTAAATAGGTATGTGAGGGATCTTATGGTTCATGGAAATGACTTATATTTTTTGTTTTATGCATGTTTGAACTTAGGCTAAAAATGCATATTTCTTGTATTAGGAAGGGTGTTCTTGAGGCTAGAATGGGTGGTGGGTTTGTCAATCAGACCTGATGGGAGGTCAAGAACTTGGTACTAAATGTTATTCACCCCCCATACATGTTTTTAGTGTCATTTTTCACTCACAAAGCATTGAAATCAGATTTTTGCAACCACAACTTGAACTTTGCCAACATTTATTGTCAGTGTTTCTATTCTCTAGAATGGCAGTGTTGTGCACTTTTGAGTGGATTCAAACATTATGGCAGTGTGATAACATGTAATTTGCCTATATGGAGATGGTCAAATTGATATATTTTTAGGTGGAGGTCTCAAAGGTAGAAATGTTAGTTGGATCTCGAGAAGTTGCTTGTTCACTGACAAAAACTTTCACAAATATGGATGGGAAAAGAGAAAAGGGGTTTCTTTTGTTTACCCATATCAAAGATGAAGAAGTATTAATGCTACATGTGAAGTCATGTCAAGTTTGTGTCCTTATGGTTTTAGATGCAATATGGTAATAAGAATTTTAGTTTACATTATTAGGAAAGTCTTTGGGAAAGACATATATGAATGAGACTCCCATTTAGTAGAATACACATTAAATATGAGAAAAAAGAGCAAAAAAAATTATATTTAAGTTGTTCTACTTGGGGAATATTTGATAGATAGATAAGAGGTTTTAATTTTGATACCCATTTACCTATAAATATATGCAATTCTAAGCAAACTCAATGATAGGATGCCTCTAGGGAAAAATTAAGGAATATGATAAAATAAATCCATGAGTGTCATTATGAACATAATGTTCATCAAGAGAGAGATACCAATATATTACATGGAATATCATATAGTTGGAAATCTCATGACAATGGTGACACACATCAAATCTTGGATGGAATTACTTGCAAAATAAATAAAGTGAAAAGGGTCTTAAATTCAATGGATGAATCTTTATTAGGGAAGCTGGCGCTTGGCTAATAGGTATGAAAAGGCTCTTTGGGATAAGATATTTTTAAATAAATGGTATGGACATGCTATTTATTTTAAAACTTTTAAATGGAGTAGCCTTGTGTTGAGACTATCAAGAAATAATTATGAATTTAGATATGCCCATAGTCACTTGGGTGATGTTCAAGGAAAGACAACACTACTTTTTGGATATCTACTTAAATTATGGAGTAAATCCATTATATAACCTATATGAAAATGCCAATACTAAAAATGAATATAATGCATGTTTCTTAACCTTGTTTTGGGAGATGGGATACACACATGATGAGCTAATGAAATGCAAACTATATCTTAGCATAATTTTAATTGTCATTTAAAATAAGGTCGATAATTTTTAACATAATACACTAGTGTCAGAGAATTTTAGGATGTTACTCCCAAAGAATCATGGTCCAACATAAGACCATTCATGACTTTTATGTTTTTGGTTGTGTTATTTTTGCATTAATTCTTGAGAAGAGAAGTAAATTAGATGTAAAGAGAAAAACATGTATGTAAATAACTATAGTCCTAACAAATACAAAGAGAAAAAAATAAATGTAAAAAAATTTACCTCTATATAGGTAAATGGTGTCATCCTAATAGAGGTAGATGCAGTCATGGATGGCCCAGTAGCTAGATCTGAATATGAAAATAATGGCTATGATATATTGAATGTTGTAAATGTCAGCTATGATGATGAAGGAACCATCACCTCTTGTGACATAAAAAATAACATATATGTATTATATTAAATTTATATGTAAATTAATTATTGGATTAGAAATTAAATTTTAAAATATAACTTAAATTTAACATGACATTTACATAAAATATACCTGCATCTATGTGGTGACTAATGTCTGCATGCCAAATGTGCATGTCAAAAACTCATCACTCATAAGAATATTATCTAAGCCATCTAAACCATCAATGCCATCATCATCATAAGGTCCTATTCATATATCTATACATGAATTTCAAGGGTGGGTTTGGGGTCAAGTAACCTATGGCTTATCTATAGAATCACTTTATGAAATTTTACTCATATGTGGAACAAGTGTATCAGTGAGTGAACTAAGATCATGGAGAGTGTCTATCTCCATGAACTAATGAACCATAGAGGGGATCTCATTATTAAGAGGCTTTTGGATATGAATTTATGTAGGTTAATTAGGTGTATGATGTGTACCTATTAAATCCTATATAGAGCCTTTTCCTTTGCTTTGAAACTCACTAAAATAAAAATAATTAGGAATCTGGTTGAGGACAAACTCACAATAGAGTTTCCTCAAAAAATATAAGAGGACCTCATGGTTTTTACATGGAGGATAGTCAAAGACCATCCACCATTGATCCAAAAATTGGCCATGATTAAGTTATGTACATAGTGATGGATAGGAAAATGTTTATCAATTACAAGAAATGGGTCATTGGTGGTTGGGTTGATAAATAAGGCATAAATGTCATCTTTAAAATATCCAAATTCTTGACCTAAAGGGCTGATAAATTATCATCATACTATACCCTATAAGTATCCATATATAAGATCCATTAGTCAATTCAACTCATTATAGAGTCAATTTGACCTAATAAGGTCTGTGGGGAATTGGCTAGTTAGGTGTAGTGGGGGTTGGCTAAACTAGGATCCCTCATTCTATCAATTAAATCTTTAATTTCAAGTTTGTTTCCCATAAGGTTGTCAATCAAAACCTCTTGACTACTAGGGGGTTTTTGGGAATTATAGGAGGGTTAGGTGAAGGTATATGAGGAGCAGTAGGGGTTTTTGGATGGTTAAGAGGAGGAGAAATCAAAGGGTTCTATGAAGGGTTGGGAGGGTTAGCAAGATGGGTTGTTAAAAAAATACAATTAAAAACCAGGGTGAAATAATGAAAATTATAAAAATTAAAGGTTAAGTAGGGAATATTTTGATCACTTAACTCTCCTACATAATGAAGATAATATTTTTGATTTGGTAGCTTCCTGAAACTCTCTAGAGTCTTCTAAGAAAAATTTGATCATGTAAGCAAGGGGAGAGCTAGGGAACTTGAATGTTGAGTATTTTTATGTTTGGGTTTCCTTTATTATTATTTTTACACAGAGGTAATGTGATCAAATTACTAACATTATTTCATTATTGTAAATTCCAATATTGTGATCACATTAATAACATGATCGCATTATTGTTTAATATAATGTGATAGTACTATATAATAACGTGATTGTGTTATGGATTGGTAATATTGTGCCTAGATTTAGATAATACAATAACATTAATTAAATAATAGTATCATGTTATTCATTAAATTGATCATGTTATGGGTAATGTCCATGGAATTATCCCTTGACTCCATGTACTTACCTAGTTCATCAATTGAAAGAACTAGAAAAGAGGCTTAATTTTTTAGGATCATGTGTAATAAATAGTTCATATAATTATTTTGTTCTAATGAATAATCAAAAATTTATGTGGGCCTTAAATTATGTGATTTATAAAAGAGATAGTTCCTTTAATTGGCACTAATATGTGAAGGCTTTGATATCCAAGTTTATGAGCCTAGAAAAAGAGGATATAGAAATTTTGAGGGATATGAGGGTTATAGGTCTAATTACCTGTATAGGTTAATTGTTAAATAGGCCCAATCTTTAAATATTACTTAGAGATGTTAAAAAACATTTCAAGGTCAAATCATAAGGCATGATATATAATACTACTAAAAAATCTTTATAATTGGTTAATTTTTCAAAATTCAAGGTTACTAAGGCAAAGGTGTTATTGACCAAATTTGATTTTTTATTCAAATTGGGGCACCTATAGGTAAAAACTCAATTTTATTCCATTAAATTTTATATTAGCCTTGGTCACTTATTTCATTAGTCTCTTATGACATTTTGGGTCATTTTAAGGGTTAAAATAGTGCATTTAATGCTTTGTACAAGTCTTTTGGGAAATGTGAAGGTTTAAAAACATTATTTAATGTCCCATGTGTCCTTATAATTATTAATTAATTTAAAATACTGAAATACGGTAGGTTATGTGGTAGAAAAGTTAATTTTATTAAAGAAAAAAAGAGAGATTGACACTTGTACAACCTCATTGGGAAGTGTGCCACTTAGAAAAGGTTTAAATTTGACTTTTCAACTTCCAAAAGCTAATTTAAACATTATATATATATATATATATATATATATATATAAAATTTCTTTCTCAAAACTATTTTGATTCCTTTTCACCTTTATAAACACACAAAAGTGACTTCCAGGTTTGTACTTGGTACAGACAGCTTAGAGGTTTTCAATAAAAATGATTTTGGGATGTTGTTATAAAATAATATAACTTAATTTTAATATCAATATTTTAATAATGATCATTTTTACTTTATTAATAATCCATTTGAAGTTAATTGTTCAAATCTACCTACTCATCTATGCACCCTATAGATTTTGCCTTGGTTTGGAGAATTACGTAAAATATAGATTTTAAGGTTAGTTATATATTATTTTTTATTTCTTTATCTAATTTTTACCATTCATGGTTTCATATTTCAATTTTATTGGATGAGATAATAAACTCAATTTTGTAGACTAGTTTATTTTGAGAGTGACAAGCATCTTGCACCATTTTCAGAGTTTCATGCTTTGTTAGTAGTTCCAAGGGGTTATGTTAGTGTCTTTTAGATTTTTTAAAGGTCCTATTTACCACCTATACACATTTAATCTTTAGTTTCTAAGTTAATTCTCATGGTTTGCAAGCTCACATGTCAGACAAACTACCATTAGATCATGGCTTGCCATGTAGTTCTTGGTTGCAAGTGATTTTGACATTGGATAAGATGTTTTGTATCTTGTTTCAATATTTTTTTTATTGGAATAAATAATTTTAATGTTGATTTTATATTTTTATACCAATGAGCCCCTTTGCCCATCCTTGTTGCTCCTTTCTAGACACTCACTATCCACATACAGCCCAATCCACACCTATAAGAGCCATTATTGATGTCATGCTAAGAGGTGGGAATATTGACATAGGTTTAAACATTATAAGACTGTTAAGATTGAATTAGGATGCTTAATTGAGGCATAAAATATTCAAAAACATACATACATTATACACTACCCATTTTCACTTTACTACCTTGGCTTCCTATAGGTGATGCCTCTGGGTTATAAAGGTCCTTGAATGAGAGATTTTATGAATGGTAAAGACTTTTTAAAGTTACAATAGGTTATGGATTTTTTAAAATAATGTTTTAAGTGATAAATTCCTAAACTAAAGTGAAAACCATGCTCTAAGGAACAATGTAGTGTTTAGGCCCTTTGTCCCTGAACACAACAAACAAAGGTCTAGGTGGGTTTTGTAAACCTCTTATGACATGTCTTCAAAAAGTTTAAAATCATTTAAAGAGGTTAATTTTGTTTCTTATATTACAAAAAATACCTCTACCAAAAATGGGAGGTAAAAACTCAATGAAAGGTAGAATTTGGATCCCTTAAAGTGACCTAAAAAAACACTATTTTCAAATAGTTGAATCATCAAGATTTAAAGGTTTGAGTGACTATTGATATCCTAACTTGAAAATAATGCATCCCCTTATGGATAAAATGGTTTAATGAATTTAATGACATATAAATTGGAATTAAAACCATATTTATGATGTCAATTCATAGTTTCAAATCCTTATGGCCACCTACAGGTGTCCACACACAAAGAAATAGTCACCTATTGCCAACTTTAGGTGACTGTGATGTGACTGTGACCTAAGTATGACATTTTGAGATTGTTTTATCCTAGTCAAAGTGGATGTAGGTAGGATTTGATGTGAGTAACATTTTAATATTTAATAAAAGTCTCTATACATCATTTTTAGGCTAATTATATACAAGGTAACCTAAAGGTAGGGTCTAAAGGCAGAAAACACAATCTATTAAGTCACAAGGAAAGAAGGAAGGTCTAATAAGAATTTTTTAAATAAGTATTGAGAATAGATAAAGATTAATTGAATATAATATACATTATAGGACTGATGAAATTTCAAGGCCTTGCTCTCACATAAAGAGGCAAGGACAATATGTACAAATAACCCCAACTTCCACCTATAGCAGGCCCTAGCCTTTTTAGCCTCCATATCAAGGACTTGGACATGGATATATAACTATAGGTTAGTGGAAGTTGATAAAAATGCCTCAATTTATCTTAAGGTAATGTTGAGTTAGTTTCCAAGGATTAAATATACAAGGCCCCACATAATCAATTGTAGTTGGCTGTGAGGGCAAACAATAGAAATTGAAGACTTTGATTAAACTATAGCATACCATATAAACAAAAGTATCCAAGAAATTATCATATGGTCTTGTAAAATTATATATAAGCTTATAAAAACTATACTCAATAACTAAAAAACACATGATTCCCTACAGGCATCATGCTAAAACACAAAACTCAATCATGTAGGGTAACATAATCCTGACTAGGTAGAAAGTGTGAGGAGAACATATGAGGAGTTGAAATGATTTATCACGATTAAACAAACCCATAATGACTTAATGGTTTCATTTGACTCCTCATAATTTTGAACAAATAAAAGAGTAAACTCTAAACATATAGTTTTCATCCATAATTTGGAACCCTGCACAGTCCTGCTTATAATAGTCTATTTTGGGTCTTATGACATTTGGAGGGTCAAAACATCATCCAAAGGCTCAAACTTGGTACGTAATATTATTTTAGGTTTGGGAAGGTATTATAATGATAAATATTATCTAATTATATATGGTATTTCCCTTTGTTTTTGTCTTAGATAGAGGGCACTCCCCTCATGTGCAATTGACAAGTTTTTGAAGAAAGTAGGTGGTATGGTGAACCAAGGGCTAAGGAGAACCTTTAAAATGATTTTTAAATATTAATTACATAAAAAAAAACATGGGGTACCAAGAAATAAATGGGTAAACCAAATAGGGTACCCTACACTCCTAAGGTTGTAGTCATGCATGATGGGCATTTCTAAGCCTAAAAGACCAAACAAGAGAACAATGATACTCCTATCTCTAGAAGTGATTTCAACATTGTTTGATCATTTATGTAGGGTTAATTTAGGGTGATAAAACTATATGAATTCAAATAAAACCATCATATGTCATTTTAATATCAAGAGTACATGTAAGCCTATGAGGCAAAGATGAGGCATAATGAACAAAAAGGAAGTCATTCACACTTTTGGTATTAAACATGCTTTGAAACCTTTCTAACATGCTCATTGATCCACTAAAAATGTGTTTAATCTTCTATATTGTATATAAAACATCAATAAATCCATTTTTTGGCTCGAAATATAAATTAGACCTACGTAAAATGGAAGAACATGCTTGATAGGCCAAGATGAAATGCTTAGATCTTCTTAAATAATTTGCATGGGAATATAATAAATTTGGAAGATTTAATGATTTTAAAACTTTGTAACATGTTCATAGATCTAGTATATAGGTGCTTCATCTTCTATATTGTAGATAAAACATCAAAAAAACCATTTTTTGGCTAGAAATATAACTCAGACCTATGGAAAATGGAAGAATAAGCTGGATAGGCTAAGATGAAATGCTTAGATATTATTAAATAATTTGAATTGGAATATAATAAATTTAGAAGAGTTATAAATGGTAATTATTCTCACATTTGTGGAATTATTTTGAATATCTAATGTCTTAACTTTATGAATAATGCTTAAGACCCAAAACTGCTCGAAAACCCTTACAAACCTTGGTTAGGACTAGTTTGTGAAAATGGAGTTGGAAAGATAATAAAATGAGATATTTTTTTTAAAAATGTGATTTTAAATTGTATAATAATACTTAAAGATGATTCTAATTCCTTTTTATTGTATGAACTTATACATATGATGGCATAAATAGGGGTTTTCTCACTATTTTGTGTGTTTCACAAGTTGTATGGGATTTCAAGTGATTAAAATAATATTTATGGAAATATTAAGACTTAAAATAACTCATAATATCACTCTCATGACTTGAAATAAGTCCTAATTTCCTCAAATAAGTGATTCATTTTAGCCAGTCAAATCTGGCATTTTGGACAAGCTAGTGAAAAAGATGGAAAACTTCAAGTGAGATCATTTTAAGGTGTCCCAGATGATTATATGGAAATATAGGGTATTAAATTTTTTAATAAACTCCATACCATGTATTTACATGGATAATTATTCCTTTTGGAAGCCAAGTGTGTAGGGTGCATGAAAGAGTAATTTTCTACACAACAAATGTTGATGGCTCATTCCATGATGATTCCAGAGGACTACGACTAAAAAAAATTCATAGATAGGAATTATTGATATCATTAACCTTGATTCAAATCATTTTACCTTATTTTAATGAGTTATGGGATGTTTAAACAAGCCTAATCATACAAGTAGTTTTTCTAAGCTAGAGTGAGGAGTTTTATGCCACTTTTCATGAAGTTCTATGACTTGTTTGGACACTTGGAATTCCAAACTTGAATGGCTCATCCCATACCCTCTATAAATTCACAAGTAACTCCATGTATCATATTTTAATGTGTCCTTATGACCATTTGACTTTCTTCTCTCTCTCTATCTCAAGTTCTATAAGAACTAGCCATTTTGGCCATTATATGGATGCTCTAGCTAAATATGGTGAAGCCCTGCTCATCTGTATACCTTTTGATAGATAAAATGAATAATTTTTACCTCTTAAATTACTATTAATATTTTTATTTAATTTAATTTTGAATTTTCTTAGTGAAGACTATGGATTCCTTAGCATTGTGTAGACACTAGAAAACTGCACACTTCTAGTTTTCGATGACTGAATATCTTGGGACCCCATAAAGACCCCCTAAAACCTTTTTAGCCCTTAACTAACCCCTCCTAACCTAACCAAAAAATTAATATCCTATTCACATAGTAATATTCAAAAGTACTATTTGAAAGTATTATTCAAAAGTACTATTCACTATCACTATTCACTATAGGACCCACTATCACTATTCATGATGGCATGGCAAGTGACATGACATGTGACATGGAAAGTGACATGAGAAGGTACATTTAAGGTGATATGGAAACTGACATGGCTTGAAGTGGGATATCATACCCCACCTAGGATCCTCCTCCAAGGTACCTTATGACATCTTTAAGGACCAAAGGGCCCCTCCTTTGGAGTATGGTGCTGTTTTTCTTATGGGACCATCATTCAACATGTGTTTGTGTCCTCATGCATGGATTATGGTGCCAAAATTCATGGGTAACTTATCCAAAATATGTAAGTGAGTGGTAGAAAGTATTTTGGACCCATATGAGCCCATGTGCATGATTCCCACTCCATTTTGGATTCTTTATCAAGTTGGAAGACAAACAAACCAAGTGGAAGACCTATTGGATAAGTGGGAATCTCACCCCCTTGTCTTTCATGAACACTCATGCACCCACATGGATAATGGTTCCAAAATTCATGGGACACTTATCCAAAAGACAAATTAGCTTGGTGAAGAGTCATTTGGCCTCATTTGAGCCCATGTGTATGATTCCCACTCCAAATTGGACTCATGTGCAAGGTGGGAGACAAACCAATAAGGTGGGAATCCCAAAAAAATTATTCCATTTTTCATTTATGATCCCACTTGAAAAATGGTGCCACTCTATTCCACTTCTTTGGCATGTTTCTTAACAACAAATGCTATAAATCCCCCCCCCCCTCTCCTTTACCCATGGTGAAGTTGAGTTTTGGTATAAAAAATTCTTATTGAAGGTTTTCCAATTTGAAAGTAGGTTATCATCTTAGAGTTTAAAATAATTCAAATAAACAAAATTGTGCTGAATTTACAAGAAATCATCAATCATCTTCAATTAGCCATCCTCAATAAACTTCTTCAAGGTAAACTTGTATTAGTTCATTTATTTCTTGTATTCCTTTCTTTATTTCCCTTTGGCCTTTATTTGATTGAACTCCAAATATATTCCTTATTATCCCATTTATCCCATTTACCTCTTTTCCATAGTTATCCCATTTATCTTTCTACCCTATTTCCCTCTTTGTACCATTTACCCCTTTGCCTTCTTGGCCTCTTTTTGACCATTTGTCCCCTTTGCCTTCTTTCCCCCTTATTAACCATTTATCCCTCTTGAGTTATTGAAAACATTACCCTTTACCATCTCAACCATTTTCCAACCCCAACCAAATCATTATTTTGACCCTTATCAAGTTACCAAACCAAAACCACAACCTTGTTTTTGACTAAATTTCAATGTTAGTTGCTTTTATCTAGTCATTGTTTTAGCAAAGCATTTAACTTATTTATTTTAATTTTAGTTATTTTATATTATTATCTATTTTTAGTTTCAAATTTATAGTATTTTATGTCAATCCTTTCATTTTTATTTATCAACTTAAGTTTTTAAAGAAGGTGGATTGACAACCTCCTAAAAAGCTTTTGCTTATAGGATCTAGCTCACGCTAGGCAATCCACCCATCTACTTGTCTAATGAAAAAGTGTGTTTAGGTTTTTTATTATTTTTAGGTATTATTACCTAGCCAAATAAGAGTTATTAAAAAATTTGGACTTCAACAAGTTCACAAAAACTAGGTATTCTTATACAAACCCATTAACATAGTTTCTTTCTTCTAAAATTAAGAAAAAGCGAAAAAAATAGATAGAAACATTTTGGCACACCCAGTCGGACCCTAGAGTTTTCTTGGGTTCATATATGTTTTAATAAATTTATTTTCATTAGTAATATGGGGAATTTATATGTAATTTCATTTCTAAAAATTTATCAATCCTTTCTTTCAAAGCATAAGTTTTAGTTTCTTTTGTTTTAGAATATCAGAAAAAATAAAAAAATAAATTTTTTCACTTTTATTTTGCATTTTTAAAATATCAAAAGATCAATCATCCTAGGATTAAGATTGCATCTTCATATTTCATTTAGGTGCATCTTAATTTTTTTTTTCATATAAATAAAGCTAAAAAAATTATTTTGGTTTAAAATTAACTTGCATCCATTGATTGCTTGCTTATTTTAGTTCATCTAGTAAATTAATCAAGCAAATTAATCTTAGCATCACAAATGTTACATAAACCAAACCACTTTCACAATAAAAAATAAAAACATACTTAAGACAAGGCTCAATTAGGATTTCATCACCTAGGGGATCACCTTCTCCTTTCCTAATTATCTTGGTTGGATTTAATCACCATGGGGATAACCAACTTAGTTCTCTGGCTAAGTATAAGCTTTGGTAATCAATATTTTGGCTAAGCACCCACACTGTCTGCAAGATTATGATGTGATGGGAGAAAGCCCCAAGTACTAAGCCATGTACTTGATCCAATATAGAATTCTTTTTGAGTGCCTAAATGCAACCTGAAACCAAACATAAATTATTTTCTAGGACCTATTCAAGACAATTTCCTCTTCAAACTTTTCTAAGGCATAAGCCAAAAGATAGATTAAATGGAATCCTAGGACTTAACTCACTCTTATTTAATGCATTGTTTTTCTTGAATATTCTTTGATTTCTCTTTGTTTTGAGGTGTGAGAAAATATCATTCCTTTCCTATTTTTGTATATGGTTCTTACTCACCAACAATGAAGGGACCTTGAGGAACAAAACTCAGCAACAAGTCAACCAACCACTTCTACCTTGTCATCCATGAAACACGGACTCCCCTCACTCTTCAATGATTGCTACTCGGCTGGTCTCAGGAGATGTGAATTTTATCACTTTCCTAAACAAAAATCATGCAGCCTTAAAACATTACCTTAGAACTATGTCTTACTAAATCCTAGTTTCAACCCCACATGTAGATCCCCCTTATGGCATGCCTCTCCACATTATGGGGAGTACCTCCACTGCCATAGGTACTACTCAGCCTTTAGTTACCCAATACTTATCATCAACCAACAACCCTCTTTAAACTACCATTCAAAACCAATTGACCCAAACTACCACTACCCTTATACCTCTTACTAATAACTCCTATGTAATAGGAGTGATTATTGTTATCACTACCCATCTCTCTCTTATTACCTTTAATCTATCAAAAAATACTCTAATTCAAAGCCTTGTGGTGTCCATACCCTCTATGTTAGCATCGATTAGTATAATGGTTACCACCCTTCCATCGGCTACCAACCCAACTACCACTCCTATCTAAAAAGCAACCTTTAGTTATCTCCATAACCCACAAAGGCATATGCTTGTTACCCAACCACCTACCACTAAAAAACCATTTAAATCCACATACCAACATGTATCTTCTACCCAACCATTGGAATTCACATACCAATATGTATATTCTACCCAACCATTAGCATCCACATACAAATATATGGCAAACTCTCAACCTTCTACCCACTATCAATATGTTTCTCAACCACCAATTCAATATGCATCTTACAACTTTCTGGGTGCTTAACCCCAAGCAAACTTCATGAACATGATCATGGACAAGATGACCACCCTAGAGTCATCCATCTTGGGTGATCACAATATCTTATCCTATGACCAAATTTGCAATGACCCCATCCATCCATTCATACCCATTAAGCCATATCCTCCCCAATGGGAACTTCACAAGTTCTCTAAATTTTTTAGCAAGGAGGATCCCCAACAACACCTTAAGGAACTTATGTATGATTGTTATCTCATCACTTGTGATGATTCCCTTCTTCTCCAAACTTTCTTGATATCTCTAGCCAACCCAACCTTAGATTGGTATAGTTCATTACCCAAACATTCCATCTTCTCCTTCACCCAACTAGCCCAAAACTTCTTGGATCACTTTTTGATCAATATATCCAAGAAAGTTTCTATCACAAGACCTCTACTCCATCCAAAAATTTGAGGGTGAATCTATTTTCTATTTTGTGGCTCATTAGAGGAGCTTAATTAACCAACTTTAATTTTTCTTACCTCAACTTAAACCTATAGAGCTCTTTACTCTAACATGTACCAAACACATCTCATCAACATTACATGTCCAAAGATTCCAAACCTTTGTTGAATATTTTACTAGGTCTCATAAAATATAAAACTAAGCCATTAATGAATGAAAACTTAAGCTCAAAAACAAAAACTCAACCTATAAAACCAATGAGACCCCTTCCTCTAAGTCAAGAAACTATTCCAATACCAACACCAAGAACAAAGGAACCGTAAATGATATCATCCTCAAAGCTGCACCTCCATCATCTACCAACCAAAAAATATTGAGGAATAAAACCTCCAAATCCTCTAATTCTTCAAATCAAAACCTAAAAAACCAAACTTCAAGCAATCAGAGGTAATTAACTCCACTTTGGGAATCCTATTCTTCTATTTTGGAAAAGTTATTAAAAGCTAATGTCATCCAACTTTCATCGATGAAACCAACCCAATATTTTGATGCTTCTTTCCCTATATCGGGTTGATATAATGAGAATGACCATTATGCCTTTCATCGAATCATAGGACATGATATCAATAGGTGAAATACCTTGTCCAATCCCTCATTGACAAGGGGGAGATTATATTGGACAACCCCAATGTACCACCCAACAAAGCCCTTGACATATTTAGGCAACCTTTTACAAGCCACACTCCTACCAGAAATGAGAGTAATAATGTCAAATGCTCTCTTGATACCCATACCATTAACATGGTTCTTGACACAATGATCAAGAACCCTCTCACCAATATACCAACCCTTCTCTACTTATGGAAGTAGAAAAATTACCTTCTACCCTTTTGGAAACCCAAACAAAGGAAGTACCTATTCCTCCTCCTTCACTCATTATGGTAGTGGTGTTACCAACTTCCCCTTTGATGAACACACCACACCACACACCCATCTTACCTTCCTCATCAATTACCATGCAACTCTCCCCTCACATAGAAATCATTCCTAATAAGGAAATACCCCTATCTACTCTTCCTATAGGATATATATCTATTCCAACCATGCATACTTTGATTGAGTAAGAGGATAAGGTTACCATACCCATATCTCTACCTAGTGGGTTATCTTTTAGATCCACCATTTAGGAAATCAAACCCTTCTCAATGCTAGTACAAAAATTGGAACTTATCTCCAACCCTGACATAGATCAAGCCACCTTTTGGTATAAATTAGGTCTCCCTTATGTTACCAAACCAAAACCTCAAACTCCTTATTTGGCAACCAACCTACCACTTCTAATAACCAACCAACTAAAACTTCCACCCACCCAACCAACACCTCTACCAAACTAATTGACCCTCAACTACCTAATCTAACCAAGACCTTAGTAACCAAACCCCATCCAAAACCAAAAACCAAATCAATCAAAGAGTTAAAAATATCCAAAGGACCAAATCCTCTAATTTTACCTCCCTTAACCTTTCCCTCCATTTTGGGTCTTCATCCCTCTACCTTGAACACAAAGCCCATTAATTTTACCAAAACCCCACCACCTCTGTTGGTTACACTTTCACACTTTATTCCTAATGTACCTATTTTTATTGAAATATAAATACCTAAGTTACCTACCTTTCCATCATCTACCTCTAGATATTCAACCATCTTACCTAAACCAAAACCATCAACCAAGCATACCACCTTACCTAAGACACCTATCACAAAACCTACTTCCAAACAACCTTCTACTTCAACATCCAAAACAAAAATGGCTAAACCTTTACCACATTTAACTAAGTATTACAAAACCATTATCCAATGGTTATTGAAAACCTCTTCCTTTATCTTACCACCCATCAAACCCTTTAAGCCTTCATATCCCAAACCATCATGGTTCAATAATAATTTGATTTATCTATACCATAGGACACCTAGCCATGATACAAAAAATTGTAAATCTCTCCAAAATCTCATCCAACATATTTATGATGAGGATGATCTATTAATATATGAACCTCCTATACCACCCATACTAACAAAAACAACAACCATACTTACCCAACACTTCCCACTCCTCCACTCTCACCTATTAATGAAGATGAGTTTGACCACTCTACTACCTCATCCTCTCTTTTTATCCATAGTATGAACATGGTCACTAGATCACAATAGAAGGATAAAGGGAAGGCTAAGGTGTCCATTCCTTAGACTTACCCCTCTTCAAACTCCCAAGAAAACCATACCCAACCATCTCCATCTTTAATCAAACCCAAGGTGTTTGTCTTAGCTACCCCCCAACCTAACCCTTCACAATCCAACCCATATGCAATATCTATCCTAAAATCTATCATTAAGTAGCTTCACTAAACCCTAACAAAAATGATCTTGTATGAGTTGATTTATACTTCTCCCCATCACCACCAAGCATTCAAATAGGCCTTGCAATCCATCGAGGTCTAACCCAATGACCCCCAACCTTTATCCACCTTTGTTGGTTCCCTTTAAAATTCCAACCTTGTCACCTTTAAGAATTTAGAAACACCTTTTGTTTACCTTGAGGACCTAGATCCCCCACTCTTTATTACCACTTACATCAACCAAACCCATGTCAAAATGGTGATGATTGATGGGGGAGTGATAATTAACATCATATCCTCTTATGATTACATCCAACTAAACTTATCAAACAATATCATGTCAGAATCCATAATGGTCCTTTGATCCTTTAATGACAATATGGCCACTACCTTGGGAACCATCATCCTTCATATCTGTGTAGGACCCTACACACTCCCTATACTCTTATAGGATTTGGAAGGAGAATTCTAATACATATTATTGGAATGACCTTGGATTCACTTCATGGAATGTGTTCCCTCTACCCTCCATTGATGCATTAAGTTTGAGCATGAGGGTCAGGTCATTAATATCCAAGCAGACCTAAATCCTTTCTCAATATGTAACATGATTTATCACCCTAATGATGTCATCATACACCTATCTAATTTACCTCTAATAATTACACCCCAAATGCCAACCATCAATGAAACATCAACTAGCTCATACATCCATTCTTCATAGATCCCCATAGAGGAGCCCTTGGGATCTATGTTCCAATGATTCTCATTAGGGAAGTATCACCTTTTAGCATTTAATGCTTTCCCTACTCCTCAATAATATGGGAAACTCAAATATGACCCTAACATTAAAGCCATCATCCCTTTCAATCCCCCCAACCATAAAAAAAATTCATCTATGGGGGACTTGATCAGCCACTTCTTGCTCTTAGCACTACCTCTTCCATCTGACCATTCACCTTTGACTTTTCCTACCTTGAAAATCCAATATTAAATAAATTATACCTTCACAGGTTGGCCTAGAATGGATTTGGCCTTGGCCAATATGAACAAGGACATCATGAGTTACCTTAGATCAAAACCCAAAAACCTCATGAGTCATTTGGCCTTGGGTTTGTACCACCTGAAAATCCTACCAATTTACCCAAACCTATTGACACCATCGAGGAAGACACCCCCTCCTAACCAACCCAGCCTCCTTTGAAGTTTGAGGATTTTGACATCATTCCTCCTAATGTTTTTTACTCAATATTATTAGTTTGGGCCCTCTAACTTATCAAAAATATGGCCAAACTAAAACTCTTCCTCTCATTCATCCTAAAATGGTAGAAAATGATTCTCCTACTATCAAAACCATCCAACATCAATACAATTATTATATTCTCACCTACCTTGGTGCCCTAGATTCTTCAATCCATAAATCCTTTCATCCTAAAACTTTGACCATGTTGAATGAATCTCCCACAGATATCAACTTGGGCACTCTGAATAACCCTTATATTATAAAATTTGGCCAATCACTAAATTCCAAAGAACTTCAAGACTAATCCTCTTTCATCCAAGACTAAAGCATAGCATTTACGTGATCTTATAGTGATATGCCCAAGATTGACCCCACCATTACTACCCATAACATAGTCATTTATTGTGACACCAAGCCTATTAAATAGAAACTTTGATGCATGCATCCTCACATAGCCTTTCTCATCAAAGAAGAGCTTCAATGTCTCCTATATGTAAACTTCATTCAACCCATTAACTACCCCTAATGGGTTTTAAATATCATACCTATCACTGAAGCCACTAGGGTTCTACATATTTGTGTGGACTTTCATGACCTTAACCTTGCCTACCCTAAGGATGACTTTCTTCTACCTAATATTGACTAGCTTGTTGATCTTACAGTCGACTACGAGATGCTATCTCTCATGAATGGGTTTTTAGTTTACAATCAGATCTTGATTTCTCCTAAAGATCAGTATAAAACTAACTTTACCACTCCTTGGGGAAATTTTTTCTATAGAGTCATGCCTTTTGGGTTAAAGACATTAGTGTAACCTATTAATGAGCCATGACCTACATCTTCCATGACCTCATTCATACCATTGTAGAGGACTATTTTGATGATCTCTTGGGAAAATCCAAACCTCATAAAGATTATTTGAAATCCCTTAGCATTATCTTTGAATGCCTAATCCATTTCCATGTTAGACTCAACCTCAAGAAATGTGTTTTTGGGGTCCTTTTAGGAAAGCTTTTTGGACTTATCATCTCCCTTCAAGGAATCAAGGTAGACCCTGCTAAGGTCAAAGAAATCTTGGAAATGCTTCCTCCTACCAACCTTAAACAACTTCATATCCTATAAGGAAAGCTTAAATACATTTACCATTTCATTTCCCAACTTTTAGATAGGTACCAACCTTTCCATCACCTTCTAAAGAAGGATGTCTCTTTCAAATGGAATAACAATTGTCAAAAATCCTTTGAATCGCTCAAATAGTACCTTTTGTCACCACCTATCCTCACCCTTCCTAAGGATGACTACCCATTTTACCTATATATCTCTACCATCAACCATTCCCTAAGGGTAATGTTGGCTCACTGAGATGAACAACATAGAGAATAAGTTGTATTATACATTAGCCACATGCTTGTAGAATATGAGACTTGGTATACCCATACCAAGAAACTCTACTTAGTCCTAACTTTCATTTCCACCAAACTCCACCACTACCTTCTTAACCATAAAACCTTTGTCATAACCAACACTAACCCACTCAATTACATGCATTCCAAGCCATACCAAAACTAGCATATGACCAAGTGGCTTATGGTCTTAAAGAGTTTGATCTTGAGTTCCTTCAAAATAAATCAATTAAAGGGAAAGTCATTTTTGACCAATTAGCTGAAGCACCTATGATAGATCATCAACCTACTCCCCTTGAATTTCTAGATGAATCCATTGCTACTTTTTCCCAAAGAGGACATAACCTACCAAATGACTATGTTATTTGATGTGTCAAAGTATCAACATGGTGGATGAGCTAGTATCATCCTCATCCCCTTTGATGGTGAACCCCTTCTTCTATCCTTTAAACACAATTTTGAATGCACCAATAATATGGTTGAATATGAATCCCTAGTCATAGGTCTCCAAACTGCTCTAGTCTTAGGAACTAAGACATTCGATGTCTTTGGTGATTACCAGCTCATGGTCAACTAGGTCAATGGCTCATATCAATGTAATAATGATGTCTTACAAAAATACAAGATTTTAGTTGACAAACTCTTATCATCATTTTAATGTTACCTAGTCCAATATATTCCTCAATCTACCAACAAATTTGTCAATGCAATGGCTTGCCTTGCTTCCAAAATCCCTTCTTAACCTTCCAATTCCAAAATATTTATCACCATTCATCATTTTACCATAACCTCTTATAACCAATCCAACCTCCCTACCATTTCTAGCGTAGAGGAATCCCCATTTGACATTTGGTATGACCAAACTTGTAACTACCTCAACCTAGGCATCATTCCTCCCAACCTATCTAAGAATTATCAAAGAATCTTTGTTTAGAGTACCTCTCATTACACAATACTAGAGGGAATCCTTTACAAATGTGGTTTCAATGGTCTCTTTCTTCATTGCCTATGAAGCCAAAAATCTTCCCATGCAGGAAGACACTTTAATGATCTAGTAGTTTATAAATGTATCCTTCACCTTGGCTACTATTGGCCCATCCTTAACCAGGACTATTTTGATTATGTAAAAAAGTGTGCTAAATGTTAATATCATGCTAATTTACATCAGGCACTAGCCAATGGCCTTCAAGTATCTAAGGAAATTTGGCCTTTCTCATAATGGGGGCTCGATCTCAATAAGGAAATCAACCCCTATTATTCATAGTAGCATATCTCCAACTTTACAGCCATCGAATATTTCACCAAATGGGTGGAATCTATTCCTCTTATCTCGACTAAAGTAGAGAATATTGTCAACTTTATCAACCATTATATCATTTGTCACTTTGGTATTCCTCATAATATCATCACTGATAATGGCAAATCTTTCAAAAATAATCAAGTCTAAGGTTTATGTGATGCATTTGGAATTAAGTTAAGTTTTTCCTCACCTTACCATCCACAAGAAAATGGATATGCAAAAGCCTCTAACAAAATTCTAACCAAATTTATCATTACTTTAGGTCAGGATTAACACTAGCACATCTCATTTGATTTATGGGCCTATTGTACTAGCATTAAAACCTCTGAGTGCTACTGCTTTATCTATAGTCTTCAGAGTAGAGGTAGTCTTTCCTCTTAAATTATAAATCCCATTTCTTACATATCTTTACAAGATATTATTTCTAAATAAGATTATCATCAACACCATTTAGCTTAGCTTTGGTTACTTGATGAGTGTCATTTAAAATCCCTCACCCACCTCCAGATATTTCAAGCTCATATCAAACACACTTATAAAAATCACCTCAAACAATGAGACTCCAATATTGAAGACCTTATCCTAAAATAAAAATAAAACATGACCAACATGGAGAAAAGTAAACAAGGAAATTTTTCTTTCAATTGGATTGGACCCTACATCATTACCCATAAGTATGGATCAGAAGCTTATCATTTGTCCTCTCTCTAAGGCAAACCAAAATTTTATCCTCTTAATGCTTCGCATATACATCCATTTTTTTTTTAAATAAGGATTGAGCTCATTTCTTTTGTCTAACTTAAACTCGTCCCTTGATTATGAGATTTTAACCTTCACCCATCTTCTTCCTCTCATTTTGAGGATAATTGATTATGACATAGAACCATGTGATTAACCATCACAATCATAGCCTAATCCTAAATATGGGTACCATAAATCCACCCATGGCATAGTTCTAATGGATACTTTTCATCTCTAATAAGATGGAATCCCATGGTAATTGTCTCTCAAAACCACACCTCTTCACATATCATTAATCTTCTTGAGTCAAAGTTTTTCCCTCATAATGGAAAACCTCTGAACCTAATTATACTTATCCATGTATAAAAACATCACAACCAAAAAAAATTGGATACCAAAATATTACTTGGGTCAATATCTTAAGCATTTCAAACTACTCCCTTGAAAGATAGCTTCCCAAAAACAAAATAAAAATTGCTTGCACTAAAGGTAGACTTCTCCTTGAAGGACAACTATAAAAAGGCATTAAACAAATCATCTAAACCTAGACCACTCCCTTGAAGGATCGATAAGTCAACTTTGTCAAAAATATAGTAATTTATTGGAAGCTTCCTGCATCGATCAACTTCTCGTATACATCAATTAATTAAAAGACCCACTATCACAATGAAAGCAAATTCTAAATAATATTGAAAGCCACAATTAGCTCTCAAATAACATAATAAGAGGGAAACCACAATTGAATTTCACATGTATACTTCTTGCATTGATTAGTATACATATATAATATGACATGGACATGCCTATTATCTTTCTTAGGTCACCTATAAAAGGGGTAAACTTATCAACATAAGGTTACCATACATATTACCCTTTATCCTTCACACCACCTATCACCCATCTTCCCTATATAATATTTGTAAATCAAGGGATTTTGAGCTTACTTGGCACCTTGTGATCAATAGAATTTTTATAACAACAAATGCATGCTAATATGAAGCATTCAAAAGGCTTATATTCCTTAAGTTAATCCAAATTCAGGTTTTGTTTTACTTTGTCGTTATCAACAAACATGCATTACACCTTAGTTATTATTCTCTCCTCATTGAGTCATGTATTTTCCATATATTTCTCCACATCTATTATGGTTATGTAACCTAATTATGTGACACCACTATCATCCATCCAAACCATAAACAAAATTAGAATATCATTATCATCAATCAACCCACCTTCTAAGGATACCTTTCTCCATAATCCAACTTGACTTCAATGCACAAACTTTATTTGAAAACCTTCAACAAAGCTAGACCATGTGGTCCATCAAATCAAGGTAACTCATTTGAGCATCATTCTCCAACCCTAATTTAACTACATTAGCTTGATGTCCATGGACTATGTAGGTGATGCTTGACTTTTAAGGGTAGCTCAACTACTAAGAACTAATTATGATCCCCTTTTTCTTCTCATTAATTTCCATTACTAAGAGTGCCCTCTTTCTTAGGGCATCTTATATTAGGGAAGCTTTGGATTTTTCCTATCACCCTTGTATTTTAACATCATCTAATACTTCCTCTTTGTCTTTCCCCTATTTCTAGGAGAACTACATTAGCTTGAGATCTTTTGGATTATGTAGGTAACACTCAGTTACTAAGGTCATCTCTATTGCATCCTTTATTTTCCCTTCTCACCTAATATTTTTCCTCTACTTATCTACCTATCTCTTCACCACCTCCCTCCCTTTAGCTTATCAATCTCTTTTAACCATTTTTTAAACTTGTCAATATCTTTTAATACAAGGATTGACAATCTTCCTCATTGGCCCCTCTTATCTCCCATAAAGCCACCACCTAATCTGATTCATTGGCTTCCTTATCACCTTTCCTTATGCATGCTTTGTGGCTCACTCCCCACCCACTTTTCATGTTTTTTGTCCCTCTCTCCACTTCTTACCAACTGTGATCTTTATCCCCTTTGTCTTTTTCCACCATCCTCATCCTTTCCCCTTGCCCTTGGCAACCTTGTCAGGATCCTACTGCCCACTAAGGGCACACTTGATTACCTTTGTATTAGCAACTAAACATGGAATTTAACCAAAATGAATAAGTAAATAGAAATATGAAACAACATAGAATATGAGAGACAATACCCAATTGTATTAATACTCATCCAAAAGAAAATACAATAAAGAAGATGCCACACTTCTTCTTACTACACCTCTAGAGCTCCCACACTTCTAGGGCTCACCAGTAATTCTCCTTCAATAGTTCACTCTCTCAATTATGGTCACAACAATCAACTCAAACACAGAGTTGTTGTTCACCTCCACCAGTCAGTAACAACACTGCCAGTACACCAAGTACACAACCATACTCCAAGTAGATCTCCTTTCTCTTGCAACAACCTACAAATCAACAGACCTTACTTACCATGTAGATGTCTCTACACCCTGAAGAACCCTTGTCCTTGCCTCACCAAGTCCTTATGATTCTTCAACCAGTACCCTAGTGGATCTTCTACTAGAACTTACACAACCTGCAACTCTCCCTGATCATACACACTCAGCACCCCTTTGGAACTAGGAGGAGCTACTCTTGCTCTCTCTACAAGCACAATGGCTATCTAGCACACCTTTACAATATAGCCCATGAATCTATTATATAGATCTCATGCATACAATAATTAGACTTGCAACTCAAGACCAAAAATAGACCAGTCTGAAACCCGCATACAAATTGCATGCACACACAAGTTGCCAACGTCGGCTCCTTCATGACCGATGTCGGGTGACTTATAACTGACATCAGTTGCTTTTGCACTGTAATATGACTAATGTCAATTTTCATGACCGATGTTGGTTCCTCTACAACTTGCTCTACAACTCAGCAACCCAGCAACCTCCTCCATGTTTGCATCAGTGAAGCTTTTAGCTCCATAACCTAACAATCTCCCACTTGGAGATAAATAGTTGCACTTGTACCTATACCTTTATCTAATTCATTTCCTATCTTGTATCCCTCTTTAAGCTCAATCTTGAAGACCAACCACCACACAACCTATGGTGCACCTCATGTCATCTAAGTAACCTGCCACATCCAAACCTATAACTCCATGCAGTGAAGACCTTGACCCTACGTAGCATGAATCCCTACTGCTGGTCCCTCTCAAATACCTAAGAATCCACTGAACTACCCTCTAGTACTTCTTCCATGAATTAGCTCCAAACTCTCTGACAACTCCCATTGCTTGGGAAAACTCAGGTCTACACTTGACCTCATGTGATTTCAAACACTATTCTAAGCTCAGCTTGAACTGTCCAACCCTTGGTGTGCTTACCAGTTCTGCATCCTGTGTATTGAACCCTGCCAACACCTTCTTCACATTAGCTCCCATTAGAGACAAAATCAACCTATGATCTTCCATGTCTCTCATGCCAAATAATTTTTCTGCTCCCAAATTCTTCATGACATACCTGTGAACTAACTTTACCTTTAGCTCAAAAACTCCCTATATGTGTAACTCTACAACAAGCAACCACACAACATACAGTAATAGGATAATGTTGCAATCATCATCCACCTAGTAAAGAAAACACAATGGGTTACATTGACCTTGACTAAAGCCATCCTCTGCCATACACCCATCAAACCTCCATTGCCCTATAGCTCGCTCAAGACCATATACCCTAGCCTTCCATCTCACGTGTCCATTCACTCTCTTCTCTAACCTGGGAGTCCATTCGTCTGTCAGTGCTTTTATTCTGGCTAGAAACTCTACCAAATCTCTCACTTGGTTCTCTTCTAAAGAATTCATGCCATGCTCCCACTATTTCCTAGATTCTACCTATATTGTCTCTTCACATTTTCCTGGTTCTTAACCATCGGTGAGCAATAAGTAGTATAAAGAAGGTGAACAATGAATATGAGGTTCACTTACACTTTCAGTCCTCCACATGGGTGTTTGAGACTCCTTAATAGCTTGTTGTCTACCTAACATCTGTTCCAGTGACTGATCTCAGCCATCTCCCAGTCTACACCCGACGAACATCGGTTCCTTGTGACTGACTCTGACTGTCGACATTGATTCCCCTTGACTGATGTCAGTCACCACCTACCCAACACCACTGACTTTGCTGATCTGCACATGATTGATGTCAGTATTTGTCTATTCGATGTCAATTTCTCCTAACCAAAATCAATACCTATCTTCTCCTGTGAGTGATGATATTTTTACCCATGAGCTCCCTTGGATCAAAACCCTATCCAAATCAACACAACCCTACTTAGAATAATCCATCCATCTCCACTGATCTTTGTCCATCATCTCTTCCATAAACACCAAGACTTTCCAGTTCTTAAGTTTATCAAAAACATTTGTCTTCTACTTAAGAACATGTATTCCCTTTTTACACATGTGACCAAGCCTACAAAGCCACATCTCTACAACAGAAGGTGAATCAGTAATATAAGTAGATAGATAAAGGATACCTACTTTCTTACCACCATCTAATTCAAGTGCATCCACTGTGAAAGTTACTGTGCATCTCTCATCACCCAACTTTCTTGAAGAAATTAGACTCATCTCCGAGACTAGGACCTGCATGACCTCCTTTAACACCTGTGTGTTACCCGTCTACAATTTCAGCTTCACTTCCCCTTTGCAAATAATCTGATAAGGCTCACCAAACCCTAAATAAATCTCTCCAAAGTCTCCCTGGACATACCCATGAAAAGATGCTCTATTTCAGGCTACATGGAAAGAGGTAACAGAATCTATAATCCAAGATTCTACTTTATCTAGAGCATCTAGTGCAACAACACCTGCAACATCTACTTCTTCATGCTGATCTACTACCAACCAACAATCTTTCTTTACCTGCTCTTTCTTTCCATCAATCTGACCATTTGTGCTATTCAATTTCTCCATTCGTAGCTTACTTTCTTCTGCCATTGCTATACTCCCACTCAATCTAAAATGCCTGAGAGTGACCTGTAATCAACAAAACACTTAACACACTTTGACCACCTGTTAGTGTACTTAACCATGCTTTGATACCACTTATCAAGATTGGTACCAACCTGGTCAACCTGCTCTGATACCAACTATCAGGATCCTACTACCCACTAAGGGCACACTTGATTACCTTTGTATTAGCAACTAAACACAAAATTTAACTAGAATGAATAAGTAACTAGAAATATGAAACAACACAAAATATGAGAGATAATACCCAATTGTATTAATACTCACCCAAAAGAAAATACAATAAAGAAGATGCCACACTTCTTCTTCCTACACCTCTAGAGCTCCCACACTTCTAGGGCTCACTAGTAATTCTCCTTCAACAGTTCACTCTCTCAATTACGGTCACAACAATCAACTCAAACATAGAGTTGTTGTTCACCTCTACCAGTTAATAACAATGTTGCCAGTACACCAAGTACACAACTGTACTCCAAGTAGATCTCCCTTCTCTTGCAATAACCTACAAATCAACAGACCTTACTTACCATGTAGATATCTCTACACCCTAAAGAACCCTTGTCCTTGCCTCACTAAGTCCTTATGATTCTTTAACCAGTACCCCAGTGGATCTTCTACCAGAACTTGCACAACCTGCAACTCTCCCTGATCATACACATTTAGCACCCCTTTGGAACTAGGAGGAGCTACTCTTGCTCTCTCTACAAGCACAATGGCTATCTGGCACACCTTTACAATACAGCCCATGAGTCTATTATATAGATCTCATGCATCAAATAATTAGACTTCTCTTAATTACAATAATTAAACTCACAACTCAAGACCAAAAATAATCTTTACATGTAAACTCCCTATCCAAAAATAGATCAGTCCAGAACCCACATGCAAACTGCATGCACACACAAGTTACTAACATCAGCTCCTTCATGACTGATGTTAGCCGACTTATAACTGACATCAATTGCTTCTGTACTGTAATATGACTGACGTCGATTTTCTTGACTGATGTCGGTTCCTCTGTAACTCACTCTGCAACTCAACAACCCAATAACCTCCTCCATATTTGCATCAATGAAGCTTTTAGCTCCACAACCTAACAAACCTATCATACCATCTTCATCACCCTCTTTTCCTCACTAATTCTAGATTGTCTTGTTCCATTGCACACCAATGGACACTTTTACCTCCTCTTCTTTAATACCACCTTCTTATTTCCCTCTAAACCAACTTCATTCTAATTTTGATTTCTTATTTTCCTCCTTCCCATCTTTTTAATTTTGCATTCTCTATATTTCTTCTAGCATCCCTTTTTTTCTTACATGTGCCACCACTCTCTATCAATTTGCCACTCTCCCCACCTTTTCCATTTTTTCCTCCACAACTAGATTCTAACTAGGTATTTATCCTTTGAGAAGCCTTCCATAATTACCCTTTTCTTCTTATCAGTCTTAGCCTTTTTCACTTTGCATTCCCCTTTTCCTCTTTCCATCTTAATACTCACTTATCTTTTGCATCTATGTAATGTTCGTGCTTTATATCCCTACTTCAATTCTTCCTTTTCCTTCTTATCATCCCTAATTTTCATCCTTTATTTTCATCTGATTCCCTTTCATTATGTTCCCCTATTTCTTCACCACCTCACCACTTTTTGTCTTGTCAATTTTTTCTAATCACCCATTCATCTTGTCAATCCCTTCTAAAAAGATGATTAACACATACCTTATCTTGTCAACTTATTATCCACTCATCCTTTGCTTCCCATTATTTTTATTAATCCCTTCCCCATTTTCCATCCCATTCACATCTCCAACACCACCCTCTAATTTACTTCATTGTTCCTCTCCTTACCTATCATCATCCATGCTTACTTGGTCATGTCTTCACCTACTTCTTCACTCTCATGTCATCCTTTTTGTGTCCTCATTTCACTCCATTTTCCTCCTATTTATTTTTCTTCCATGTATTTCCCTTTTTCTCATTATCATCAGCAAACTATTTTCTCCTTGGTCTTTTTTAGACTTATTTTACAACCTTTCATGGCCTCCCATATTTTTCATCCTCCCCTTACCCTTCATGATTGCTACACTTCTTTCCCAATCCTTTTCAATTCTAAAATCTGTCATTCTTTAGTGCATTCCTCAAACACCCATCTTTTACCTTTTATTTTTCTTCTCTTTTCTTTTTTTCTTTTCATTTTTTTATCTCTCTTGATGACACTCATTAGTATCAACCTTATTTTTTTCCTCCTCCATATCCATGCTTGTATCCTTCCATCCTTATCCACCTTCATCTTTATATGTGACCTCATTTTTTTCTACCTATCTCTTCATCCATCTCCTAGTCTACCTTCACCTCATCCCTTTTTATATCTCCTTTATTTTCTCCCATTATCCCTCTAGATTCTCACTCATTAGAGTGTGGTCACTATTCACATTTATTCTACATGTATATACATGTTTGATTCCTCGTGTCCTCTACTCTCTTGCTTTAATGCATGAAATCTTGTCATGATCATTGCTTCAAGACATCCATTTCTTCCTTCATGTTTTTATTGGTTAAGCATGGGTCCTCCTTTTGGATTCTCTAACTACTCCCTTCTCTACTCCCTTCACCATATCCATAACCTCTTCGACCTTTAAACCCTCTACATAATTTGAGTGTACTTGATAGAGTGTGATCAACACACCTTTTTTAGCCTTTAAAGCATGCTCATGTGATGCATTCATAGGGCTTATGTTCATTAAGCCACTCCCAGTTTAGGTATGTTTCTCATCCTTATCCAAGAAGAAACATTTTGCCCTCTTATCCTAATGTGCTTGGTTGATATTTTCATTACCAAATTTGTCTATTGATTATATTCCTGACTTTACTATTAGTGTTGTTCCTTGCCTTACCTCATCTACTTTACCTTAAGTGAGATTAATACAAACTATAACCATAAAAATCATAACCATAACCATAACCATAACATTCATAAGTATCCACATAACCCTAAGCATGATCACATTTAAATAATGACATCCAAAACATTTTGTACATGTTTACAACAAACTATGAAATATTTTATTTAAGGGTGCAAGGAGTCACACGATGCATACAAAGTTATTAGACTATCCACACCTCACCTAAGGCCTCTACATACATTATTTTCCTATCTAAGCATTAGGCCAATTATCTAATGACTCTATATTTGTGTTCAAATATCTTCCTACTTGATTATTCCTTGAACTAACATATTTAGCATTCCTTATATTAGTATTCACTAAAGGGTACACTATGCTCTCCTCTTCTGCATTCATTTCCATAGGGTGAGAATCATATTTTGCTCTAGGTATTTTTTCCCTACTCATCCATCACAAACATTACATCCTTCTATTCTATTTTTTCTTCTTACATAAGTACCACTTGTTATTGCCTCAACACACATCCCCTTACATAGTGAGGGTTCCCTCTATGGATACGCTGAAGGTCATGTTCTCCATCTCTACACCTTGTGTAAAGAAAGTCTTGCCTTCTTTGTTACTGAGGAGGTAAGAGTTCAGGCTTGAGCTCATGTTATGGGTGTCTTTCCTCTTGTTGTTGGTTTAATATCACTTCCATTATCACCATTACATGTTGTCATATTTGGTAGATAGACAAATTCACTGTGTATATTATTATGGGTTATGGGGGTTGATTATCTCCACCATTACTCCCATTGTTCACCATCTTCAACCTCTAGTAGTTATTTTCACCTTGAATAATCTAAAAAACCAAATGACTTCATGATAGGTATTCATTCTTACCATGATTATTTAAATAGACTACCTAACCATATTCCTCACTAACATGATTATCCATTCTACTGATGGGGAGGGTCCTATGATGTCATTGATTCCCTTGAATAGTCTTCCCACTTGAAATAGTCATGTCTACTTACCTTTTCATGTGGACATGTAACCCTCGATCCAACTACTCATCTAGATATAGTCATTATGCACTATCATGTCTTTTTGTTACCCTTATCATTTGATCCACATCTGATGTCTCTGCTTGCGTTATCATCTTGTAGTCCTTATGGGCCTAGTGGTCATTTATGTCATTGTAACCTTTAACCTAGTTGACATAAATTGGCTTCCATCATCAATGTAATGATCACACCTTAAAAACTACCATTATTAATAGTGGTGATAGCTCCCAAATTCTTACTATAGTATCTCCCCCATCTTATCTAGTGGTATAACCAAAATCCTAGACTATGTAGCTCCCTGCTAGTAGGGCCTCTTCTAAGTGGACCCCAAAGTCATTAGTTCCAAGGAACTAAGATGGAGGATGTAGACATGGTTACATTTTTTATAGCCTACACATTATTCTCTTAGGTCAAACACAATCCATCCTCATCACTCACCATGCTACCAATTCTACAACTCATATAATCTACTTAGCCATCAAATAAATTCTTTGCAAATAGTCACTTTGCTACTACCCATAAAACTTAGTTCATAATAGTGATTAACCTTTGCCAAAGAGACTATGTAGATATTGATAAATACCCATCTCATAAAACTCATCTCATAGCGATAGATGCTAGTATTATGTTTGTACCCTCACACAATTTTAGAAGGTGTAACCTCCTCACAAAGGCACCTCTTCTTTGGCTTAGCTCCATCAAAAGACATTTGTGATGCTTAGCCTTTTGTTACCCACTTATTTATCCTACCTTACCCATTCATGTCTTCTCCTCCTAATACATGTGGGATTATTATGGTGACTATTCACTAGTCTACACCATGATACCTCACCATTACCAAACTATCAACCCAAAGCTAACCATGTGATATATCACATTAGGGTAGCCCATCTAAAATCCATTGAGAACTACATTTGGCCTAAAGTTTTGTCAGATATCACATCCATAGAACTATATAGGTAGTGTTCACTTGCCTATTGAATATGTAGTTAGCTTAGTCACCCCCTACCTAAACCCTTGACAATCACTCTCTCTCAACAACTAACCATTTGACCATATCCACCTTGACCTTGGCCCTTTAGACCCAAACTATTACATATCTATATGATGACCTTGCCTATGCCATTTTGACCACACTAACCAACCTTTACATATTTCATTTTTGTATGACTTGACCATTTGGGTTATTTTTCAAGAACACTTCCTACATTGGATACCTACAACCAACCCCAAACCTAACAAGATCACTTGATAGGCATGACCTAATTATCTATGACTAATGTTGTGTACTGGCTACCCATAACATATGTCCCTCTAAACCCAAACTTAAACTAACCAAAATTTACAACTTTTATTCATGTGTGATCTTGGCTACCACACTTAGTCATATTTTGTGTGCATGTTTGCATCTCAAATACCCAACTACCTTGTGGCACCACCTAGTGCCTCCCCACCAACTGCTTATCAAACCTGCACCTAATTATACTTTACCTCATCAACTCTTATTTTGAGGGGGAACACCTCATCCCATACTTGAAGCATCTTTATCTTTCACCAAGTGATCCATTTTTATTTTGAAACTTGTTAATTTAAAGTTGTATAACAAAAATCGTGAAAACGTAAACACTAAAAAACTACACACTTGTAGTTTTTGATAACTGAATGCCTTGGGACCCCCTAAAGACCCATAAAAACCTTATTAAACCTTTACCAACCCATCCTAACCTAACCAAATAAATATTCTCCTTTCACATAGTACTATTCAAAATTACTATTAACAAGTACTATTCACTATCACTATTCACTGTGGGATCCATTGTCACTATTCATGATGACATGGAAAGTGACATGGAAGGTGATATGGAAAGTGATATATCTTGGAAGTGACTGGATTTAAGTGGGACATCATACCCCACTTGGGACCCTCTTCCAAGGTACCTCATGACATCATTAATCACCAAAGGGCCCCTCCTTTGGAGTATGGTGCATTTGTTCTTATGGGACCATCATTCAACATGTGTTTTTGTCCTCATGCATGGAGGATGGTGCCAAAATTCATGGGTCAATTATCCAAAATATGTAATTAAGTGTTGTAAATTATTTTGGACCCATATGAGCTCATGTTCATGATTCTCACTCCATTTTGGATTCTTTAGCAAGTTGGGAGACAAATAAACCAAGTGGAAGACCTATTGGATAATTGGGAATATCACCCCCTTTCATTTCATGACCAATAATGTACCCACATGGATAATGGTGCCAAAATTCATGGGGCACTTATCCAAAAGACAAATTATCTTGGTGGAAAGTCCTTTGGTCTCATTTGAGCCCATGCGTATGATTCCCACTCCAAATTAGACTCATGTGCGAGGTGGGAGACAAACCAAAAAGGTGGGAATCCTAGAACCATTATCCCATTTATAATTTATGATCCCAATTTAAAAATGGTATTATACTTCACTATTCCACTTCTTTATCATGTTTATTAACAATAAATGCTATAAACCCCCCCCCCTTCTCCTTCACCCATGGTGAAGTTGAGTTTTGGTAAAAAAAGCATTCTTGTTGTAGGTTTTCCAATTTTTCAGGAGGTTATCATCTTGGATGTTATAATAATTCAAATCAACAAAACTCTATCTAATTTTAAAGACATCATAAATGATCTTCAACAAGCCATCCTCTTCAACATCCTCAACAAGCTTCTTCAAGCTAACCTTGTATTAGTTTATTTATTTCTTGTATTCCTTTATTTCTTTCCCTTTGACCTTTATTTTATTGACCTCCAAGTATCTTCCTTGTTATCCCATATATCCCATTTACCTCTTTTCCATAGTTATCCCATTTATCTTTCTACCCCATTTCCCTCTTTGTCATATTTACCCCTTTTATGCCTTTACCTTCTTGGCCTCTTTTTGACCATTTGCCCCTTCGCCTTATTGGCTCCCTTATTAACACTTTATCCCTTTTTATTTATTTAAAACATTATACTTTACCATATCAACCATTTTCCAAACCAACTAAATCATTTTTTGACCCTTGACAAGCAACCAAACCAAAACCACAACCTTGTTTTTGACTGAATTTCAGCATTAGTTGCTTTTTTCTAGTCATTGTTTTAGCAAAGCATATAACTTATTTGTTTTAATTTTAGTTTTTTATATTATTGTATATTTTTAGTTTAAATTTTATGTTATTTAATGCAAATAATTTAATTTTTATTTATCAACTTAAGTATTTAAAGTAGGTGGATTGATAGCCTCTTAGAAAGCTTTTGCTTTTAGGATCTAGCTCATGCTAGGCAATCCACCCATCTACATGTCTAATGAATAAGTGTGTTTAAGTGTTTTATTATTTTTATATATTATTCCATAGATAAATAAGATTTCTCACATAGTATGGACTTTAATGAGTGCATGAAATCTAGGTATTCTTCTATAAACCCATTAACACAGTTTCTTTCTTCCAAAATTAAGAAAAAGCAAAAAAATAGATAGAAACATTGTTGTCACATTCTCTGACCTATTTGAAATTTATTATTGTAGGGCATGTGATGTGTTCCAGGAAATGTCAAATTTTAATTAAGTTAGCCTTTTCATTAGTTCCATTTAAGGCCTCTTGTCTAATCCTCCTAGATTTGCACATTCATCCATAACCCCATAATGTATCATTGATACAAGAAGACATAGATTAGAGAGTGTATGTTTAGTTTATCCTTTGATTTTAAGTGTAATATGTATATGGTTAGATGTAATAAATATATTTGGTGTATCACCTCCCTTATGTTAGTTTTATTTTAGTTATCTCTCTCCATTTTCACCCCCAAAGTTATTAGTAATTACAATCATAAGTGGTACATCAAGGGAGCTAACCCTATCTAGAGACTCACCTCATTCCTTAGGTTGCACACAAGCCTAGACATGATTCCATTGTGACAATTTGATAAAGAGAGATTTACATATCCTTAAAGGATGAAAATCCAATTGACAACAATTTTTTTCATGCCTGGTGTGACTCTTAATCCAAGAAGTTGAGAGATTTTTGGTGTTGTCTCTCAATAATCAGCCTTTAGAGGCATCTATTCAAGCATCAATGGTGACTCTAAAGATATATCATCTATTAAAGTAGCCCAAGTTATCCTTTTAATATTTTTTATAGCACATTTTATATGTGTTCTTATTTCAATGAAGATCTATGGCTGACTTTGTTGTTGATTTCTTGTTTACACAAGTTAGTGAGACATTTCAAGTTGTGTCATTCCCTATCAATATGAAAAAGTCCTTGGTCAATCTTTTCATGACCCTTAACATCCCTAATTTAACTTTAATTAGCTCCAATATGATCCTTGTTATCCCATGAATGAATTATATCAATCTTATAACCAGCCTTCTCAATGTCTTACCCCTCCTAGTCAGCCTAGTCCTTTCTCTAATTAGCCCATTTCCACCTTCAAAAAAAAATCTTTTGGGGTATGAGAAGTATATGCTAGATCTTGATACTCAAAGGGTATATGGTTAAAATATTCCTATCCACCTTATTATAAGTTAAGAGATGAATTAGAATTAGTAAAGAGAGAGTGGGTACCTATTGAGAGAGCTAATTAGAAAAGGCTCACAAGTGAGATGCTTGATGTGAGTGGTCTGCTTTCTTCCTTATAAGATAGGCTAAATGTTCATGAAAGGTATCCTTATTAAACCTATCAACCTTCATTTCCACTTCTACAAAGTTTATATCAACCCTACATGGTTCCCACTCATGAACCCAATCAACCTTATCAAGACCATCCTTTTCCCAATCAGTTGGAAGGAGAAGTTGAGAAGAACCTTGTGTTTGAAGCAAACCTTGATAGGAAATTGAATTGACCAATATACATATATAGTAGTCTATTTTAGCAGCCAAATAAGTGGAGTTAAAGACCTCATTAGCCTCTCACATTTCATCCCCACCACTTCAAAAGGAGATTTCTAATCCTAACATCCCAATTTGGATTAATATAGTAGAGTCATGGGGAAAGAAATAATATGGAAGAATTGTCAAAGAGTGTGAAGTAGAAAATGGAGTTGATGTTTTACAAGCCTCTCCCATCCTTCCTCAAGAATATTTTTGTGTTCCTTGGTATCCCTCATGCACTCCTTATCCTCATGATGATTCCTATGAGCTTCAAGAGAAACATTTCCAAGAGAACTTAGCCAAGAAAATAGAGGATCTAGAGATAAAGGTGAAGCTACTAAGTCAAGGTGTGATGGAAGGTTTAGATCAAAGAGAATATCTTATGCCTAAACACATCCCATCTCCCCTCCCTCAAGAGCTTCCTAAAGAGCATCCTACCTTGTATTATCAATTTGATTTAGATTTATATGTTCCACCTTCACCAACTAGTTCATCTTATATTTACCCCATCACCCTTTGCCTTGATGGACCTATGGTATGGGAAAAAAAGGAGGATCAACTAGTTGGTAAAGAAAGAGAAATCTTGCTTGAATAAAACCTACCTCCTTGGTAGCTTCTTTGGGCTAGATCACATGATTTTAAGATTACTAGTCTTGGAATCACCATGAAGGAGGTTGAAGATCTTGTAGCCCTTAATAAAAAAGATCAAATTATGATTATTGAAGTTCAATTTGAAATCCCTCAAGAGGTCTTAAGTGATGAACAGAAGGTAAGTTCTTGTGTTGAATATCTTTGATTGGTTGATGATGAAAAATGTTTTCTTTGTGTTGAAGAACCTATCTTGAGAGAGGAAAATGAAGAGGAACATGCTTAATTCATGGCTGATAAAGAAGACCTCATGAGTGTTTATGTGGAATAAATCACCATAGGGGCTCCATTTGGTGAACAAAAATGAAATTCATAAGATTTTACCTCCATATTTGAAGTGGAATGTGTTATCAAGAAGGGAGAACACTTTCAAGCCATCCCTAAAGAAGTGGTAGTCTTGAGAGAGTCTCATGAGATAAAGATAGAGGAATTACCACTTGAAGATGATCTGATCAAAGATGAAGAAAAGGTGATTTCTTGTGTGGAGATTTCAGATTAGGTTGATGAGGAAGGATGTTTTCCTTTTTCCAAAGAGGAAGAAATGATCATTAACTCTTTTCTCACTTTGAAAGATACCATGGATGGGCAAGGACAAGTTCTTAATCAAATTTTAGATGACCTGTTTGAAATCATTGAAGTAGGTTGTACTCCCCTCCAAGGAGTTTATGAGTTGGTCAAAGATGGAGAAGGCAGCATTGGTACTCAAGTATACAAAGGGAAAACAAACTTTAAAATCTATCCTTTCAAGAATCATACACATTTCATAATGACATGTTTGAAGTCATCAATATGGGCTATCATCTTCTCAACCATTTGGGGGAAACACATCAGCTCTTCAAGGATGGAATAAGCTCCTATTGGCCTCAATCTTCTAAGGAACCTAAAACTACTCCTCTTGAAGTCATGCCTACTAAGGATATACAAGTTGATCATTAAATGACGAGTGGGCAGTAGTATGAAGTATGTGAACATGTTCAATAGGAATATGTATTCATTGGAGACCTATTTAAGGATGATATACTTGATATTATATCAAGTGAAGTGCCAAGGAAGAGGTTTGATCCATAAAGCATTTAATCTAAAGAGAAGCATGCTTGGCACTATGTTTCATCTCACCATGAGGATGATTCAAGAAGTTTTTTATTTTGATCTAGGAAAGGAGGTATGTTTAGTTTCTAGTTATTTATAATAGGTTGTTTCCTAATTCCCTGAAGTGCTTTGAGAACATGTGTGTTTGCTTTGTTGGTGTGTGTCTTTTGCTTTGTGTGGTTGAGGTAGTCATTAGTTTCTTGTCTTGATCAAATATTTATGGTCAATAGTCAAAGTATCTTATTTGTTTCAGTATTTATATGACTCCATAAGCCCAATTGACTAATAATTTTACTAGTATAGTTGGTATAGCAGGCATACTACCCCTATGAGTCACTAATTTGTTGACCAAATTTGAATTTTTAGTCAAATTAGGACCCCTATAGGTAAAAATTTGACTTTATATGTCTATAAGGGGTGTAATTTCATGTCATGAGGTGTTTCATAGGTCATTTTATGCCATTAAATGTTATATTATCCATGGTCACTTATTTCATTAGTCTCTCGTGTCATTTTGGGTCATTTTAAGGGTTTAAATAGTGCATTTAATGCTTTATATAAGTCTATTTGGAAATTTGAAGGTGTTAAAACATGATTTAATGTCCCATGTGTCCTTATAAGTATTAATTAATTGACAAGACTAAAACATGGCACGTTATGTAGAAGAGAAGTTAGTTTTCTTAAAGAAAAAGGAGAGATTTACACTTGTATGACCTCTTTGAGAAGTGTGCCACTTAGAAAAGGTTGAAATGTGACTCTTAATATTTACCAAGATTAGTTACATATTTTTTTTGATCTATAAATTTCATTTCTTATTCAAAACTAATTTGCTTTCTTTTCACCTTTCTAAACACACAAAAGTGACTTGCAAGTTTGTACTTGGTACAAATAGCTTAGGAGGTTTTAAGAAAAAATATTTTGATATGTTGTTTTAAACTCATATACCTTAATTTTAATATAAATATTTTGAATAATTATCAAATTTTATTTATGAATCATCCATTTGAAATTGACTATTCAAATCTACCTTCTCATCTATGCACCCTATAGATTTTTCCTTGGTTTGGAGAAGTTATTAAAATATAGATACTAATATTGGTTATAAAGGATTATAATTTAATTCTCTAATGTTTTACATGCTTGGTTTCATGTTTTAAGTTTATTTTATGAGCTAATAACCTCAGTTTTATAGACTAGTTTCTTTTGAGAGTGACAGGCATCTTGCACCATTTTCAGAGTTTCATGCTTTGTTAGTAGTTACATGTGGTTGTGTTAGTGTATTTTATATGTTTTAAAGGTCCTATTTATCCCATTTTTACCTTTAATCTTCATGGAAATTCTCATGGTTTTCAAGCTCACATGTCACACAAACATCCATTAGATCATGGCTTGCCATGTAGTTCTTGGTTGCAAGTGATTTCCACATTGGAGAAGATGTATTGTATCTTATTTCAAGATGTTTTTTTTAATTTTAATAATGAATTTAAAATTTTATTTTTTGTTTATCTACTGATGAGACCCTTCACCCATCCTTGTTACTCCTTTCTAGACACTCACTGTCCACATACAACCCAATCCACACCTATAGGAGCCATTTATGATGTCATGCTAAGAACTAAAAAGATTGACATAGATTTAAACATTATAAGAATATTAATATTGAATTAATATTATTAAAAGAGGCATATAAAATTCATAAATATAAATACATTATACATAGCCCATTTTCACTTTACTACATTGGCTTCCTACAGGGGATGCCTCAGGGTTATAAAGGCTTTTGAATGATAGATTTGAGGCATGGTAAAGACATTTTCAGGTTAGAACAAGTAATGGAGTTTTTAAAATCATGTTTTAAGTGATAAATGACTAAACCAAAGTGAAAATCATTCTCTAAGGAACAATGATAGTGTTCAGGCCCTTTATCCCTAAACAAATAAAAGTCTAGGTGGGTTTTGTAAACCTCTTATGACATGTCTCCAAAGAGTTTAAAAGCATATTAAGATGTGAATTTTTTTGATTATAGTACAAAAGTAACCTGTACCAAAAATTGGAGGTAAAAATTAAATGAAAGGTTGAAGTTGGATACCTTAAAGTGACCTCAGAAAACATTATTTTCAAACAGTTAAATCATCAAGGTTTGAAGGTTTGAGTGACTATTGATATCCCAACTTGTAAAAAATTCATCCCATTGTGGATATAATAGTTCCATGAATTTAATGACATAAAAATTTGAATTAAAACCATATTTATGATGTTTATGCATAGTTTCAAATCCTTATGGCCACCTACATGTTTCCACACACAAAGGAGTATCCTACAACCAACTTTAGGTGACTGTGATGTGATAGTGACCTAAATATGATATTTTGAGGCTATTTTAGCCCATTAAAAGTTGAAATAGGTAATATTTTATTTTATTAACCTTTAAATATTAAATAAAATTCTTTATACACAATTTTAGGCTCATTATATATAAGGTAACCTATAGGCAGGGTATAAAGATAGAAAACACAGTCTGTTAAGTCATAACTAAAGAATGAAGGCCTAAGAAGCATGTTTTGAAGAATTATTTAGAATAAAGAAAGATTAATTTAATTTAATATTCATTATAGGAGTGATGAAATTTAAAGGCCTTGCTTTCACATAAAGAGGCAAGGACGGTTTATATAAATAACCCCAATTTCCACCTATAATAGGCCCAAACTTTTTTAGCCTCCATATCAAGGACTTGGACATGGATATATAATTTTGGATTAGTATAAGGTGATATAAATTCCTCCAATGATCTTATTTTAATTTTTATTTAGTTTCCATGGATTAAATCTACCTTTGGGCCCCACATAGTCAATTATAGTTGATTGTAAGGGGCAAAAAACATAAATTAAATCCTTTGATGAAGTTATAACATAGCATATGAACAATATGATAGAATAAATTATCACATGGTATTGGTATTTTATATATTTTATTATTATTAAAACTATAATAAATACCTTAAAAACACATGAGTACCTACAGGCATCACTCTAAAACATAAAACTCAGTCAAGCAGGTTAACACAATCTTGACTAGGCAAAAAGTGTGAGGAGAACACATGAGGAGTTGGAATGATTTATCAGGATAAAAACATTAAAAATAACTTAATGGTCTCATTTTCCTACTCATCATGTTACACAAATAAAAGAGGGAACTCTAAACATACAGTTCTCAACCATACTTTGAAACCCTACACAGTCCTACATACAATAGTCTATTTTGGGTCTTATGATATTTGGAGGGTCAAAAAATCATACCAAGTTATAAAAATTGGTATGTTATATGATTTTATGTTGGGTAATATATTATAATGATCAATAATATCTTAGTAAATAGGGGAGTGCCCTCTATTTTGTCTTAGATAGAGGGCACTCCCCTCATGTGTAATTGATAGGTTTTTGAAGAAAGTAGATGGTATGGTGAACTAAGGGATAAGGAGACCCATTAAAAAGGTGTTGAAAGATGAATTACATCAAAACCAACATGGGGGACCAAATAATAATGATGGAAACCAAAAAGGTTACCCTACACTCCTAAGGTTGTAGTCATGTATAATGGGTATTTCTAGGCCTAAAAGATCAAATAAGAGAACAATGATACTCTTAGCTCTAGGAGTGATTTCAACATTGTTTGATCATGTCTGTTGGGTGATTTTATAGGTGATTAATCTATATTAATTCAAATAAAACCATCAAAATTCATTCTAATTTCAAGAGTATAGGTAAGCCTATTAGGCAAAGATGAGGCCTAATTAATAAAGAGGAAGACATTCACACTTTTGGGATTAAACATGATGTTAAACATATTTGAATGTTTTAATATAGACATTATATAGGTGTTTCATTTTCTAAATTTTAGATAAAATATCAAGAAATCCATTTTTGGTTCAAAATATAAGTCATACCTATGCAAAATGGAAGAGCAAGCTCGATAAGCCAAGATGAAATGCTTAGATATTATTAAATAATTTTCATGCAAATCTAGGAAATTTAGAAGATATATTAGGGGTTCTTAATCTCACATTTATGGAATTAATTTGAATATATAATGTCTAAACTGTATGAGCAATGCTTAAGACCCGAAACTACTTAGAAACCCTTGAAAACCCTAATTAGGACCAATTTTTGAAAATGGAGTTGGATAGCTAATATAATGAGATAGTTTGACAAAAATTGTGATTTTAAATTGTATATTACTATTTCAAGATACTTACCATGCATTTTTATTTTATGTAATTGTATGGATGAGGGTATAAATAGGGTTCTTATCGCTATTTTGTGTGTTTTATAGGTTGTAGGTGGTTTCAAGAGATTAAAATCATATGGATGTAATATTAAGAATTAAAATAACTCCTCATATCACTCTCATGCCTTGAAACATCTCATAAGTGACTCAACTAGGTGATTCATTTCAGCTAATTAAATCTAGCATTTTGGACAAGCTAGTGAAGAAGGTGGAAAACTTCAAGTGAGCTCAATTTAAAGTGTCCTTAGCTATTATATGTCCATGTAGGGTATTTAAAAAATTTATCCACTAACTCCCATGTATTTTCATGGATAATTGATGACTTTTTGGAAGCCAAGTGTGTAGGGTGCATGAAAAAGTAATTTTTCAAATAGGATATGATGATGGCTCATTCCATGATGATTTTAGAGGACTATGACTACAATAAATGCATGGAGAGGAATTAAATATACCATTACCATTCATTCCAATCATTTTACCTAATCATATTTAGTTATGAGATGTTCAAATAGGCCCAATCATGTAGGTAGTTTTTTGAGCCAAAGTGAGGAGTTTTATGCCACTTTTTATGAAGTTTTATGTCTTGTATGGACACTTGGAATTAAAAAACATTCATGGTTCATCGCATACCCTCTCTAAATGCAAAATTAATACCTTTTATCAGCTTGAAAAGTGTTCTTATGACCTTTGGACTTCTATTCTTCTCTCTCTCTTTTAATTTCTATAAGAACTAGCCATTTTGGCCATTGTATGGATTCTCCACCTAAGTATGGCAAAGAAATACTAATTTTTATACATTTTGATCAATAAAATGACTTATTTTTACCTATTCCATAACTTTTAATTATGTTATTTATTTATATGTTGAATTTTCATAGTGAAGACTATGGATTCCTTAACATTATTATCATATTCTCTCACCTGTTTATATTTTCTTATTGCATGGAATGTGATGATTTCTATGAAATATCAAAGCTTAATTGATTTATCCTCTTCATTATTTAAATTCAAGGCCTATTTTTTAGTCCTCTTATCTTTGCACATTCATCCATAACCCCACAATGTAACATTGAACCAAGAAGACATAGATTGGAGAGTATATGTCTAGTTTGCCCTTTGATTTCAAGTGTAATATGCATATGGTTGGATGTCATAAATATATTTGGTGTATCACCTCCCTTAGGTTAGTTTTATTTCAGTTATTTCTCTCCTTTTTCTCCCCCAAAGTTAGTAGTAGTTTCAATCCTAAGTGGTACATCAAGGGAGCTAGCCCTATATAGAGACTCACCTCATTATTTAGGCTACCCACAAGCCTAGAGGTGATTCCATTGTGCCACTTGGATGAGGAGAGCTTTGCATCTCCTCAAAGGGTGAAAATCCAAGTGACAATAGGTTTTTATAGTAGAATTTAGAGCCTCAAAACTTGAGCACAAAATAATAATGGATAAAATCACATATATATTCAATCCATCCTTGCTCAATTTTGGCATCATCAATACTAATTTTGACACTAAATATACATTATACAAACATATCCAAGCTGTTAAGGACACTTCTATGATAGTGTAGAGTACATTACCAGTACCTTTTACATGGACTAGGACTTAAGTGTTAATTCAAATAGTGGTGTATATCCTTATTGGTTGTATTTTGATTAACTCTTCACATGTATGGCCTCAATTTATTTTTTTAACTACACTAAACATGTAGCCACCTTCCTCTTCCAATAGTGACAAGTAAGAACCATATGTATGTATGTACATACATGTGTATGTGTGTATGTATGTATGTTGCATGTATTATAATGTAATTATACTTAGGTCTCTATTCTATTTTTAGGAATGTGTGTGTGTATTGTAATCATGCATTTTTTGTGAAATATATTATGAATATCCTAATCATGCATATCCTACATGAATTGTAAATATTGATTCAATAATTGGAAATGTGAAATTAGGCATTGATTGGAGAATGAGTCTACCCCTCCCCAAGGCTACGTATACTTGTCACCTCTCCATTTTAAAGGGAGAAGAATTTTAATAATTAAGGTGAATAAGAAATTATACTAATTTTTATACATGTTCATCTTGATGTGTATTCTTTTTTATTCTCAAAACCTTATGATACATTGAATAAGTTCCATGATTGTGTTATTATATTATTTGGGTTGTGTAGAAGTGTTTTCAATATAATTATTCATATTGTCTAGTAGCTAATTTTAATGGTTTTGTGTTTAATAAACATAATCTCCCTTTGAATATGTATAATTGAAATCATATATTGGCATCAACCATTGATTATGATCATTAAAGTTTATTGTATTTATTTACTTGGACTCTTAAATATGTTTTTCTATTTTTTATTTTGATATTATCTTGAACTAGAAACTACTTCTCAATCACTTATCTAACCCATAGTATGACATCTAGTTTGGAAGGGTTTCATATGTCTTTATTTCACAAACCTTCTTTTTTACATTACCCTTCCCTATTTTTGAGTTTATTTTGATCTTGCCCACCTTAAGTTAGAACCCACCTATCCATATCAAGTAAATTTTTGTTTCTTTTAAATTTTATAAATCTAAACCACATGAGGTAAATAACCCATTCTTCACTACTATTCTACCACTAGGTTATGTACAAAACTAAATACCCTGTAACTCATGCCTTGGAGTGAATATTTTCATGAATCATAAAATTTTAGAGGCTACCTCATAAGACATCATCATGCATATTTACTTTTCATTGGATATATGAACTAAGAATAAGATTTTGATCAGAGTTATGACTTGATATGAGGCACAATATAATAGGCCCAGTCCCCAAAAGAGCCTAAACCACCCAAAAATTACATAGGACCAAAAAATAAAACTATACATTGAAAGAATACCCCATACATAGGATAAACTCTCAAATTAAAAAATAATAAAATAAACATTTAAATAACACTATTTTCCATCAGCCAGGGAGTAATAAAAAGATAAATAAATTATAAAAATAAAGAGAAGGGACTAATGGTATTGTTCTCACACCAATGCCCAAAGTTCTTAAAATAAAAGGATAAAAATAAACTATAGATAGTAATCATTATTCTCCTTTGATAAGATAGGAGGTCTTCCATCATCCATTGGGATCATCTTTCACCATTTCCTCTACTTCTAGTCTTAGTGTTTATACCTATGATCTTTTCCTTTTCCTTTTAGATGTTGAAACGAAATTAGATTTTGGTCTCAAATATTTTGGTCAAGAAGGGGTGAAAACTTTCTCAATAGGATAAATAAAATTTAGAGATTAAATAAAACACACACATCTTTCAAAATATCCATGTTGGAGTGGTTATGTTCACATTGGGTAGTGTTTTGAGTTATTTCCAAAATAGTTTTATCTTTAGCCATGTTTACACCCAATCATAGAGTTAATGTTTATTTGGATTTTTTTTTTAATTTTTTAGATTGTTTTATGTGTAAGAAAAATATTGTGTTATCAAACCATTTATACAATTCCCTATATTTGGGTTGGTCACAAAAACCAAGTGATTTTTTAAAACCAATTCAATAGCATACTTATTACGCACTCCTTATGCTTATCCTAATTTTAGGAAGAGGGAGAGGAATATTTAGATTGTATATTGATTGTTTTGAGATAATAATATGGAGAATCTATTATGCATAATTCTTATCTAAACCTTGTTATGTGAAATGTTTGAGAACTTGAAACTATGATAATGGTGTGAAAGAGTTATAATGTGGTTGAGTGAGTGTATATATCACTACATCAATCTAGATGTTGATGAGATACACAAGGATCCTATAGAGAGGGGTGGGGTTGAGAATAAATATGATGTTTGGTATAAATTTCTATGATTATATAACAAGAAATCCTAATTAGGGATCCCATCCTTATTTCTCCAAACCAAATAAATATAAGATGAGGTAGGCTGATCAACCTTATAATGACAACCAACATCACAATGCCCAATGTGATTATAATAAAAGAATCTAAAATGAATATATTCATAGTTCAGATATTAAATCCATGTTTTATGTGAGGAGAAAAGATTTACTAAATGAAAGATAGGCTTATAGAGGTTTGAGGTAACACAAAATCTCATGAATTTGATTACCATTGAATTCTAATAATATTTCACAAAATATCAAACTCTATTAACCAACATATTGATATTTTCCTCTTTTCTCATGGTAGGCAAAAGATTGTACAATCTGATATAAATAGGAGTAGTTAGAATTATCATAGTTGCTAGGTTAAAAAAAGGTGACTAGGGGGATAAAAAGAACCCATGTTAACAAATAACCAAGGTATTAATGACCAAAAAAAGTCACTATCAGAAGAGATTTAGAATTCCAATAGGAATAAATAATTACTAAGCAACTTGAATGAAGGAATGACAATGGAACTACAGATAGTCAAATCCCAATTGGATAATTTAGTTAATGAAATGAAATTTTCCATTAATTTTACATACAAATATTTATAAATAATATCAAAATCCATATCTTGAATAAAATTATCAAAAATTTCCACTTCTAGAATATAATTTGATATAAGCACAGGAGCATGACCAATTAGGAGAGTAGCTGAAGGGTGAGAGCTCAGAGTTAGGGTGTAAACAATGGAAACACCCTATCCCATATAACCTTATGACAGAGATTTATAAATATTATGTGAATGGAAAAGAGTTGGATCAACAATATTAGGATCAAAATATAATAAATACCTATAAAATTCCCCACATTCTTGGTAAGGATTCTTGGTATTCTTGCATTCAACACAAAACCACTTATGTTCATAGTATTTCTCTTCTAGACCACGAGGAGGGGGATGACATAGGCCTTAGTTTTATATGGATTAAAAATTTTAAATCTAATATAAGGATAATCAACCTACTCTTCTCATCTATAAATCCTTTTTTTACCTTAAGTTATCCTTCATCGATGGTATCAACACAACAAACCCTTTGTTGATCATCACTAGAATTGAAATAATAAAATAATTGAGGATGGGAAATAGGTTTACTCTAATTAATGAAAGTTCATAAAATGATAATTCCATTTGATATATCCAATTCACCATACTTTCCTAGGACCATATACTTTAAAAAGTTCAAAAATACTCTTTATATCCCAATCTTACCGCCTATAGAAAATTTGGGAGTTGACTCTACTCTGTTGTTGTTGGATTTGAATGTTGTCTTTAGAAATGAGGCTACATCCCTCTCTCAAATAACTGAGCTTCTATATCTTCAATTTCATAAAATATTTAAATTCCAAATCGATCATATAAGCCAAAAACCCTGAGATCTTGTGTATATGATCATCAATATTCAAACAAGCTAAATTCTTTATTTTGAATTTCATTTTCCATTTCATCTATTTTAAAATCTATTTTAATATTCATTGTAAATTATTTATTTTGAATTTCATTTTCCCTCTCATCTATTTGAGGCTTTGTTTTAATCTTCCAATGAATATTAATATATACTATCTTTTAAATTATTTGACCATGAAAATATATAAAAATGACTTAAAATATTTTTCCCTAATTAGGATATTAAAATAAAGGAAAGGGTGGGTGAATTTAAAGATATACGCAAAATTTAGAATAGTCTGATTATTTTTAATTTATGATTTTTAAATTAAAGGATTTTGAAGGCTTTAAAGGATTTATGATTTATGATTATTTGTGATTTATGATTTTAAAATTAAATGTACTAAAGTTAAAGAGTGAATCTACTTGATGTGATATTTTTAACATTTTTGAAATTATGGCTTCTATTTTAATTATTATAATATTTAATTTTATGTTAAATGGAAATAAATTTTCATTTTAAAAATGTAAGGTGAAAATTTTATTTCTTAAAAAATAATTATGGGAATATATAGAAGAAGAGAAAGAATTTATTGTTGAGCATATAGAGTTAATTCAATATAAAATAAATAATAATGAAGCCTTAACCTTTATTTTATATAAGTAGTTAATAAAATTTGTACCACAAATTTAAGATATCAATAAAGCACATAAATCTTAGAAAACATTCAAGAAAATATTTGAAAAGTCTGCAAAGGCTCATATTTTATATATGAATAAAAAATTTCATAATTTAAAAATTGAAAATGACTAAGATATCACTAAACATCTCACAAAATTAAAGGATATTAAGAATGAACTAGAGAATTAATGAGAGAAAGTTGAAGTAGAGTATATTAATGAGATATCACTTAACATTATTCATATAGTGTATAAATATATAATCACATATATAAAAGTGGATGATAATATTGGGATTAAATATTGAAGAATTAAATGGTTATTTATTACAAGAAGAACATAGATTTAGAGGAAACTTAAAAAAAAACTAATTAAATTGAATAAGCTTAAAATTTCAAGAGGAAAAATTAAAGGTAAAAATGATAAATTTGGGAAAGGTTGTTAGACAATCCAAACAAATCATTGAAAAATGAGAACATAATATAAGACGAAAAAGATATTGAATTTATAATTAAGATAGATTATGACATTTTCAATGGAAGTCAATAAAAAAAAGGCATAGATGTTAAATTGGCTATGAAAGAAAATAAATAACATTGAAACCCATGAAAATATTCAAAGGTTAACTCTTCATCACATTTTTATGTGAATAAATTACATCACATGATGTTTGGTATATAAATTTATGAAAAAGGAAGCACATGGATTTTTAAAAATAATATTTTAAATCTATTGAAACATATAAAGAGTTTGAACTATTTATTTATGATTATTATATTTATAGGATATAAGGTTATGGTGATGTATCTATTTAGATGACTAATGTTGAAGTGAAATATTTTACTAAATTAAAATGTGTTCTTATTCTAAAGAAGAATCTTCATTTAACTAGTCAAATCTCATAGCAAGGTTATAATGTATAATTTTACAAAGGAAATTGTTTGATTGAATAAGTGATGAATAAATATAAAATTATTGTATCACATAACTTATATGGAGTGCTCATTGTTTTGCGTATCCCCTCAACCTCCCCATATATATATAGATGTGGATAGACCTATATATATAATATTAATGTAAGAATTATAAGTACACAAGATCTTGTTTACAAATCATGAAAATATTATTTTATTATTGGATTTAAGGTTTAAGCATCTTAATTATTAAAAAAAAAATGTTTTAATGAAAAAATTGGATATGGTTTATAATTTCTAGATAAAATCTCTTCAAATTGAAAAAAAATGTGAAGGTTATTTGTATATAAAACAACATATGGATAACTTTGTGAAAGAAGGGTTATATAGAGAAAAATAAAATCTGGATTTGGTACATAGTGATATCATTTTCCCATTTCCTACTCCTTTCTTTGTAGTATCAAATACTTTTTTAATATTCATTGACGAATTTTATTTTAAAAAATGGTTTATATTCATAAGCTAAAAATTGAGGTTTTTAATAAATTTAGTACATTTAAACCAACATATAAAATTATAGTGGGATAAAAATTAAAATTCATATAATAAGGAATGGAATAAAATATATCACAAAGTATTTTCAAATAAATTATGACATTAAATGTATTAAAATAATATTAATATTTAGATACATATTCCAACAAAATAAGTTTGTAGAGAGGAAACATAAATTATTGGTATAAATGGTTACGTGCATTTTTTTAAAATAAAAATTTACTTAATTTTTTATAGGCTTAATAAATGTTTATTACTTTTTATATACTAAATATCTTTCTCAAAACCACCCAATGTAAGAAACATGACACATCATAAAGCATGTTATAGTAGTAAACCATTTATCAAATATTTTATAGTGTTTGGATGTGATTTTTATGCTTAGGTGCCTAATGCAATAATGAATAAACTTGACCATAAATTAATGAAAAGTATCTTTACTGCATATGATAAAGATTAAAAACATGAAAATAACATAATGAAAAGTATCTTTATTGGATATAATAAAAATTTTAAAGGTTATAGATTATATAATCCTAAAAATAAGAAGTTTTTTATACCAATGATTTGTGTTTCCTCTTTAAAACCCTATTGTGTTGAAATATTCATTAAAAAAATACACTTAATTTTAAATTAGTTTAAAATTTTGAATACACACAAAAGGAAGAAACTACTGAGAATGAACAAATATCTCAAGGAAAATAAAAATAATTAAGAAAACTATAAAAATCATAGGAAAATTGAAGATAAATTTCATAATTTTAGCTATGCCTTGATTAATATAATATCCAAAATGTGTAATTTATAGTATTATGAAGAATATAAATTAAATAGAAAGTGGGAAGATGTAATGTAAGAATAAAATAACTCATTGATGAAAAATAACACATGGTAATTGATAAAAAAAATTAAAGGTAAAAATATTATTGGTACTAAGAGGGTTTATAAGACCAATTTTAGATCTAACGAATGCAATGAAGATTTTAAGACACACATTATATAAAAGGGGTATCAACAAGAAGGAATTGGTTTTAATGAGACATTTTCCTTTGTTGAAAAAATTATTAAAATTAAACGTGTTATTACTTTGGATGCTAAATTTAAATGGTTCATTCATTAAATTGGTGTGAAAAATTCATTACCAAATGGTAATCCAAATGAATAAATCCACATAGAAAAACCACAAGGATTTAGGAAATTAGATCAATAAAATCTTATTTTTAAGTTGAAAAAATATTTATATGGCTTGAAGAAGGCACCAAGGGAATGGTATGCTAATATTAATGAGTACTAAAAATATTTTTTTAACAAAAAAAATTCCCTCTATCCCTAATATCTAGAATATGAATTGTGATGATGTAATTCTAGTTTTGGTTCATTAAATGTGAATGATAAAATAATCACAAGTGATTGTGTCATGTTGATTAACTATGCAAAGAAAATATTGAGAAATATGTTTAAGATGATCAATATATAGTTATCTCATTATTTCCTTTGTATAAAAGTGTGTAAAAATAATAACATGATACTACTCTCTCAATGAAATCATGCATTTCATTTTTTAATAACATTTGGAAAAGATCAAAGGTGTGGTTATATGGACAATTTATGTAGGAATGATATTACCCAAAAGATACAACTTAGAAAATATAGATAGAACATTATTTATAAATTTGTAGGGGAGTTTGGTAATTTTTACTATTGCTACAACTGACATTGCTTATGTGGTTAGTAAGTTTCATGTTTTATTTCTTCTTTAAAAAAATATCATGAGAAAGTTTCTAAAATATATGTTTAAGGAAATACAAATTTTGGTTTAGATTTATTTGATTGTGGTGATATGTATTTTATGGGTTTTATATATTATAATTTGTTTGTTATTTTAGTTGATCACAAATATACTACTAATTTTATGTCCAACAATAGATTAGTGCCATCTCATGGAGTTGATCAGTGCCATTTTAATAGAATAAAATTATATTTCAACATGTGAAGCCACTCAAGAAGAAACATGGTTGATAAGAATACTTGGTGACTTCTATGTTCCAAATAAAAAACCCTAAATATTGTATTGTGACAAAAATAATACAATATAGTTAGAAAAACATGTGAAGATTCATCATCACTAAATTAATTACAACACTAAAGATCAAGTTTTAGATATTTTAGCCAGATAATTGAGTTAGATAAAAATAGATAATTTTAGACATAAATATAGGGTTTAATACAATAATTTTAATGTGTACCTCAAAAATGATAATACACATTAACATGTATAATCCATATTTTATTTAGTTTTATTATTGTGAGGTATTCAAGTCTTTAAGTCATAAATTTCATAATTTTATTCTAAAAACTTAGGGTGGAGGAGGGTGTAGATAAATAATTTAACTATTTTCATTGAAAAGGTTAGTGTCATTAAAAAAGTGTGTAGTTTTTAGTGTCCTCTACATAGTTTATAGCCAATAGTCAAGTTTATATAATCATGATGTAGTCATGGTTTGTGACCTAAATGAACAACTACAAAGCCTATGGTTAAGCATACACAAATAGACATATTCCCAACCCATTTTCATTCAAAACATTATTTAATGAAAAGAGAGTAATTTTAGTGCACACACACAACAAAAGTTTATAGCCTTATCAGGTTTACAAACATGTGTACTGTTAAAAAGTAAAATTCTACTCATGAAGATGTTTTAATCCTACAGTTCTCTATTGAGATACACATATACAATAATTTTATTTTTACAACTCTATAATAGTTAAAATTTATTAATTTTCTCTTTAAACTAAAACCTTTTTCCAAAGGACTCATCTCATTATACAGGAATTATTTAAAAAATTCTTAAATAATTATAAGTAATTTATTTCAAAAATACACATTATCTCATATTTCATTATGACTCATAAAATTCTAGTCATTACCCTACTCTAAATTTATATTAATTATCATGCACAAAAATTGTGCGCTAACTTTTCCACATATTGTGCACATAATTATGCATACCTCACAAAACACAAGAAGTTTTAAGATGTCATACACTTTGAATGTGAACTTAAAATGAGATATTATTTATTTTAAAATAACATAAATTTTAGATGATAATCCAAACATCTAATCACATTTTGGTTTGGAGCTATACTTCATGCCTTTATTCTAATTCAAAAAGCCTATTTTTGTAAGGCTTTTAATGGACACAGTCACTTAGATTATTCTTATTTTTAATAAAATAAACCATATCACTTTGAACTATGTATTCTCTTGAAAGATTCATTCTTTGATATACTTTATTCTCTTGAAATATTTTAGTAATGATTCTTTCCAATGATTAACTTATAACATGCCAAAATGGAAAACACATCAAGTAGTTTATACTAACACACCCATAGACTTTTTAGTTTATGAAAGATTCTTTATGGACATTGGTTATCCTACATCATACACCTAAGGTGGAAAATCTATGAAATACTACTCAATAAAGTAGGTTTAATGGTAAAACCATTCATCTAACTAATTCACTTGACCATAGTGTGCCCTTTCATGTTAATAGACACATGTGATGATTATAATGCTAAATATTCTTATTTTTAGCCACTAGTTGTACCATATACCCTCCCCATCTTCCTCTTATATTTTATCACTCTTGTATTTCCATTTCCCATTTAATTTGAATGTTTATTTTTCACCTCTTACATTCTCTCTATCTCTTTCTTCACTCTCTTTTAGGATTTTTGCTACCTATATCCATCTACCTCTGCCAATTATCTACAACATTATTGTCACATCATCATTTTACTATTTCATCTCATCCAATACTTATTTTATCATAGATTTATTATCAAATATCTCAACATAACTTCATGTATAAAAGTGATCATACATATCCTCTAATTTTATTTGTAAGATAGTCCTCATTTCATCCTTTCTTTATGCCCTAAATTCAATGTCAATAAAGATTTCATACCTTTATCTTAATATCATCATACTTAGTTACATCTTCATGTGGAAGTAGATTCGTAGTTAATTTTGAACGCTACCCTCAAATCAATGGGTATAGGTTAGAATCTTTCAAACATTATTAGTGATATCTAGTTGCTTTTCAATGCTATGGAGGAGTACAAGGTTTCTCATATCTATAGGGAGGGTAATGTTGTGTTAGATGCTATGGAAAACCTAGGTAGTAACAACAATGGTTGGTGGTGTTAGAGGATTTTGTCCACACTACCTAGCAAGATTTAAATTCTCATTAATAAAGATGGAACCAAGCACACAAATTAGGTATTACAGGCTCTTCTCCATTTACATACTATGGTTGAGTGGAGGTGTCTATTTTATCTTGAAGGGAAAAATTCCTTAAATGAGTTTAGAGTTGTCGGGTTTCAAACTCAGAGCAATGGGAAAAGAGTTATTACTTCTCAATTTTTTTAGAGTGAGAGTAAGGTAGAGGAGGCTATAGAGGAAGCCCATGGTCAGAAGAGGAAGGGAAGTTACTCATTATATGTCAATACTATTGATGAGCTAGTGGTACCCAAGGCTAAGATGTACAATATGTAGAATAAATGGAGGGTTATGATACTATTTGTTTCCAAGGCTCTTTACTGTGCATCTTTGACGTTTGTTGACATTAAGGATTTTGATGACAAGGTCAGAGATATGGGGGTGGAAAACCTTAGTGACTATAAGGATATGGTCAAGTTCTTTTCCAAGTATGGGATGACTGATAGTCCTTAGTGCTTTTATTGGTTTTTGTGGTTTTGATTAATCTCATTTTTTGTCTATTGTTTCTATGTTGTTAATGTATTGTTTCTGGCACGTTTGAGGCCTTTTTTTCCCTAGGGGATACTTTGTATAGGGTTTAGGACCCTTTTTTCCTATTGAACTTATCAAAAACATCATACTTAGTTATTTCCATATTTAATATGTTCTAAAAAATATAATCCATATCCTTTTGTTATGGTGTCCCATTTAATTATTCTATTCTCTCTTTGCTTTTTTGATCATGTGTTGTGATTTTATGATGTTCTTATTATAATGTCATATCTATTGCAACCTCATCCTCCTCTCTACTGGCTTGGGATAATAACATCTTAAAATACTCTATATTACTTTATATTTCCTCTATTATCATCTTATTAACATCACCCTTATGTTTATTGTAATCTATTTTCTTCATCTTGCTTGACATAATATGCATTCCATGTGTAAATAACCTTTCAATTTATTTTCCCATATGAAAACAAGGCAATATTTATCTCATTAGAATATATTTTCAAATTACTATTTTGGTTGCTTCCACATTATCCAAAAAATTTCATAATTCATTGATCTTGATAGAAACATCCATCATATATAACTCATGTTTTGTATCTATCCCACATGTGTGACATTATTTCTCTTGCCTTATGGAAATATTGTTTGTATTAATTAATGTTTGAAGAAAATTTTCATATATGACCTTTATTTATCCATATCTCTAATTATTTTATAATCATATATTCAATATCTCTTACCTCTTCATCTCCAAACATAAATACATAATGGCCTAAAATTTCCCATTCCTTCTCCTCCTTTTATAGAGCTTATTTTCATGTATTCAAAAATACCAAATGATTTTTTTCTTCTTGATTCCACATTATTCCTTTAATCGAAATAGGATCCTCCTCTCTCCATTCTTCTTAGATGAAATTACATTTTTCCTTATATCATACTTATCTTCTTTTTCAAATTACTATGGTCTCCCAAAACACAATATAATAGTCATCCATAGGAAAAAGATTTAAAATAAAACATTATCATGATATCAACCACTTAAAAAAAAAATATAATTTCATGCCCTTCCAACAACCAAGACATTCTATATAGATTGAGGTGTGATTCACACTTTAGTTTCATCTTATCAATGACTTTCATGGACAATGGATTATTCGTACTCCCATTATTAATTTCTATAACATTACAACACTTACCTCTTATTTTTCACCTCGTTTTGAAAATGTATTATTTATCATGGTTCCTCTTGCTTCCTTGATTTATTCAATCTCTTTATCTTCACCATCAAATTCACTCCTTAAGGACTATTTTAGATAATATGGACTTATCAACAGTCTAAATTTTTGAAAACTATTCAAAAATAAATTGGACTATACCAAGATTAAATTGGACTATATCAAGATTAAGTTAGATTTATTACAAATAAATCACATCTATCTAATGTATTTTTAATAAGTCTAAATTATTTAAAATCATAAAAAATAATTACTAGTTGAAAACTATCATATATTATATATCAAGAATTACTATGACTTATTACAAATAAATCACATTTATCTGATATATTTATAATAAGTCCAAATGATTTAAAATAATCCAAAATAATTAAAAACTATTTGAACATATTACAAATAAATCACATAAATGTGTAAAACAATGAGAAGGATCATGGTCTTTCTAATATCTTTAATCAAATTTATACGGTCATTTTAACTAGTTCATAGACCATGCATTTATAGATAATAATCCTGGGCAATTTATTTCTTAAGGAAAAATAATTCATACATCAATTGGAAGATTAGGTGATATGTGATTTAAATCACTTGGAATGACTAGGATGCCACATGTCAGCAGTTGATTAGATCATGAACTATCTATTTAATTTTAATCAAGTGACATCCCCATGACCATCAAAGTTTATCTCATATTTATGTACATTCCACATGTCGATAACAAGTGTTCTATTATTATATTATTAATATAATATCCCACATAGTCAAGTTACTAAGATTGTGATAAATGTCATGATATCAAGTGCTCATATTGTTTAGGATTTTTGTTTGGATAGGTCATCCTTTTGCACAATCAAGTCACTAAGATTATGCCATGTGGCCTAATATTGGGTGTTTGTTCGAAGTGTAATTTGAAAATTTTAAGATCTAAAGACCATTTATTGATACACAAATTCTAAAGAATAAATCCTGATGTGTAAGTGGGACATTCTGAGGTGTAAACCCCAAAGAACTTTTTTAAAACATGAAAATGCCAAAGTGTATTTTATAATGCATAAAATCCAAAGTGTATTTTACAATGCATAAAATCCAAAGTGTATTTTACAATGCATAAAATCCAAAGTGTAAATTATAATGTGCAAATTGTGAAGATCATTTGCTGAAGACCATTTTGAAGGATGCAAAGTTTAAATTGAAAAATTGAATAGCTGAAGAGGGTTTTTTGATTCACAAAATGCAATATGGCTATTTGTAATACACAAATTTGAAGACCATTTTGAAACACAAAAATGCAAAATGGACATTTCAAAAGTCAAATGCCATTAAATAAATGCATAATTTCTAAAATAATGAATTATCATAGTATAAAATATAAAACTCAAACGTCGAAGTGTATTTTCTAAGACCCAAAATGTGAAGTGCCATTAGAAATAAATATAAATAAATCAAATAATAAAACATTATACATTCCCCAAAAATGGACTGAATTTTGAAAAAAAACCATTCATATTTCTCATTCAAAAATTAAGGAAATACCATTTCAAAATTCCCAATCCTTTCACAACTATTTTGATAGTGCTTAGTGGGATGATGCATTTAAATAGTCTATTACAATTCCTTTAAAAATCTTAATGAGAACAAGTGTATGACCTCTCCAACTTTTATTTGGTTTCCAAGCATAAATGATACTATATATGACTATGGATGGTAAATGTGTGTCAGTTAGGTTTGGCTTGCATTTCTTGTCCAAGAAGCCTAAGTAAATTTCTACTGCTTATGTATCTTTTTCCCCTACATGAACTGGGATGAACTAAGGTACATAAACCTTTCATTTTATATCTCCATTCATTTATAGTATCTCAATATTAATTTTAGCTCTAGAAACCCATATTATGTAGTTCTTGTAGATTTGGTAGGTTTGACAAATAACATATCTTCAATTTTCACATCTTGAGTTAGATCAATTGCAATTTTTGTTCTTTTGATTCTTGGACCAATATATGTATCTATAGATGCCACTTCAAAATCAACAGTCTTATCATGAACCATTTTATGTAGATCTCCATGTAGGGGTATGGTGTGGTGATTTCTAGGCCAAAAATCTCCTTTACATTCAACTTCATAAGGGAACATGTCTTCTTCGATTGTTTCATGGATGTTTTGGAAGTAATATTCTATATCCTTCTACTTGATATTTATAATCAAACCAAATTAATTGAATTGATATACATACTTAATCAATTTATATTTAATTTATTTTTCACTCTTTTTTATAATTCTATCTAACACTTCTGCAATAATGTAATCTTGAGACATTTCTCTATTTTTTAATTCTTTGAAATAGATTTTTGTTGGATTAATTTTGGAACATTTATCTCGCCATTTTATTTTTTTCCCCATAATGTAATTGGGGGAACTAATTTCTATCTCTTAGAGAGTTTTTATAACACATAATGGGCTGACCTTATTCCATATGTATAAGAAAGTATTAACCTTTTGTCAAGCCTATTATTTCATTTCTTCCCTTTAGATAGTAACTATTAACATAGTCTTTGAAATTCACTACCTCTTCAATCAAATATGGTGTGAAGTTTCTTGTATTTTCACATCCTATAACTATTCATCATCTCTGCCATACTTCATACATATTTCCTTTTTATAAACTCATATAGGTTTCCAAATATGTCATCGATGTCCTCATGGGTATGTCATATGGGGAGAAATCCATCCTTGACATCGAGGAAAACACCTTTGTAGACAAGGAGAGATAAATATTGCAACACATACCTATACAAAAAAACATGATTTTGTGAATTTATAAATATAATATTAGTTCCATATAAGGTTCAACATTTTTTTAAATATAATTATGAATGGAAGTACCTATTATTATTGTCCCTACAATAGTTTTATAGTTGAAGGTATAGCCTAGAACTCAGTTTCTTGAAGGCACTAATTGATTGTGCTTCTTCTCTATATTTATTGCATTCGGGGAAGCAATTGTTAGACAAAAGTGCATCATATAATAGATATTTTTAAGATCCAAGTTTATATAGTAAAGATACATAAGTTTCTGACATTGTTGTTTCCATATCCTTGAAGCACATGTTCAATGAGGTGATAGTAAAGTTAGACCCTCCAAAAACATATGGTAGAAAAACTTCCCAATGTCTCCCTGTACCATGACCATGTGTTATAATCATTACCATTGACAACTCTACTATTTTGTTGATAATTTATTTGATTTTTATAATTATCCTTAGCACAAATATTTTTTTAGATTACACATTGTCATGAATGACACTGAGGTATTCTTCAAGGTATTACTCTAACATCCCTTTATGTGTGTAATACATTTGTTATGTGGAAAGTATCTGATTTGAGTACATCACAAATTCTTGATCAATATGATATTCTTGATCTCTAGAGAGGGACTCAAAGATTTTTTTTTTGAGTCAAAAATATGCATGTTTTATACCTAGTGATGTCATCAGACATGATAATGGTCACATCAAAAAATTAGTTCTCCACATGTTACTAAATCTTGGCTGGGATATTGGATCATATTCCATATATTCTAGTTGTGCATTGATGTGGTGCCTCATAAACTCTTGAGTGAAATATGTTGGAATATTTCAAACATTTTCTCATGAGCTATCTATATCTACCTAGCATGTTAGTCATGGAGAAACATTTGCAAAATCATCCACCAATTGGTCCAACAAATCTTTAGCTGCCATTATCTTCATTTGTGGCTTTTGTCAAAATCTCCTTACATGGAATACATTTTTTGAAAATTTTAAATATCAAAAAAACTAATTCTCTTCAATCCATATAATTTAAGCAAAGCTTCCCAATAGATATTTGTACTCTTAAAATCAATGTTTTTATTTTTCTTAAGTAAATTAGTTGAAATGGCATCAACATGTTGCCTCCTATCTATTGTGGTGGAATCAAGAAACTTTATCCTTTTATATTTTAGCATCCCAAATGACAATCCTAACTTTAAAAAAATATGGTATAACATTTATCTGAATACATTGTTGAAATCTCACTATCTGTGCTTTCATAAAACTTCACTTAGCTGAGTGAAATGTTTGGCTGACTTATTTTTCAGCTTGAGTAGTTTTAGGTACAAGTTAATTTTTATAGATGCCTTTACACTAGGAATGTCAGGCAAGGAGTGACTTAATTATCCACTAAGTCCCAAATTTTTCCAATTTCTTTCTCCTTTGGTATCATGTATGGTAAATTTATTTTTATACAAGTCTCAGTATCTACTATGTTTTTGAAACGCCATTTAATGATATATGTTTTAGTTACCTCTATACTTCAAGTCTCACATTGTTGTATAAATTGCCTTATGTAAATTCCCAATTAATTTTCTAAAATTAGGATAAGAATGCAACCAAAAATATCCCCTTGGTTGTGCAAATTCAACATAACCAAAATCAATGTTTCATCATTTGCAAGAGTTGTACATTTGTTTAACAAATGTACCCTTTCCCAAGAAAATTTTGTCTTAGGATTTGAAATGTGGTAGGTTCATTGATATATCAAACAAATCAATCTAAGCAAGGGTTTTATTATTACAATGGTTGTATATTTAGAACTAAACTAAAATTATTATGTCTTTCTTCTATGTCATTGTCTACAGAAAACTTGTCTATGATGTGTTGCATCATTTTTGTGCTCCATATAGTAATATTATCAACTATGTCCCTTAAATTGTCCATAAAAGTTGAAATGAATGGAAGTGGTAGAGTCAGATCAAAATATTTAGTCACATTAACACTTAAACATTGAATAGGTATTTCCTCAATATGGCATGTGGAAGTGAGATGTATGGGTTCTAAATATTCAACATCTAGACCCGCCACTTTGTGTATTCTTCCTTCACCAATGACCTTACCATTGTTTATAAGAGAATCATAGTCTCCACATTAGAAAACCATTTATGTATGATTTTTTAGCCTATAAATTTGAAAAAGGAACGAGAAGAGTTGTTAATCAAGTTATTTATAAAATCAATCCAATTTATACCTATATGTAGGAAATAAAGCTATATTTATACCATAACATAAGCATGGAGATATGTTAAAAACTAAAAATGTTAAAAACGTAATGTCTAACATTTTTTTAATCACACAATTAATGTCAATCCAAAAAATAATAGCTTTAAAGTATCTCCTATGAGATACATTTCAAACATGCATAAGAGTAGAATAACTATGTAGAGAAGAATAACTAATTAAGTCAATATTCAACCATATATTTTATTAGTATAAAAAATGATATTGAGCAATGGTTGTTTTTATCAAAATTATGGAAAATGATTAGGTTATTATATTTTAGCATCTTGTATTTCATTTGAACCTCTATTCTGGACCCAAAAGTTTGTTTTGAACCTCTATTGCAGTTATGTTGTATGGTGGTCTCTTCCATTTCTTGTCATTGATATGGTATCTTAGCTATTTGATATATGCAATAGTAGTTTTAAAAGTTATATTGTGAGTTACTAAAGTTATGTTAATGAAGAATGCATCATAGTAGTTCTAGTTGATAGATCTCAGTGACTATTTATGGAATAAGATCTTGTTAAGATAATTTAGAATCTGGGTGATACCTTAAAGTGCATTGTAATGCCTTCAAGAGTACCCTTCTACATGTCTGAAAGGTATCACCTAGGAGATACAATTGAGGTACCCTTGAAGGTATTACAATAAAATTCAAGGGTTTTCTTAGGAGATATATTGAACATGCATATGATCGGAATTGTCTTTCAAGGTATCTCCTAGGAGATACCTTCAAGGTCCTTTTATTACCTGCAAGGGGTCTCTTATACCTTAAACATGTACATTATTGGAATTTTATTTTAAAATATCTCTTAGGATATAACTTAAATCTCATTGTAATACCTTCAAGTGTAACCTTATGCATTTTTTAAATGTATCTCCTAGGAGAGAGTTTTAATTTATGCTTGAATTTAATACAATGTCCTTCAAGGTATCTTCTAGGAGATACCTTGAATGGTCTTGTAGTACTTTCAAGGGTTCTCCTAGTAGATACCTTGAATATGCACATGATTGGAATTTTATTTCAAGGTATCTTCTATGGGATATTGTTTTCACTTGGATTTTCACCCTTTGAGGATATGTAAAATCTCTCTTCATCCAAGTGGCACAATGGAGACACTTCTAGGCTTTTGGGTAGCCTAAGGATGAGGTGAATCTCTAGATAGGGATAGCTCCCTTGATGTACCACTTTGGATCATGACTACACTTAACTTTGGGGGATGAAAAGGGAGGGAGATAACTAAAAGAAAAATAACCTAAGGGAGGTGATACACCAAATATATTGATGACTTTCAACCAACTATATATTATAGTTGAAACTAATAGACCAAACTAAACATACACTACTTCAATCTACATCTTCTCACATCAATGCTACATTATGAGGTTATGGATGAATGTGTGAAGATAGGATGACTAGAAGAGATGTATATGAAGGAAATAATTAATATAAAAACTCACTAAAACATATACATATCATATAATAATTCACATGCCTTGAAAAAAGAAGCTTTCTAACTACAAATAGGATGCAAGAATGAGACAACATACTAAGGAATCCATAGTCTTCACTAAGAAAGATCTAAAATTCAAGTAAAACACACTAATAATAGTCATGAAGAGGTAAAAATAATTAGTATTATTGATAAAAAGGTATGAATTTGATCAAGGCTTCTCCATACTCAGGTGGAGCATGAGTATAATGGCCAAAATGGCTAGTTCTTATAGAACTTGAGAGAGAGGAGAAGAGAGAATCATAAGGGTCATAAGGACACTTTTGAACCTAATAAAATTAGTTATTTTTGAATGATAAGATGATTGGATTAACCATGCAATGTTAGGAATCACAAGTGTCAATTCAAGTCATCAAACTCTTGCAAAGTGGCATAAAACTCCTCATTTTGGCTTTAAAACCTACTTTCATGATTGGCCCTACTTAAAAACCTAATAACTAATTGGTACCAGGTATTATTATTGGGATGAATTTTAAGGACATAATACATTATTCTCCATGTATTGGTTATAGGCTTGGTCATCTGGAATCATCCCAAAATTAGATATCATCATTTGTTATTAAAAAAACTCTTTTTTCTTGCACCTTACACACTTGGCTCCCAAAAAGGCATCAGTTTATCATGAAAATATATGGGATTGATTGGATTAAAATTTTAAATATCCTCCATGGCCTTAGATTCATTGGTCATTCTTTAAAATCAGTTCACATGAAGCTTTCCACCCTTCTCACTAACTTGTCCACTAGGCCAGTGTTGATTGGCTGAGATGAATTAGTTGGTTAGGGAATTTAAAGGTTATTTAAAGGAATTAAATTTATATGGGGATTTATATTAAGTCCTAATATTTCCCTCCATTTGATTTTTCATCTCTTAAAACTTCCTAAAACCTACAAAACATAAAAAAATGGTTTAAAATACCCTATTTTCCCCCCATCCCTACAAGTTTGTACAACTAATTTGAATTGGAAGTCTAATAGGTTTGAAGATAAAATAGTTACATTAGACCATCTATCCAACTCTATTTCTCCAAATTGGTCTTGGTTGAGGGTTTTGAAGGGTTTTAGACCTATTTGACCTCTTAAGGTCTGTTCATAAAACTCTGATGCCCAAATTATAGAAAAAATCCACAAAATTGATGTTATGGGACCATAATAACCAATCCAAACTTATTTTTCCACCATGCATATCCTCAGAAAAGATATGAGCTTCCAAACTTGTCCTATCAAACTCTTTTCTTCAATTCCTACAAGTCTGAGTTAGTTTTGAGCCAAAAATGAATTATTTGATGCTTTCTCTACAAAACAAAAGATATAAAACCTATTTATCCACCCCATAAACATTTTTCAATTAATTTTATTTATCATCTTATTCTATAAATGTAAGTGCCTTCCTGTTTGCCCTTAGGCTTGAACCTTGCCTAATAGGCCTAATTGCACCCTAGAGCTCAAAATGAATCTTGATGGTTTTCCTTGAATTATAATAGATAAAAAATATCTTATAATATCCTATAAAAATTATACAACAAGTTTTAAGTCATATCTCATTATATAAATAGAAATGGTTCTCATTTTGGCTTCTAGGCCTTAATGTGCCCAACAGGCTTGACTGCAGCCCTAGCATATAAGACCTCCATGTTTGTCTCCATACTCTTTTGAGGTTTTTTACATTATTTTTTAGGTATTTTATATCTCCATATACTTATTTTAAACTCTAAAACATCATTTGGTTCACCTTATCACTCCCATTCTCAAAACTTCCTACTTATGCACAAGGGAAGGTACCCCCTGTCTGAGACAAAATAAGGGGTACTTACCCTAACTGTCTAAACCAAGTGGATATTTGATATGATTATCTAAGTTAAAATAATTTTCCTCACCAAATTTTATCCCTTGATAACCTCATTTGGACTTTTAAAACCTACAAAAACCAAAACAAACCCTTAACAATGTAGACTATACAGGGGTTTCCAAAGTGGAATGTGTTTGCTTGATTACATGCTTGTTTTCCATTATCATAATATTATATATACACTAATGGTCATGGTTAATACACATATAGTATATTTATCACTTAAAATTTCTAAGTATTCCTTTCCCATCTCTTTGGCATACACATCTCTTATCTTCACCAAAACTGTACCCTATTGTAGGCTACATCAAGCTCTTTTTAAGAGGTCTATGTAGGTTTGTTTTCTCCTATTTGTATCTCATTAACTTAACATGAAATTAATTTATGTAGTAATATTATATATTATCAATCCAATCTCCCTTTTGGCCTCTCTAACCTCTCACACACTCCTCTATACACTTGAACTCACAAGACTATGTAGGAGTTTGACCTTTGCTATAGGTGAATGGTTTGTAGGTGTTTATGCCTATAGTTAGTGCATGAAAATTATATAAAGTGTATAAATATATATTAAAATAATTTTAAAATTATTGACACATATTTGGAATCATTTTCCTCATCTTTGTGCTATATCAAAACTTCAAACTTCACTTTCTAGCTCCCTGCTACCTATAGTCAACTACAGTTGACTGAATTGAGTAAGTAGAGGCCTATGGGTGAAAATTAATTTTTTGTAACGTATAATATTAAATTTTTATTATTTTTATCACTTTAAATCATAATTAATAAACAAATATTTTTAGTTTCATGTTTATGCTCTTGCTCTTAGATGATATAGAAACTGACCTTTGGCTATATATGAATAATTTGTAATTAGACACACTTGTAGGTGTGTATGAAACTTGAACATAGTAAATCATCCTCCCCTTAAGTGTCCTTAAAAAAAATAAATTATATATTTAAATACATATAAACTTTTTATCATGAAGGCATGGTTAGAATTACCATCTTGGAATGCAAAGTTGCTCAGAGACTCAAACTTTTGGAGATATCATTAACTGAATTTAGTGCATATAATGATAACTTTAGGTCTCTCAATGATCATCTTCCCTTTGATATCTACGATTAAAACCTTTTTTTATCTCTTGTAATATGAATATAAAATATTTTCCACCTCTTAATATGCTTTGGAATACTTGAGAAACATGTTGTGAGGAGTTCACAATAACCCCTAGGATCTTTATTTTGCTCCTTTTGGTAATTGATCCTTGAACACTATCATTTTGTGTTTTGAAAGCCATTACTCACTTGTTTAGAAGTATAATAAATCAAATAAGGTATAACATAGTCTTAAAATCATACCGAGATCCTAGATAAGAATTCACCACTTGTTTTAACATCTCAATATGTGTCCCCTACTCTCTATTAGCACTTGTAGGTAGACATTTTTTCATACAGGCAAAAAATGTAGCATGTAGGTAGTGAGCATGAATTATAGGTTTCAATGGTGTTTATGACTTATCCAAAAGTTACAATCATACATTCCTTATTATCAAAATAGTGGTTAGCTTAGGAACCTCCTTTTCAACATGATTAGCTTCAATGAGGATGTCTACAGGTGCATATTAAAAACTTACAGGCAATGAGCAAATTGGAATCATCTGTTCAAAGAAATTACTTCCATAGTGAAATTGTCTCCCTTTAATGGTGTTGAGATGAAAAATAAATATAATTCTAATATCAAAACAATTTTCACATTTCAATATCAATGTTGAACCCCCTTGAAGGGACCTAGCTGATTGATATGACAGTCATATAGCAAACTGACTGTATAGTGACTTATGACTGTAAATTATGGAAAATTTGCTTATAAAATGATATTTTAAGGTGTATGGAGTAAAATATAACTTTGTAAACATGATAATTAAATTATCACAACACCCTAGATCCATTTTCAATCATGAAAATATAGAACATGGTAAAAAATTGCATGTTGCATAGAAAGGTGCTTCCTCTTGCAACCTAAGACATTTTTCTCATCTAAAATTGATGAAAATTGAAAATAAGAATTTTAATAGTTTTATTAGGAGGCTAAAATAATATAACATAAAAATAAGAAACTATTTTGTATGGAATTATCCAAACCAAGGCAAAACCTATAGGTTGCATAGATTAAAAAGCAAATTGAGAAGGTCATCTTCTTAAGAATGGTTAATAAAGTTGAGGCCACTGCTATTATATATCAAAAAATAAAATGGAATCTAAATGATTTTATAATATAACCATAGGACCATTTTTCCTGAAACCCCTTATGCTGACCATACCAAGTACAAACCTGCTAGTCACTTTTTCTTGTTAAAAAAGGTCAAAAAGGAACATAATGGTTTTAGCTTAGAAATGACACTTCCAAAGCAAACCAATAGTGAATATAAGAATTGATAATCTTAAGAGTTACATTTCTACATTTTCCATGTGGAAAACTTCCAAAAGAGGCTGTACAAGTGCCAAACTCTTCTCTTTTCTTAAGAAAACTACCTTTTATTTTGATGAACTTACCAATTTTTAGTCATGTCAATTAATTAAGACTACTAAGGACACATGGGACATGACATCACATTTTGGAACCTTTATGCTTCCCAATAAATCTATACAAGTCATTAAATGCACCTTTTTTATCCCTAAACTGACTCAAAATGACTAAAGGGACTAAAATAACTGATGATCAAGGTTAGTACAAAATTAAGTGACATCAAATAACCTATGAAACACCTTGAAGCATCTATAGGTCATTTTTTTACCTATAGGTGCCCCAATTTGACTAAAAATTCAAATTTGGTCAACAAATTAGTGACTCATAGGGGTAGTATGCTTGCTATACTAAATAGAATAGTAGCCTTATTAGTCCATTGGGCTTAGAAGTCATATGAATCTTGAGACAAATAAGGAAACCATTGACCATTGACCATAATCTAGACCAAGACAAGACAACTAATGACCACCTCAACCTCACAAAGCAAAGAACACACACAACAAAGAAATCAAACACACACACACACACACACACACACACACACACACACACACACACACACACACACACACACACACACACACGTGATCAAAGAACTTAGGGTAAATAGAGAACAAACTATTATATATAAAAATAATCAATCATACCTCCCTTTTCAGGATCAAATGGGAAGTTTCTTGAATCTACTTCTTAATGAGATTGATGAGGGCGACAAGCATGTTACTCTCTATATTAAACACTTAATAAATTAGACCTATTTTTTAGAACCTCAATTTATATGTTCTCAAGTGGAATATCTTCAAATAGGTTTGAAATTTATATGTATTCCTCTTAAACATGTTTACATGCTTCATGATTCTACCCACTCTCTTTCTCATGATCAACTTTCATCTTCTTTGCAAGCATGATCTCAAAAGGAATGATCTCATGTTCTTTAAAATATTTAGGCCAATATATGCTTGTCTTAACCTCCATAGGATGATTTGTAATTTTATCTTTCTCACTTATGACATGTTATACAATGTCATTTTGCTCATCTATGACATCTTTAACAATGTCATCTTTCTTACCATCACTTGTAACCAACTTTAAAGGAGTTGTAGACCCCTTGAGAGATTAAAACTCTTTCAAAATGTCTTGAAATATCTACCATAAGTTATCATATTAAATTTTATCAACATCATGAAGGGGAACAACAATAGAGACTCCTTCATCATCTTCTTTAGAATTCAATAATATGTCTTCCAAGATTTCTTCTTCAACACAAGGAGTGTATGCTTCATCATTAACCAAACAAGGAAATTCAACCCAAGATGTCACCTCTCCTTTAGTACTTAGGACCTCTTGAGGGTTTCCAAATTTCACTTCAACTATCATAATCTAATATTTTTGTCAATGGATATAAGATATTCAATCTCCTTCTTAGTGATGCTAATACTAGGCTCTTTAAATCCAGTGACTTAGCCTAATAAGGATGCCAAAGAGTTGCAATTTCCTCACGTAAAATTTATAAATTTTCCTCACGTAAAATTTATAAATTTTCCTCAACCAATTTCTCTTATTGGGGTTCCCACGCCATAGGTCCATCAAATCAAAGGGTGATGGGATGAGGAAAAAAGGAACTCGTTGGTGGAGGTGGAACATAGAGCTCAAAATCAGATTGAGAATGCAAAGTTGGGGATTCTTTTAGGAGGTCTTGAGGAAGGGGAGGTAGACCTTAGGCTAAAATAAATTGATTTTATTCCTAAATTTTTACAAAAATTTCATTCACATCTGATTCAACTTGAGGACTCTCTTGAAGAAGGGTGAATGGGGTATGTTTAGGCATAGGATCTTCTTTTGGGTCCAAACCTTCCATCACCCCTTGACATAGCAACCTCATATTTGACTCTAACTCCTAAATTTGGTTGGCTAGGTTCTCTTAGAAAAGTATTTCTTGAAGTTCATAGGAGTCTTTATGAGCATAAGGAATACATGAGGGATAACATGGAACACAAGAATATTCTTAAGGAAAGTTAGGGGGAACTTGTAAAGGATCAAACTCATTCACAACTTTACACTATTTATCAACCAAACTTCCATCCTCTTTCTTTCCCCATGATTCTACTATCTTACTCTAGATTAGGATGTAGGAT